>JBBDGP010000542.1:3060000-3570000 GCA_037952835.1 Lithobates septentrionalis
AAAAAAAAAAAAAAAAGCACCCCTGTCGCCCCCTGCTCTCGCACTAAGGCGAACGCAAGCGGCGGTCTGTCGTCAAACGTAAACAGCAATTGCACCATGCATGTGAGGTATCACCGCGAAGGTTAGATCGAGGGCAGTAATTTTTGCAGTAGACCTCCTCTGTAAATCTAAAGTGGTAACCTGTAAAGGCTTTTAAAGGCTTTTAAAAATGTATTTATTTTGTTGCCACTGCACGTTTGTGCGCAATTGTAAAGCATGTCATGTTTGGTATCCATGTACTCGGCCTAAGATCATCTTTTTTATTTCATCAAACATTTGGGCAATATAGTGTGTTTTAGTGCATTAAAATTTAAAAAAGTGTGTTTTTTCCCCAAAAAATGCGTTTGAAAAATCGCTGCGCAAATACTGTGTGAAAAAAAAAAATGAAACACCCACCATTTTAATCTGTAGGGCATTTGCTTTAAAAAAATATATAATGTTTGGGGGTTCAAAGTAATTTTCTTGCAAAAAAAAAAAACTTTTTCATGTAAACAATAAGTGTCAGAAAGGGCTTTGTCTTCAAGTGGTTAGAAGAGTGGGTGATGTGTGACATAAGCTTCTAAATGTTGTGCATAAAATGCCAGGACAGTTCAAAACCCCCCCAAATGACCCCATTTTGGAAAGTAGACACCCCAAGCTATTTGCTGAGAGGCATGTCGAGTCCATGGAATATTTTATATTGCGACACAAGTTGCGGGAAAGAGACAATTTTTTTTTTTTTTTGCACAAAATTGTCACTAAATGATATATTGCTCAAACATGCTATGGGAATATGTGAAATTATACCCCAAAATACATTCTGCTGCTTCTCCTGAGTACGGGGATACCACATGTGTGAGACTTTTTGGGAGCCTAGCCGCGTACGGAACCCCGAAAACCAAGCACCGCCTTCAGGCTTTCTAAGGGCGTGAATTTTTGATTTCTCTCTTGACTGCTTATCACAGTTTCGGAGACCATGGAATGCCCAGGTGGCACAAACCCCCCCCCAAATGACCCCATTTTGGAAAGTAGACACCCCAAGCTATTTGATGAGAGGTATAGTGAGTATTTTGCAGACCTCACTTTTTGTCACAAAGTTTTGAAAATTGAAAAAAGAAAAAAAAAAAAGTTTTTTCTTGTCTTTCTTCATTTTCAAAACAAATGAGAGCTGCAAAATACTCACCATGCCTCTCAGCAAATAGCTTGGGGTGTCTACTTTCCAAAATGGGGTCATTTGGGGGGGTTTTGTGCCACCTGGGCATTCCATGGCCTCCGAAACTGTGATAGGCAGTGAAGAGTGAAATCAAAAATTTTCACCCTTAGAAATCCTGAAGGCGGTGATTGGTTTTCGGGGTCCCGTACACGGCTAGGCTCCCAAAAAGCCCCACACATGTGGTATCCCCGTACTCAGGAGAAGTAGCTAAATGTATTTTGGGGTGCAATTCCACATATGCCCATGGCCTGTGTGAGCAATATATCATTTAGTGACAACTTTGTGCAAAAAAAAAAAAAATGTGTCACTTTCCCGCAACTTGTGTCAAAATATAAAATATTCCATGGACTCAATATGCCTCTCTGGAAATAGCTTGGGGTGTCTACTTTCCAAAATGGGGTCATTTGGGGGGGTTTTGTGCCACCTGGGCATTCCATGGCCTCCGAAACTGTGATAGGCAGTAAAGAGTGAAATCATAAATTTACGCCCTTAGAAATCCTGAAGGCGGTGATTGGATTTCGGGGCCCCGTACGCGGCTAGGCTCCCAAAAAGTCCCACACATGTGGTATCCCCATATTCAGGAGAAGCAGCAGAATGTATTTTGGGGTGCAATTCCACATAGGCCCATGGCCTGTGTGAGCAATATATCATTTAGTGACAACTTTTTGTAAATATTTTTTTTTTTGTCAATATTCAATCACTTGGGACAAAAAAAATAAATATTCAATGGGTTCAACATGCCTCTCGGCAATTTCCTTGGGGTGTCTACTTTCCACAATGGGGTCATTTGGGGGGGTTTTGTACTGCCCTGCCATTTTAGCACCTCAAGAAATGACATAGGCAGTCATAAACTAAAAGCTGTGTAAATTACAGAAAATGTACCCTAGTTTGTAGACGCTATAACTTTTGCGCAAACCAATAAATATACGCTTATTGACATTTTTTTTACCAAAAACATGTGGCCGAATACATTTTGGCCTAAATGTATGACTAAAATTGAGTTTATTGGATTTTTTTTATAACAAAAAGTAGAAAATATCATTTTTTTTCAAAATTTTCGGTCTTTTTCCATTTATAGCGCAAAAAATAAAAACCGCAGAGGTGATCAAATACCATCAAAAGAAAGCTCTATTTGTGGGAAGAAAAGGACGCAAATTTCGTTTGGGTACAGCATTGCATGACCGCGCAATTAGCAGTTAAAGCGACGCAGTGCCAAATTGGAAAAAGACCTCTGGTCCTTAGGCAGCATAATGGTCCGGGGCTCAAGTGGTTAAACCCAATTGAGCATCTCTGGAGAGACCTAAAAATGGCTGTCCACCAACGTTTACCATCCAACCCGACATAACTGGAGAGGATCTGCAAGGAGGAATGGCAGAGGATCCCCAAATCCAGGTGTGAAAAACTTGTTGCATCTTTCCCAAAAAGACTTATGGCTGTATTAGATCAAAAGGGTGCTTCTACTAAATACTGAGCAAAGGGTCTGAATACTTAGGACCATGTGATATTTCCGTTTTTCTTTTTTAATACATCTGCAAAAATGTCAACAATTCTGTGTTTTTCTGTCAATATGGGGTGCTGTGTGTACATTAACCACTTCAGCCCCGGAAGAATTTGCACTATAAACAAAAGAATAGCGACAATTTTGAAAAACGCATTATTTTTTACTTTTTGCTATAATGAATATCCCCAAAAAATATTTTAAAAAAACATTTTTTTTCTCAGTTTAGGCCGATACGTATTCTACATATTTTTAGTAAAAAAATAAATAAATCGCAATAAGCAATTGATTGGTTTGCGCAAAAGTTATAGCGTTTACAAAATAGGTGATAGTTTTGTGGCATTTTTATTATTAATTTTTTTTTTACTAGTAATGGCGGCGATCAGCATTTTTTATCGTGACTGCGACATTATGACGGACACATCGGACATTTTTGGGACCATTGTCATTTATACAGCAATCAGTGCTATACAAATGCATGATTCCTGTATAAATGAAACTGGCAGTGAAGGGGTTAACCGCTAGGGAAGGGTTAAGTGACACTGTCACTAGGCAGAACGGGGAGATGCTTGTTTACATTAGCATCTCCCCGTTCGTCCTCTCTGTGAAGCGATCGCGGTTATCCCCGCGGCGATCGATTCCGCGGGACCCACGACTCAGTTCGCGGAGCTCCCAGGCGACGCGCACGCAATGGTATGGCGCCAAATTTAAAGGGGTGTACGGGTACGCCCATTTGCCCAGCCGTGCCATTTTGCCAACGTACATCGGCGTGCGCCGGTCAGGAACCGGTTAATGAGGAAAAAAAATAACTTAAATGATTTTAGCAAATGGATGCAATATAATATATGCAATATATATGCAATATATGCAATATAATATAACAAAGAGTGAAAAATTTAAGGAGGTCTGAATACTTTCTGTCCCCACTGTACGTGTGGCTGTGAGATCCTCTCATGGAAAAAAATTCTCATAGAAAATTGCCTGGGGCAGTCCTGAAGGAATTGTCTGGAGTTTCTATCCATCTCACCTGTAAGAGGTTTATCTTTTTAACTTGTGTTTTTTATATTTTCATGCATGCTGGTTGTTCTACAATTAAATTTTATCAACTGTACCACTAGAAGCATCTATATACAGTAGAGTAGAGTAGGAGTACAATAGAGCAGAAGTAAAGTAGGGTTAAATAAAGTAGCAGTAGAATAGAGAGGAATAGAGTAGGGCCTGGCCACAAAGGAATTACTTTGACGCCGATGGCCAGCTTAGGCCTCATGCACACAAGACGCTGTTAAACTCGTGTTCAGAGGCAGTTGGACACTTTTTTCAACTGCCCCTGAACCCATTCAATGTTATCCTATGTGTCCATGTACACAGTCTCGTTTTTTGGCATTTTTAGGCAGTTGCATTTAACCTTGTTTTTCTAGAAGCAAAAAAATGGGTTCAGATGCAAAAGTTTTCCACGTTTCAGACGCCAAACGCGGCTAAACGCCGGTACCGCGTTTGCGTTTATAAGTGTTTTTTACAACCCAAATTTGGGGCCCCATATCCCGGGGTCACTTGGTGCTAGAAACCCCAACTTTGGTGTGCTAACACAGGTGGACTAACACTATAACATATCCAAATTTGGGGTTTCTAGCACAAAGTGGCCCTAAGATATGGGTCACAAAATGTCATTCTCTGCTGCAGAAAAGTGCTTGACATTTTGCGACCCGACTTTGGGGCGCCATATCTCGGGGCCACTTGGTGCTAGGAACCCCAAATCTGGTGTGCTAACACAGTTGTACTAGGAACCCCAAATTTTGATATGTTATATTGTTAGTCCAACTGTGTTAGCACACCAGATTTGGGGTTCCTAGCACCAAGTGGCCCCGAGATACAGGGCCCCAAATTTGGGTCGCAAAATGTCATTCTCTGCTCTGCAGACGCTTCTAGACGCAAACGCGGCTAAACGCAGCATGCGAACGCGGCAAAACGGGCGTTTCTAAACGCCAGTTTCAGCTTTTAAAAACATGTGTTCAGCAGAGTTTGCACCGGTGTCTCGTGTGCATGAGGCCTTAAACATGCATTGGAATGCATGTGAACTAAAAACACCTGTTTTACGCAATGTTTGCTAGAAAGGGTATATAGCACCTGGTGGGGGTTTGGCTCAGTAGCAGTAGAGTACAGTTGAAGTACTGTAATGTATATATACTGTTAATGCATATTCTTCAGCTTCGACAGGACGCTCTACAGAGGACCCCTGTACCATACAACGACAGCAGCATTGTGACAGGAAAGCAAAAAAAGACAGCTGCACAAGTTGCAGAATTTTTTTAAAAACCTGACACTACTGCAGCCTGGATCCCAGAATTGGGACTTAGCATTTAGGGGGAGGCTGACACTGAAAATGGAAAACCTGTGTATCATCATCAACATATGCAAATATGTTTGAGCTGTTGACCCCTGGAGGTAATCCAGAGTGTATGCACTGTACATCAAAAAGCCCCTAAGGTCACATTTAATCCAGTGCCTGAAAAATGTAAAATGTACTGAATTTCCCAAGAGCACAAGCCTCCATCCCCACCAACATCCAGCACAATGCAACCATGATTTGGGACCAGATCATGTGCAATTACATACGAGACTAAAGCCTGACCCCACTTCAGCCTGGATCCCAGAATTGGAACTTAGAATGCAGGGCAAGGCTGAGATTGAAAATGGTCGGCCTGTCAACTATGCTGTTGCCTGGGCTGTAGTCACCGTACTGAGCAATCAGTTCACAAATATGCGCATCAGAATGGTTGGCAAATGTGTAACACCCGTGTTGGGACCAACTATTCAGTTGCACCTTGACTTTCAGGCTTTTGTAACAGCTTGTGAAGATAAACGAGTGGTGATGGCGGATGGTGAAATTGATTATACATCAGCTGCCTTTAAACAGATTGAGGAAAGCTATGAAATTCTACTTCAGGACCCTCAAAACACATTTTTAAAAGACCGGCAGGAAGCTGAGGTGTGGTTGAGCTTTTGACTCCTGGAGGTAATCCAGAGTGTAAGTATGTCAAAAAGCTCTTAAGGCCACATTTTTTCAGTGCCTACAAAATAAAAAATGTGCCCCAATTTCCATGAGACACAAGCATCCATCAACATAACTACCCAAGTCCACAAAAGCATAATTTTGGCTGGACCATCCAATCGATACTTTTTTCTCATATTCGGTCTGCAACAAAGTAAAGCAGATTTTCCCATGCTACGTCTTAGAGAGTTTCTAGACCCTCTGAACCTACCATCTCTGTCCACCATGGCAAGAGGGGAACTTAATGCACCTCTGACTATGGAGGAATTAGAGTGGGCAGTGGTAGAATCTCCGAATAATAAAGCACCAGGTTTAGATGGGTTACCGTCAGAAATATATAAACAACATGGAGATGTTTTATTATGCAAATTATTGAAGGTATTAAACCAGGTGTGGGAATCTTTTAAACTTCCAGACTCTATGAACGACGCTTGTATTATTGTATTGCCAAAGCCGGATAAGGATCTTTTGATCCCGGAATTTTACCGTCCGATATCTTTGTTGAACTCGGACGGTAAGATTCTGGCAAGGATCTTGGCGAAGAGACTGGGTAAGGTTATTCACCCAGACCAATCTGGTTTTATACATACCAGGTCTACAGCGATAAATTTGAGGAGACTATATCTGAATATGCAATTACCAACAGATAACATGGGGAAGAGAGCTATTTTGTCACTCGACGCTGCAAAGGCGTTTGACAGCGTCGAGTGGACATATTTGTGGGAGGTGCTGGGTAGATTTGGCCTGGGAAATAGATTTTACGCTGGGTTAAATTATTATACTCAGCTCCAAAGGCCTGCATGCGAATAATTGGGCACGTGACAGAATTCTTTACACTATCAAGGGGCACTAGGCAGGGGTGCCCCCTGTCCCCTTTGTTATTTGCATTAGCTGTAGAACCGTTAGCAGAAGCAATCCGGCAATCTGAGGATATCTGTGGATTTATTAGAGGGGCACAAACTGAAAAAATATCACTTTATGCGGATGATACTCTGTTGTTTCTGGGAGATAAGGATAATTCCTTGATCTCTGTAATGACCTCTATAAAACATTTTGGCTCATTTTCAGGATTTATCATTAACTGGGACAAATCAGTTTTATTTCCTATAGACAATCCCAATTTAAGTATATCAAGTGAGGTTCAGCAAATAAAAGTTGTGACATCCTTTAAATATCTAGGAATATGGATATCCCTAAGGGTGAAGGACTACCTACAATATAATTTGAACCCTATTTTGAACAAATTTAAACAAAAGAGTTAAGCCTGGTCTAAGTTGCCTTTATCAGTGGTGGGTCGAGCAAACCTCATAAAGATGATTTGGGCTCCCCAACTGTTGTATGTGTTACACAACTCACCTATATGGATTCCTTTAAAATGGTTTAAGAAAATAGACTTTTGGTTCCGAAAGTTATTGTGGAAAGGAATAAGCCCTAGGATCAAACTGTCTATCCTTCAGCATACTAAGGATGGGGGGGGGTCTAGCGGTACCACAGCCGAGAATGTATTTTACTGCTTCTCAATTGCAGCACTTTGCTGGTTGGGATACGATAGATTGGAGAGACCCCATACAAGCTGTGCTTCTGAGTCACTGCTCGTATTATAATATTATAGCCCAGTTAGAATCGGGATCATTTGCGAGTATTCAGTCTAGAGTAGACCAACATTGGTCCTTATGAATAAAATATGGCAAGAAATGATACGTATAATGGAATATGTAGGGGTGTCAGAATTTTCACCAATTTGGGGGAACAGGCATTATAAAGAGTTATGTAAACTGGAAGGGTTTGAGCACTGGCGTTCTAAAGGAATACAATATATCTCGCAGCTTTATGTTCAAAATGTGATGCGTTCATTTTAGGAGCTACAGGAGTCATACCAACTACATCATAATAACTTCTATAAATATTTACAACTGTGTCATGCAGCTAACTCGCAGTTTAAGGGTGTCGGGATGAATACAAGATCTATGCCATTGATGTCTTTATTGGCGGGGGCTAAGGAGAAAAAGAAAGGTCTAATTACATTAGCTTATAACCAACTTATGATGAAATATCAGGATTTTAAGAATACTCCATGTAGAAAGGGGTGGGAGACAGACCTGGGGGGTATAACAGAGGATGAATGGCAAAATATTTTGAAGAGGGCCCCATTGGTATCCATATCACACACACAATGCCTATCTCAATTGTTTATTATATATAGGGCATATAGGACACCAGAAAAACTATATAAGTGGAGGAGGAGAGAAACCCCGGATTGTCCGAGGTGTAAGCAGGCCCCGGCTGATTTGATCCATATGTTGTGGAACTGCCCCAAGCTGGTTAGATATTGGCGAGAAGTGGTGTCCACAATTAATGAGGCTTATAATACCAATATAGAATCGGAACCAAAGACTTGTCTACTGGGCTACGTTAATGAAGAGCTATATCCATGGGACAAGTTAATACCAATTGGCAGATTACTATTCATAGCTCGTAAGATAATTGCTAGAAAATGGATGTCTTCTAATAGACCAGTATTCGAGGAATGGCGTTCTGAGGTAAATGCAACAATATTAATAGAACAACAAGTGTATAAGAACAGGGGTAGAATAGATATACTAGCCAAGTTATGGAGACCCTGGGTAACAGCTCCTTTCTCTTTGCCCCCCCCCCCCCCCCCCCAGAATATCATAGTAATGATCTAAGTTATAATTCGTGGGCAGAAACGGGATGGACAGGATGCCTTATAGTTTAGGGGAGGACCGATAGTGATGGTGGGGAGGGACGGAGGAGAGGGGAGTGAGTGGGGTGTTCCTTTTTTTAAATTTTTTTTTTTGTTTCCCTTTTTGTATGTTGTCTGTTTGTTGTTTGATTTGTTCATTTGTTTGTTTTGTTAGGAATGTTAAATTGGTATCCTGGAGATTATCTGAAATTAGAGAGAGGTATTGTAAAGTAGTAACGTGTATAATCTGCAGATAATGCAATGTGTCTTGTTGATCAGCTGTAATGTTTGAAAGCTTTAATAAATAATGAAGATTTAAAAAAAAAAAAAAAAAAAAACCACTGAAAATGGTCGGCCTGTCTGCTATGCTGTTGCCTGGGCTGTAGTCACAGTACTGAGCAATCAGTTCACAAATATGCGCATAAGAATGGTTGGCAAATGTGTAACACCCGTGTTGGGACCAACTATTCAGTTGCACCTTGACTTTCAGGCTTTTGTAACAGCTTGTGAAGATAAACGAGTGGTGATGGCGGACAGTGAAATTCTTTGTACATCAGCTGCCTTTAAAAAGATTGAGGAAAGCTATGAAATTCTACTTCAGGACCCTCAAAACACATTTTTAAAAGACCAGCAGGAAGCAAACGATTACAGTTGGTTGAGCTTTTGACTCCTGGAGGTAATCCAGAGTGTAAGTATGTCAAAAAGCTCTTAAGGCCACATTTTTTTCAGTGCCTACAAAATAAAAAATGTGCCCCATTTTCCATGAGACACAAGCATCCATCAACATAACCACCCAAGTCCACAAAAGCATAATTTTGGCTGGACCATCCAATCAATACTTTTTCTCATATTCGGTCTGCAACAAACCATCTTCCAGATATGAGAAGGTAGAAGTAGAAGTAGAGTAGGAGTAGAGTAAAGCAAGAGCAGAGTAGCGCAGAATAGAGTATAAGTGGAGGAAAAGTAAAGCAGAAATGAGTAGGAGTGGTGTAGTATAGAGTAGCAGCAAAGTAGAGCAATGCAGAGTAACAGTAAAATAGGAGTAAAGTAGAAGTAGAGAAGAATTAGCATAGGAGTAGAGTAGGGGTAGGAGTAGTAGTAGGAATAAGAGTAAAGTAGGAGTAGAGTTGGAGTACAGTAGACTAAACTAGGAACAGAGTAGACTATAGTATCGCAGACTAAAGTAGTAATATAGTAATTAAAATTATTTAAAAAAAATAAGGAATAGAATAGACTAAAGTAGTAATCAAGTAGACTAGAGAGGCCTGGCCACAGAGGGATTTTTTTTTTGCAGCTGGCCAGCCTGAACAAGTATTGCAATGTAAATGAAAAATTTATGTTTTCATGCAATACTTGCTAAAAAGGGTCTAAAGCGCTCTGCAGAGGGTTCAGTTGAGTTCAGAATAGAGATGGAGTAGGGTAGACTAGACTAGATGAGATGAGAGAAAAGACTAGAGTAGTAGAAGACTAGGAGTAGGAGCAGAAGTAGTGCAGACTAGAGGTGATGGACCGGCCAAACATGTCCCCAGACCTAAACCCTACTGAGCATCGGTGTGGCATCCTCAAAAGGTGGAAGGTGGAGAAGCGCAAGGTCTCTAACATCCACCAGCTCTGTGATGTCATCATGGAGGAGTGGAAGAGAACTCCAGTAGCAACCTGTGAAGCTCGGGTCAACCCAATGCCCAAGAGGGTTAAGGCAGTGCTGGACAATAATGGTGGCCACACAAAATATTGACACTTTGGGCCCAATTTGAACATTTTCACTTAGGGGTGTACTCACTTTTGTTACCAGCGGTATAGACATTAATGGCTGCGTGTTGCGTTATTTTGGGGGGACAGCAAATTTACACTG
The DNA here is from genome assembly GCA_037952835.1 of Lithobates septentrionalis. Classification (NCBI taxonomy): domain Eukaryota; kingdom Metazoa; phylum Chordata; class Amphibia; order Anura; family Ranidae; genus Lithobates; species Lithobates septentrionalis. The sequence goes on from JBBDGP010000542.1 coordinate 3,070,335, forward strand.
TTATACAAGCTGTACACTCACTACTTTAGATTGTAGCAAAGTGTCATTTCTTCAGTGTATTTACAAAAATGTGAGGGGTGTACTCACTTTTGTGAGATACTGTGCGTAATATATATATATATATATATATATATATATATATATATATATATATATATATATATATATATATATATATACACACACACACACACACACACATATTTTTTCAGCTTAGATTCCATTTAAAAGTTTTATATTAATTTTCGCAATCAAGACTCATCGATGATGTAAAATTGAAGAGAACAGAAAATTCTCAAAAAGTGACAATCCCATTCGAAGAAAGTCTCTGTCAGTTTTTGACTGCTAAAATTAAAATTCTCCAACATCAAGACCACCAAAAACTGACAGAAAAGCTGATATCTAGAGCTCGGACATAATGCCACCATTTCATTGGGATGAATAAGATCTGTCCAGGATTCAGGGTGCACTCTTGATAGATAGCTTGTTTAAACATAGGAAACTTCTCCAGGTCTGGATTTTCTATATCAACCTTTTAAAAGGAAAAAAACAACTGTCAGGCCCTCTTAAAATTTGAATATCATATCAGACATATAAAGAAGAGAGAGGACTCACCTGGCTGGTGTTGTGAAGGAGGGTACTATCAAATGGGTATAGATGTTCCGTCTCACTCACAGAGTACAAGCGGATAAACTTCCTTCCTACAATCTAAAGACACAAGATTCAGGTCTAATACATAATCATTTAAAAAGCCCATAAGTGTGCATTTTTGAAGCATAAGTAAATCTTCATTCAAAATGTTGGGCTGAAAAGTGTATTGCTCCAAATAACTAAATACACACAGGTAATAAATACCTCATGTCATGCTGTACCATCTGGAATTATTACAGGATACATTGTTTATGTATGTTCATATTTCAGAACTTCATTTAATGTGTATGTAGGCCAAAAGAAAAACAAAAAAAACCAACAACTTATGCAGTACACCTAATTTTCCCTGACTGAAATGAAAAGATTGGTGTCAGCCCTGCCAAGTTCTCTTTTGCTAAACTACAAAATCTCCTCCTTTCCCCACCACATAGGAAGGAATTATGTTTGTCCAATATAAGTGGATAAGAACTGTGAGGGCTGGCAGAGTGAACAGTAGAGCTCTAAATTTCTGGTAAGATCAACAGTTCTTTTTCTTGCACTTACCAAACAGATATAACAAAACACTTTCAAATATTTTTTTTAACATACACTTGAACTTGCCAAAAATCATGAAGAATAGTGACACACATGGGGCTGAAGCCATTTCTGCTTCCAACTCCGGGGCTGTACGAGTCCTAAGTTGTATGTGAAGAGCCATAAACACCATAAGAGGGAGAAGCTCTCCAATATCTACAAATGCTGCTTTACACAAGAATGAATGTACTCTTATCTAGAATAGATCCTATAGTGTATAAAACTGTGAAACACAATATATGTGAACAATATGGTTTAGTGTACCCCTGTGATCTAATATACATCGGCGGATTATCCCATAAAGTAAAATAATGTGTTTGGGGGAAAATAAAATGTAACATTCTCACAAAGGTATCCGATCTTTCAATCCCTCAACATGTTTTAAAATATTAAACAAACACTGAAGGAATAATAATGTTAGAGATACCGGTGATACTTTTTATTAGAGAACTAGGTGTTGTACTTAAAAGCAGGACCAAACGCCTCGATACTTACCTCCTTGCAATGGTCAGAAGTCACTAGCCAGCATCTTCTACCCCGCTTCTTCTGGGTGCCGGGCTGCAGTCGTTCCTTTTTGGCTGGCACAGGATGAGGCCACTCCTGCACATGCACAGGATTGCAGTCATCCGGGAACACAGACACCGTGCTGAAACGTAAACTTTTTATTGCAGAAGAGACGTCGCATGTATTTTCTGCAATAAGGAGCCTGTCTGCTCTCAGTTTTCAAAAATGGGACTTTAGTTAACCTGAAAGCAGAACTAAACGTACCTCTTTTCTTACAGTCCAGGTCCCTCGCCAGCATCTTCTCCCTGGGTGTCAGTCTTTGAGCATCTCCATTGGCTGGTGCAGGATGTGCGTGCGCAGAAGTCAGTCCTGGCACACAGTAAAAATGCCGGTGATGTAAGCTGAGCTGAGTAAGCACAGCTCTGTTTACATTCCGCTGAAGACTGCAAATAGGCAGGTAGATGTATTTACTGCAGTAGAGATATTGCATGTCTCTGTGGTAAGAGCCTGTCTGCTCGCAGTCTGGTATAAAATGCGCACAGTTCCGCTTTAAGAGGCTGTGCAAGCGGAAAACATATTTGATGTATGCTTTCTAGTGGTGCACCGAAATTAAAATTCTAGCCTAGAAACCAAAAATTCAGGATGCACTTGGCCGCAAACCAAAAATCGACAGTTTAAAAAATATAAAATTTAAGTAATGAGGTGGGCGTTTTTTCATTGGAGTCAACAGGGAGCATTTTTGCATTGAAGACAATGGGACATGATTTGGCATTGTAGTCAACAGAACGCAGCATGCCATTATCAGCACGCAAAGCGCCATTAACCCTATTTTCAGCCGCCGATATATTGGTGCACCCCTAATGTTTTTAACTGTCTGTCCCCAACTGGACTATATAAAGCTTTGGCAGATTCATGCTGTTATTTTAAGCTCTGGTGCACATATACTTTTTGTAAGATGTAGAAATAAGAGTTTTATAAGGTAAAATGTTAGACAGACAACCAGGGTCATATAAATAGCCATATGTATGCATAGTCATATGTATGTACTGTATAAATGCTGAAAGGTATACCTGGTTAGATATACAGTAGAACATTTATAGTAGAGAAGATTATCAAACAGATTGAAATGAGCAGCTGGTATGCTGCAAAGATAAAAATTAGCCTTAAGCTGGCCAAACTCAAATTTCAGCCAATTCAGCAGGTTCCAGCAATTGATGGATATGTTGGCACTGACCTGAGCTAGGAAATTCTGCTGAGGGTCTTGATGAAGAGGTGACACTGTTCCAGCTGGTCCAAACCAAGCATTAATAGTGATGTCATCTTCATCTCCATCACCGAGGCAACAATATTCAGGAACACCAATATCCTCCTTCAGTTCATGTATCTTCCAACAACGGAAACACAAGAGATCAGTGTAAATGTTTGCTGTGACAACACAAATACCAACACACCTTGCACACTACACTGTATTTTCCTAATTTCTATTCCAGAATCCAAACCACATATATCTATATGTGTGCATTTTTCAAAAGTGTGCTACATTGATTGTGGTACATATTGGCTGGTCAGAGCTCTTGGAGAATTCTGGACGTTTACTGACTTTATTCTTCCGATGGACATTTAAAGAGGCCCTGTCACAACCTCTGGTCTGACAGCAGCCCCTTAACACAGCTTTGAGATATGTAACCTGTTAGCAATGGGCCTGTTTACAGAAGCACATTTATACAGGGACAGGATCACTAGCAAAGCTGGGTGTACACTATTACAAATTCATATTGCAATGTATGTGAACAAAAGATCCTTGTTTTTTTGCAAAATTTGCTAGAAAAGGTGTATAGCAGTGTGCAAAGGTTTATTCAGAAAATAAAAATGTTACGTGTGTTCACACCCTTTAAGTACCTGAGGGTTAGATCTACAATGCCTTGAAAAAGTATTCATACCCCTAGACATTTTCCACATTTTGTCATGTTACAACTAAAAACGTAAATGTATTTTATTGGGATTTTATGTGATAGACCAACACAAAGTGGCACACAATTGTGAAGTGGAAGGAAAATGATAAATGGTTTTCATTTTTTTTGTTACAAATAAATATGTGAAAAGTGTGGCGTGCATTTGTATTCATCCCCCTTAAGTCAATACTTTGTAGAACCTCCTTTCACTGCAATTACAGCAGCAAGTCTTTTTAGGGATGTATCTACCAGCTTTGCACATCTAGAGAGTGACATGTTTGCCCATTTTTCTTTGCAAAATAGCTCAAGCTCTGTCAGATTGGATGGAGAGCATCTGTGAAAAGCAATTTTCAAGTCTTGCCACGGATTCTCAATTGGATTTAGGTCTGGACTTTGACTGGTACCTGGTTTTGACAGGTACCCGCTTCCCACTTCCTGCTCAGTTAGCCACAGGGATCTACAACTATGTCTGGCCCCTTCTCCTTTCCCCCACAGCCTTCTGGAACACGCACAGGTCCCAGAAGACTTCAGGACCATTCAGGAAGTGCAGCTCAACTCGCACACGCACAGTAGAAAACCAGCTGTGAAGCCGGTTTCCCTTACCAAAGATCATATAGCTACAGTATTTGTATCTGCTGACAGTTAATTTTTTGTGGGGAGGCTGGAGTGACTCTTTAAGCATGTGTTGCAATGTATGTGAACTAAAAATCCCTGTTTTTGTGCAAAGTTTGTCCATTCAGAAATGAATTCACAATTTATCCTTTTAACCACTTGCTGCCCGCCCACCATCAAATGACGGCAGTGCGGCTCTCGATCTGGGTGGACGTCATATGACGGCCCTCCAGAACGACCGATCTCGCACGTCCGTGGGGTCCACCATGGGGTCGCGCATTGCGGCGATCAGTGATGTGGTGTGTCAGTCTGACACACCGCTACACCGACCTCGGTAAAGAGCCTCTGACGGAGGCTCTTTACCACGTGATCAGCTGTGTACAATCACGGCTGATCATGATGTAAAAAGGAAGAGCCATTGAGCGGCTTTTCCTCACTTTCGTCTGACAGACAAGAGTAAAGGAGAGCTGATCGGCTGCTCTCCTGACAGGGGGGGTCTGTGCTGATTGTGTATCAGCGCAGCCCCCCCTCGGATGCCCACCCAGGACCGCCAGGAAATGCCACTACACTGGACCACCAGGTATGCCACCCTAGACCACCAGGGAAATGCCAATCAGTGCCCATCCCCAATGCCTGCCAGCACCATCAGTGATGCCCATCAATGCCATCCATCAGTGCCACCTATCAGTGTCACCCATAAGTACCCATCAGTGCAGCCTTTCAGTGCCCATCAGTGCCGCCTATCAATGCCCATCAGTGCTGCATATCAGTGCCACCCATCAGTGCTGCCTACCAGTGCCCATCAGTGCCATCTCATTGGTGCCACCTCATTGGTGCTGCCTTATCAGTGCCCATCAGTGAAGGAGAAAACTTACTTATTTACAAAATTTTCTAACAGAAACAAAAGAAAAACTTTTTTTTTTTTCAAAATTTTAGGTCTTTTTTTATTTGTTTAGCAAAAAATAAAAAATGCAGAGGTGATCAAATACCAACAAAAGAAAGCTCTATTTGTAGGAACAAAATGATAAAAAATTCTGTTTGGTTACAGTGAAGCATGACCGCGCAATTGTCATTTAAACAGCGAAAGCACTGAAAGCTGAAAATTGGCATGGGCAGGAAGGGGGTGTAACTGTCCAGTATTGAAGTAGTTAAGAATGTTTGTTCAATTTTCTAATTGTTAGTGGAGTCAAATTGATGTGACGGTGATGAGAAAATTTTAAGGAGCAAGATAGAAAGATGTTTGTTCAAGATAAATTTGCTAACAGTGTATAAAGTTTTCATTTGGGAAAGTCAATAAGTTCCAAATACAAATGTTAAAAAAAAAAACATAATTTTGAAACATTTTTGAGTGACATTTGTCAAGCCGTTTTAATGTACTGAGAATTTTCATACAAATTTCTTTAGGAATTTTTCGTTGCAAATTATATCAATGTATACCCAGGTTTAGTAATAAACACTTGCAAAAATGCAAAAAAGCTGGTTAAGACTCATAAAGCCATATGGTTATAGAGTCACAATCCTCTGGTGAGTGAGGATCACTTACAGGGATGGTACAGAGCACGTATGAAGCTTTTATGAAAAAGAGCAAGGGAGCTTCAATATTCACTGTTAAGGCAGAGCACTAAGCATGATTTGTTAAAGACTGCACGAGCCATGAAATAGAAGCTAAGCGGAAGATGTAGACCTGCTGAGGACACTATATTAAGCACAATTTATGTTATTTTTTTGTGTAGATATTGTATTTGTTACATTTCTTTCATATTGTTTTGATCTCACATAATTTACTTTGGTGTAATTCACATGTATTTGGAATAAGGATAGTACTATAAGGGCTTCCTGGCATCTGTCATGCCAACTTATGACAACCACAGACTTCTCTAAAGCAAAGAATGGTATTTTTTTTACATGTACGTGGAGAAGTATTTGCCCAGCCAGGAGAGTTTCCAGGGCCAGCTGTTCGTAACTTGTGGGCCACACAGTTTGGATGTGGTAGGAGCATAGAGAGGTATGTACAAGAGCTCATTCACACATAGTAGCCTGTCACTGCTTGGGCACATAGAAAACAAGTGTTTTCCATGTGTCCTGTTCATACTGCATTGCAGCCTGGAGATGTGGTGAATTGCCATAAAAAGATCTCTCCTCTGCCCTCCAAAGCACCCAATCAAACCAAGATCAGTTGGCTTTACTAGCCAGTAACAGCTAGAAAACCAACCAACCGAAACCAGAAGTGACAAAATCCACATCACTTCGGCTTTCTCACATCACAGAAGAGATCGGAGAACGGAAGTTCCTCCCACTCTTAATGCTTCTGATGCGACAGGTCGCATTGGTCCCAAGCTCCCCAGTACCCAAGGACCATGCATTGGGGCATACAAGAACAAGAGCATACAAGAGCGCATGGTAATGCATTACCATGCAATGTGGTGCGCTGTGTTAGAAAAAAAACATTTTCATGCACTTTGTGTGACTTTCGTGTGGCAGGCAGCCAATTGAAGCCTTACTGCAGCACAAAGATATGAGCCTAGAGGTATTGAAGACGCACAATGTATGTGTGAAATGTCGTCACCCCTCGTTGTTTCAGTCCTGGTGGCAGTCTTTCAATAAACCTGTTGGATGGATGTTGGTGTGCAGCTAATTTCTCTCACTTGGTGTAGATATGAACCTAGCCTTGGGAAATCAGCCTCTGTGCGTCATTGACCTGGAACAAGTATAGAATTAAAGAGTTCTGACACTTATTTACAACATGCTAATTTTGGGTCAGTGACTTAAAATGTACTGATGTGAGGCAAGAAGCATTTTATGAAGGAGACAAGCAATTGCCCCAATCGTCTCCCATGGCAGGATCGCCTTAAAATGGCCTCATGTCTTCTGCACAAGGTGAATTTAAAGTGGTATTAAAGCTTTGTGTTTTTTTTTCTTTTTAATATAACAAACATGTTATACTTACCCTGCTCTGTGCAGTGGTTTTCACAGAGAAACTCCGATCCTCTTCTTTTTGGGGCCCCTGCCGGCGCTCCTGGCTCCTCCCCCTCGAGCAGTGCCCCCAGAGATAGCCACTTGCTCTGCGGGCACCCCTGCATGCTTGATCCTGAGCCGCTGCTCTATGCGTCCATAAGACAGGCCACAACCTCACTCTCTCACTGGTTGTGATCGACAGCAGCGGGAACCAATGGGCTCCCACTGCTGTCTCAGCCAATGAGGAGGGAGATTCCCGGGACAGCCGAGGCTATTGTGAATATTGCTGGATCAGAGGGAGCTCAGGTAAGGATTTGGGGGGCTGAGAGGGCCACTGCACACAGAAGGTTTGTAACCTTCATGCATAAATCGCATGAAGGTTACAAACCTTCAGCCATTAGAACCACTTTAAACCCTGTGCCTCCTGATGCTAAACCACATCTCTGTCAATCAGCTTTTAAATGGCAAAGCCTCTACTGCCAATTGAAGTTTTAGCATCTGAGTGCTGAACTGAAAAGGTGGGTTTTAGCACTGGGAGAGATGGAGCCTTATCCTGACTTGGGCAGAAGTTACAGCCGAGACCTAGGAAACAAGGATATACACAAGGATTTATTTAACCTCTTCAGCCCCGGAAGATTTTACCCTCTTCCTTACCAGAGCACTTTTTACAATTTGGCACTGCGTCGCTTTAACTGACAATTGCGCGGTCATGCAATGCTGTACCCAAACAAAATTTGCCTCCTTTTTTTCCCACAAATAGAACTTTCTTTTGATGGTATTTGATCACCTCTGCGGGTTTTATTTTTTTTGCTATAAACAAAAAAAAGCAGCAATTTAAAAAACAAAACAATATTTTTTACTTTTTGCGATAATAAATACAGTATCTCACAAAAGTGAGTACACCCCTCACATTTTTGTAAATATTTTATTATATCTTTTCATGTGACAACACTGACGAAATGACACTTTGCTACAATGTAAAGTAGTGAGTGTACAGCTTGTATAACGGTGTAAATTTGCTGTCCCCTCAAAATAACTCAACACACAGCCATTAATGTCTAAACCGCTGGCAAAAAAAGTGACTACACCCCTAAGTGAAAATGTCCAAATTGGGCCCAAAGTGTCAATATTTTGTGCGGCCACCATTATTTTCCAGCACTGCCTTAACCCTCTTGGGCACCAGAGCTTCACAGGTTGCCACTGGAGTCCTCTTCCACTCCACCATGACGACATCACGGAGCTGGTGGATGTTAGTTTGAAGATGCCCCACAGATGCTCAATAGGGTTTAGGTCTGGAAACATGCTTGGCCAGTCCATCACCTTTACCCTCAACTTCTTTAACAAGTCAGTGTTCGTCTTGGAGGTGTGTTTGGGGTCGTTATCATGTTAGAATACTGCCCTGCAGCCCAGTCTCTGAAGGGAATGGATCATGCTCTGCTTCAGTATGTCACAGTACATGTTGGCATTCATGGTTCCCTCAATGAACTGTAGCTCCCCAGTGCCAACTGCACTCATGCAGCCCCAGATCATGACACTCCCACCACCATGCTTGACTGTAGGCAAGACACACTTGTCTTTGTACTCCTCACCTGGTTGCCACCACACACACTTGACACCATCTGAACCAAATAAGTGTATCTTGGTTTCATCAGACCCCAGGACATGGTACCAGTAATCCATGTCCTTAGTCTTCTTGTCTTCAGCAAACTGTTTCTGGCTTTTCTCGTGCATCATCTTTAGAAATGGCTTCCTCCATGAAGACCAATTTGATGCAGTTTGCGGTGTATGGTCTGAGCACTGACAGGCTGACTCCCTCATCCCTTCAACCTCTGAAGTAATGCTGGCAGCACTCGTACGTCTATTTCCCAAAGACAACCTCTGGATATGACGCTGAGCATGTGCATTCAACTTCTTTGGTTGACCATGGCGAGGCCTGTTCTGAGCGGAACTTGTCCTGTTAAACTGCTGTATGGTCTTGGCCACCGTGCTGCAGCTCAGTGTCAGTGTCTTGGCAATCTTCTTATAGCCTAGGCCATATTTATGTAGAGCAACAATCCTTTCTTTCAGATTCTCAGAAAGTTCTTTGCCATGAGGTGCCATGTTGAAATTCCAGTGACCAGTATGAGAAAGTGAGAGCAATAACACCAAATTTAACACACCTGCTCCCCATTCACACCCGAGACCTTGTAACACTAACGAGTCACATGACACCGGGGAAGGAAAATGGCTAATTGGGCCCAATTTGGACATTTTCACTTAGGGGTGTATTTGTTGCCAGCGGTGTAGACATTAATGGCTATGTGTTGAGTTATTTTGACAGCAAATTTACACTACAAGCTGCACACTCACTACTTTACATTGTAGCAAAGTGTAATTTCTTCAGTGTTGTCACATGAAAAGTTGTAATAAAATATTTACAAAAATATGAGGGGTGTACTCAGTGTAGGCCAATATGTATTCTTCTACATATTTTTGGTATAAAAAAAAAAAATTGAATCGCAATTATCGTATATTGATTGGTTTGCACAAAAGTTATAGTGTCTACAAACTGTGGGAAAAGTTTATGGCATTTTTATTATTTTTTTTTTTACTAGTAATGGCGGTTATCTGCGTTTTTTAGCGGTATTGCGACATTGCGATGGACGGACCGGACACTTTTGACACATTTTTTGGACCAGTGACATTTATACAGCAATCAGTGCTAAAAATATGCAGCGATTACTGTGTAAATGTTACTGGCAAGGAAGGGGTTAACAATAGAGGGCGATCAAAGGGTTAAATGTGTGTTTCCTCAGCGTGTTCTAACTGTATGGGGTAAGGACTGACTAGGGGAGGAGACATATCGTTGTTCCTACTTAGTAGGAACACACGATCATTCTCCTCTCCACTGACAGCACAGGGATTTGTGTGTTTATCGTGCTTGCCAGCCACGCGCATCGTGTCTCCTGTTGTGCAGCCGGTGCGCGCGGCTCTCCTGGGCAAAGCCGTACCCTACAGGATTTCGCCCAGTAGAGCCATTCTGCAGCAGTAAAATTACGTGAGCCGGTTAAAGACTAACACAGATACTTACTGCCACCATAAGTTGTCTTCAGTTTACAACTTCTAGTACCTTAAAAATGTTTAGCCAAGTTAAAAGGATAAGTCCACTTTTCGTAGGTGTAACATATTATAGTTCATTGAGTCTTCCAGTCAGGGAGTATTGGCTTATCCGTACAGGATGTACTGGAAAACAGATACACCGACAGTGTGCAGGAGGCCTGCATGGCACCAGAGATCTGCTGATCGCTGGTACAATGCTTTACGGGCTCCTAGTACAAAAAAAATAAAATTCACATTTTTTTTTTATCTGTAAAAAACTGTGCATTTATTATTTTTTTTTTTATAAAAAAAGTTAACTTATCCTTTAAGTTCACTTCAAAATTCCTGACCGTTTACATCATTTTGTCTCTGCTCATTGTGTAATGCTTGTTAAAATATTTACCCCATTACATATTATTAAACACAATACAATTCAGGTTGGATTAAATGTTCCAAATCAACAGACTGAATGCTGAAATCTCTTGTTACCTGATCAAACAGCTGATGTTGGGCCAGATATCCTATGCGAGCTGGCTATAAAAATCAAACAGAAAATAGTAAAAAAAAAAAAAAATAGAGTAATGCCGCGTACACACGAGTGGACTTTACGGCGGACTTTGCCCGGCGGATTTTTCGACGTACTTTACGACGGACTTTCTGAATGAACGGACTTGCCTACACACAATCCACCAAAGTCCGTCGAATTCGTACGTGATGACGTACACCGGACTAAAACAAGGAAGTTCATAGCCAGTAGCCAATAGCTGCCCTAGCGTGGCTTTTTAGTCCGTCGAACTAGCATACAGACGGCGGACTTTTCGACCGGACTCGATTTCAACGGATAAATTTTAAACAAGTTTCAAATCTAAGTCCGTCCAACTTTTGAGAAAACAAAGTCCGCTGGAGCCCACACACATCGAATTGTCCGACGAAATCCAGTCCGCCGGGCAAAGTCCGCCGTAAAGTCCGCTCGTGTGTACGCGGCATTACAGTATAAATCAAGATGAAAACAAACCACATTGCTGAGTTTATTCCTGGACCTGTTAATATGATTGAAGAGTATCTTTAGGCTACTAGTCAGGTACTGGTCTAATTTCATCCAACAAACTTTGAAGTTATGCTCAAATCATAAAACCCATCCACTGCAACTTAATTTAAGCTTAAAGTGATACTAAAGGTTATTAATTTTTTTTTATAAAAATGTCAAGATGTTAAAACGTACCTGCTCTTACACAACCTGGTCACATTGCTATACTTTTTTTATATGGGCTATAAACGGAAGAACTTATGAATAAATGGTTGTGGAACGAATCATCTGATTTTCCATTATTTCTTATGGGCAAATTTGTTTTGATATACTGTGCTTTGGATTACAAGCATGTTTCTGGAACAAATTATGCTTGCAATCCAAGGTTTTACTGTACATTTTTAAAATAAAAACCTATTTTCATTGCATACCTTCTTTTAGTTCTAGAGATGTCATCACTACCTCTTTGTGCTTCTCTCTATGCAATGCAGGGAGATCATGCTTCATGTGAGGGGCCAGCAGGGTGCTGTACACATTTTCTGAAAGCATTAAAGTATCCGACCTTAATACTCCTCGCATGCATCCCCAGCCCTGAAGAAAGCAGTTTGCCTGTCGCATGGTAAGAATTATACAAACTAAATGCTATTGTGGGCAGGTGTCAGTCTGGAGTAGTGGGTGTCTGCATGCAGGCTACCCTAGGCAACTGAAGTACCCATGTGTGATGCTGACCCTCCATTATAGAAAGAACTGAAAACCAGTGAGCACAATTGCTGACCAGGGACAGAAAGGCTGAGGTGGAAAAGCTTAATGATAAAGGACCTCCTCAAGTAAACCAATGAGGTGGGTTTTATCTAACCTGCTGCAGCTTCTAGAACAGTGTGCCAAAAAATCAGAGTAAGTAATTTCAGAATAGTAGAGAAGCCTGTACAACTGTGCAAGACCAAAAGGTAAGGCTGGAGTTCAGCTTTAAGGCAAAGAATGTCTGCTACAAGGAAGGTTCAGTTAAAGTACACCTATACTGCCACAAAGGTTTCAAAACAAACAGCGCTGCTATATCTAATCCTATAGAGCAGGGATATGCAATTAGTGCAGGGCTTGACAAATTTGCTTGGAATCTAGGAGCCAGCTAAAAAAGTTAGGAGCCAGGTTTTTTGTTTTTTTTTAAACGACCGATAAAGCTTTATTTTCAATATAAAAATTAACCAATCTTAAATTTACACAGAGACAACTAGAACGAATGTGATTGCTTTTATTTCCTGCCATGCAGGGACATAAGACCACCATATTCCCGCTAAGGATCCAATCAGGTCCGCCTGAAAAACTGACAGGCGAACCTGATCAGACAGCCCGTGTGAAAGAGGCCAAGCAGGGAGATGACAAATAATAAATTCATTTTAATTAACCACTTCCTTCCCGCAGGACGACTATATACGTCCTGTCTTTGAAGAGAAATACCGTTGTTATGGTAGCAGCTAGCTACCATAACCCCAGTATCCTCTTCAAGAGCCGGCGGTTCTCTTTCAGATAAAAGTGGTCTCTGCAGCAGATTCGCAGCGAGATCACTTATCGGCGGCAGGAGAGGACCCCCCCTACCGCCGCGCTCCGGTGCCCTTCACCGCTTACCGTGGCCGTCGGTAACGGCGGAGGCGATCCGGATCTGTCCCTGTCCTGACATGGAGACGAGTGAGAGGAAGATGTCCCCCCCACCCATCTCCAAGTCATTGTAGGGCGGAAGCGATGTCAAATCGTCACTTCCACCCATAGCTATTAAAGGTACATTTTATTATTTTTTTTTCAAATGACAATTTATTTTTTTTTTTTAAATGCATTTTAGTGTAAATATGAGATCTGAAGTCTTTTTGACCCCAGATCTCATATTTAAGAGGTCCTGTCATGCTTTTTTTCTATTACAAGGGATTTTTACATTCCTTGTAATAGGAATAAAAGTGACTTTTTTTTTTTTAAAGAACAGTGAAAAAATAAAAGTTAAAATGAATAAGAACATTTTTTTTTTAAATGTGCCCCATCCCTTGTAATAGAAATAAAAGTGACACTTTTTTTTTTTAAAACAGTGTAAAAATAAAAAATAAAAAGTAAAATATACAAGAAAAAAAAATAATTTTTTTAAACGCGCCCCGTCCTGCCGAGCTCGCTTGCAGAAGCAAACGCATATGTGAGAAGCGCCCGCATATGAAAGCGGTGTTCAAACCACACGTGAGGTATCGCCACGATCGCTAGAGCGAGAGCAATAATTCTAGTCCTAGGCCACCTCTGTAACTCAAAACATGCAACCTGTAGAATATTTTAAACGTCGCCTATGGAGATTTTAAAGGGTAAAAGTTTGTCGCCATTCCACGAGCGGACGAAATTTTGAAGCGTGACATGTTGGGAATCAATTTACTCGGCGTAACATTATCTTTCACAATATAAAAAAAATTGGGCTAACTTTACTGTTTTCTTATTTTTTAATTAAAAAAAAGTATTTTTTCCCAAAAAAGTGCGCTTGTAAGTCCGCTGCGCAAATACAGTGTGACAGAAAGTATTGCAATGACCGCCATTTTATTCTCTAGGGTGTTAGAATAAAAAATATATATAATGTTTGGGGGTTCTAAGTAAAGGGAAGGAGATGAGCGGGCAGTGAAAACAGGCAGGGGAAGCTCCATTAGCATTGGTGGTTGTCTTGTAATACCAACGGCCACCACCAGAGGGCGCCCGATTGCAGAAGGAACCACAGGACTGCAGTAGGCCGCAAAGCCGGGGCCTCAATTACCGGCGCGGCCCAACACGATCGCAGCGGGAGGGGGGGGTGTCGAACGGACACAGGATACCCCAGCTGTGCCGCCCCAGGCGCCAGGTCGCTAATTCTAGTCGCAAATGCGACCTGGCGCCCGGGGTTTGTCGAGCCCTGAATTAGTGGACCTCCAGCTGTTGCAAAACTACAAGTCCCATCATGCCTCTGCCTATCATGCTTGTTGCTGTCAGAGTTTCGCTATGCCTCATTGGACTTGTAGTTCTGCAACAGCTGGAGGTCCGCTAATTGCATATCTCTGCTATAGATAGTACAGGTACGGAGTGTGAACACTTTACAGGAAGGAATGTAGAGTGCAGAGCTCATGCTTGGGCCCGCCCAGCAAGATTTTGACAAGCGGATGTCAACAAGCTATACAGCCAATACCTTGCAGCATATGGGACAGGTGGGGCTGGTCAATACTACCGCAAAGGTCCAGTTACATTTAAAGGATGAAAAAATGAACTAACATTCGAGTTGAGTATAAAATGGCTTTTCAGCTAGGAATACCCAATTAAAATTCATCAAAAATGATTTATGCTTGCTAGAAATATTTAAACACATATTCAAACAGCTCCCTGACAGATGGAATTTGATAGGCGGACTCACCCCCTGGATTCTTCCTGGTGGAGTTACTTGCTCTCCATCCCCACCTCAATTCCCAACTGAGTCTCCCTTTATACAAAAATCATTAAACACATATTTGAATGGAAAAGGGTACTCTGCTGAAGAAATGTCGCCAACCAATTCCCCAGGAGATAGAAGATGACAAATCTACCAGCAAGTACCTATGTATAACAGAAATATAGGTTTGGGGCACACTAAGCCTTTGATTACCTCCATACAGACATTAAACTGTAGAAACCAATGGTGCTTGAGTAGTATTACATACCTGATCCAGTATGTATCTATTAATAAACTCATTCACGGTCATCAGCTTTTGAGACCATTCTGCATCAGTGTATCTGGATCCCAGCTCCACAGGTACAGTACGGCATCCAGCAACTTCTTGTATGTACTCCACGCTGTTTTAAAACAAATGCATTGTTGGAAATCTGCAATTAGGACTGGTTCATCACACACTGCTTTACAAAAATGTTTCTCATATGATACTAATTCAAACAATATTAGTTTAATCAATACAGTATTCATCCAAAAAAGAAATCGGAAGACCAAGACCACGCATGCTCAGAGACGACAGAATACATTGCAACACATTACATCTCGTTCAAAAGTTGTATTCTGTTGTACGAGAATTTCCTAACTTCTTAATTTTCAATGAGACTAGCATGCAAAAAACGAACCAAAAAAAAACAAATAAATGGACAATCATTCATAGGCTATTCTCATGGTGTGTACGAGGCTTTGGGAACTTACCTCCACTTTTTCATGCATGGCCAGTGATCAATGACCCCTTCTAAGATTACAGGCTTCTGTGTAATAAGGAAGTTCTTCCTGAAATACTCAAGGGAGGGGCAGTTGAGAGTTGGAACAATGTTACCAACATCCAGAATGGGGTTGAGTGGGCGAGGAACTTTCTGTATGTAAAGAATAATAATTTATATGTTACCAAAACTTCAGTGTAAATTTTTCATAACCTGTACACATATACGGTTTGTTTTCTTTGTAATTACAAATTAAAAGATATGAACCACAACAGTGAAACAAGAAGCTCTAAATGGAATCAAAGGATGAAAAAGAGGTGTTGATAATACTGTACCTCTGGGATTTTGCCATTTTCTGGTTCGACTTCCAATTCTTTCCCTTCATTATCTATTGGTCTCTTCTGGCTCCTAGGCAGGTGACCTAGATGACAGCCAAAACAAAAGAAAATTCATTTTATTGTGGGCATTTGGAGCATGTTACAAAATACTGGATGGCATACAGCAAGCCTAACAAGTAGGGAAAAAAGATCCCCAAGCCACTATAAGATTCCCTTT
Source organism: Lithobates septentrionalis (assembly GCA_037952835.1). Classification (NCBI taxonomy): domain Eukaryota; kingdom Metazoa; phylum Chordata; class Amphibia; order Anura; family Ranidae; genus Lithobates; species Lithobates septentrionalis. The sequence goes on from JBBDGP010000542.1 coordinate 3,086,415, forward strand.
AAATCTGCTGCAACCCAAAACAGCCAAAAGGCAGCGAGACGGAGAATGCCTCCCTCATCTAAGGCTGGGTACACACGGCCGAATGTCGGAAGACATTTTCCGGTTAAAAAATAAACGGCCGACATTTGGCCCGTGTGTATGTTGGCTTCTGTTGGATGAGCATGCTGATCGGAGTGTTCTGGTGGGGGGCCGTCAAAACACAACAGCTCAGTGGAGGAGATGGCTGTACTAATGTCAGGTGGTTAGTACAGCAATTTCGACCGGAGCTGTCAGGTTTTTTTTTGTGCAACCCGGTGGGCTGTACTAAAAAAAAATAAAAAAAAAATAATGGACTGCGTACCTGGCGTTAGGTTGGCTGTCTGCTTTCTGACAGGATAGCTCAAGCAGGTTTGAACAAGCCTTAGCTCATCTCTCCTAACAAGATTCAAGAAAGAGAAGGTTTGACTCTTTTGGGTTGATGCACATTTAAAAGGGAATCTGAGATTTTAAGACCAAGATGTTATATATATATGTTCCTTACTATTTAAAATTTTGTAGAGCTGCAGGATTCTGGCTAACATGAGAATCACAATTTTTTTGCTTAGAATAAAGATCGCGATGCTCTCAAAAAATATTAAAAAAAAAAAATTCTTCCTCAGTTTAGACCAATATGTATTCTACATGTTTTTTAGTTAAAAAAAAAAAAATAGCAGTAAGCGTATATTGGTTTGTGCAAAAGTTATCGCGTCTACAAAATAGGGGATAGATTTATGGCATTTTATTATAATTTTTTTTTTTTTATAAGTAATGGTGGCGATCTGTGATTTTTATAGTGACTGCAACATTGCGGCGGACAGATCGGACACTTTTGACACTATTTTGGGACCATTGACATTTATACAGCGATCAGTGCTAAAAAATGCACTGATTACTGTGTAAATGTCACTGGCTGGGAAGGGGTTAAACACTAGGGGGTGATCAAGAGGTTAAGTGTGTTCTAACTGTTGGGATGGGCTCACTAGAACATGACAGAGATCACTGCTCCCGATCACTGGGAGCAGTAGATCCCTGTCATGTCACTAGGCAAAACAGTGAAATGCCTTGTTTACATCTCCCCGTTCTCTCTCTCCGTGCCACGATCGCGGGCCACAGGCGGACATCGAGTCCGCAGAAATGCTCCTGCGCCGCCGTGCACGCACCCACTAGCCACCGATGACGTAGTGACGTACAGGTACCTTGTTTTGCGCAACCGTGCCATTCTGCCAACGTATATCAGCATGAACCAGTCGGCAAGTGGTTAAGCTGACCTCATTTACAAAGGGAAGTTCATTCTGCAGTCTTTATAGACAGGCTCCCTCACTTGCCAGCGCTGACTGTAAATTATCGGCTTTTTTCCCCCTTTATTCTGGAACTGTCATTTATTTTTTTTGGGGGGGGGGGGGGGGGGTGGTTGTGGTAGAGAAAGACAGGACAAGAAAGGAGATGTACATATAGTGAGGGAGCAGTCCATACAAACAGACTCCCTCACTAGCCGACGCTGACTGTCATTGTCAGCTTAAGCGCCGGCTCTTTTTCTTCTATACTTTATAGCGTCGGGAAGGAGCTGTCATTCGGTTCCGCCACTAAATTAAAAAAAGGGGCGGGGTCACCCCGATGATGTCACTGGGTCACCCTGCCCCTTTGTTTAATTTAGTGGCAGGACTGAATGACAGCTCCTTCCTGGCGCTATTAAGTATAGAAGAAAAAGAGCCGGCAATTAAGCGGGCAAAATATGACAGATCCAGAATAAAGAGAAAAAAGTCGTCAATTACATTTAAAAGCTGACAATGACAGTCAGCGTCAGCAAGTGAGGGGGTCTGTCTGTACAGACTGCCCCCTCACTATATGTACATCTCTTCATCTCTCCTGCCTTTCTCCGCCACAACCCCCCCCCCCCCCCCACAGTGACTGGTTGCCCTTTACAACCAATGCAAAAACAGATGAAAAAACTGGCCATTTGTCAGTTTACATCCGTTTTTCGTACGATGCCCATTGTAGGTGCATTTGGTTGTGGACAGGGGTCACCATGGGCACCCAACCGGTCTGCAGCTGCGCGGCCCTATACACAACAAATTGCAATGTACTGTGTGTTCTGACATCAGCATTAACTTTTTCAGAAATTTCAGCAACATTAGCTCTTGTATTATATTGGACTACATGGACCAGCCTTTGTTCCCCATATACATCAATGAGCCTTGGCTGCCCATGGCCCTGTCACTGGTTTTCCTTCACAGGTAGGTCCTGACCACTGCAGGCTGGGAGCATCCCACAAGATTTGGGTTATTTTCACCAAAGAAATGGAGCAGTATATATTTTGGCCTAAATTTAAGAAAAACGATTATTCATTTGCAAATTTTTTTTTAACAGAAACGAAGTAAAAATGTTGGGTTCTTTAAAGCAGTTGTATACCCGCACATAAAAAAAAAAACCCTACAAGGCAAAAGGCATAATGAGCTAGTATGCAGCGCATACTAGCTCATTATAAAATACTTACCTCAGAACGAAGCTCCTGTAGCGGAGCCTGGTCCACGCCGAGGGAGCTGACATCTTGCCCTTGGCGTGTCCGCCGGGTTTGCGGCTCCGGCTCTGTGAGTGGCTGGAGCATCACTCCCGTGCATGCGTGCAGTAGTTTTCTTCCCGGCATTCAGCCAGGCATTTAGAGCGCATGCGCCGCTGACGTCAGCAGCTGCATGCAAAGGGAATATCTCCTAAACTGTACAGGAGATGTTTCAAATTTGGGTACACAACCACTTTAAAGATTATTTAACAAAAAAAAAAAAAGAAAAAAAACAGGAGGCCAATAAAGTGGTTGTATACCGCTGGATGATTTTTTTTTTCCCTGCAAGGTAAAGTCATAATGTGCTAGTATGCAAGCCAGGTTCACGACCTGCATGTAATGTAAGTATCTCCTAAACGGCGCACAATTAGAAGATATTTACACTACCTATAGGTAAGACTTATTATAGGCTTACCTATAGGTAAAAGTCAGTAAAAGAAAGTTTACCTCCCCTTTAAATACCACCAAAAGAAAGTTCTATTTGTGTGAAAAAAATGACAAAAATTTCACACGGATACAGTGTTGCATGATTGCGCAATTGTCATTCAAAGTGGGACAGCGCTGAAAGCTAGTCTGGGCAGGAAGGGGGTGAAAGTGCATGGTATTGAAGTAGTTAAAGAAGACAAATAAGAGAATTTACACTGAAAATTTAGTGCAAATGTTTCTAAAAATCAACCAATCAAGTCTTGATTACCGTATATACTCGAGTAAAAGTCGTCCCGAGTATAAGTCAAGACCCCTAATTTACCACAAAAAACTGGGAAAAATTTATTGACCCGAGTATAAGTCGAGGGTGAGAAATGGCAGAGGGTCAACAATGCCCATCTGCAGCTGCATGCTTCCCTGTGCAGCCTACCTGTACCCTGTACATGTGTCCTGTACATGTGTGTGTGTCCTGTACATGTGTGTCCTGTACATGTCCTGTGTCCTGTACATGTCCTGTGTGCATGTGTCCTGTGTGCATGTGCAGCCTACCTGTGTCCTGTGTCCCTGTGTGTATGTGTCCTGTGTGCATGTGCAGCCTACCTGTGTCCTGTGCAGCCTCCCTGTGGCGATCTCCATCCTCCCTGTGGCGATCTCCATCCTCAAACGGCGGCCGGCGTGTGATGATAGTGTTCGGCGGCCATTCCACAGTTCAAAAGCCGCGCCTCCTCCTCGTCTGTGATAGGCTGACCGCTGACTGCCTATCACGGACATTCTCTCATTCTCATACCACGGACGAGGATGAGAGAATGTCCGTGATAGGCTGTACACTGACAGCTGTTCAGCCTATCACCGATGGGCAGGAGGCGCGGCTTTTGAAAGCTGCAATTGCCGGCGAACAGTATCATTACACGCCGGCCGCCGTCTGCCTGCATGACACGCTGATCATGCAGACAGACGGCAGGGACTCGAGTATAAGTCGAAGGGACACTTTCAGCCCAAAAAAAAGGGCTGAAAAATTCGACTTATACTCGAGTATATACGGTAACTGAATTCTGTAGCAAAGCTATAATAAATAATACTAACGCACTAAACCTATATAGGATTTCTTTATATATTGTACCATCAGAATGTGGTTCGCTGAACACACTATGAGGATATCATAATATATCAGGAACATAGCAGTAATAAAAAGGTATCGCTGGAGAGCAGGGCTTACATACGAGGTAGTACAAGAATACTGACCTCAGGTGTGCATTTCCTTTGTAATATAAATAAAATTTAAAAAAAACTCTATCCAAGATGCAAGTATACATTTTCTAGTAGTAATAAGCTTTTTGTGCAGTTCTGCTTTTAGAGCCCTTGCACACTCGGGCGGCGTCGGCGGTAAAACGCCGCTATTATTAGCGGCGTTTTACCGCCGGTATGCGGCCGCTAGCGGGGCGGTTTTACCCCCCGCTAGCGGCCAAGAAGGGGTTAAATACCACCGCAAAGCGCCTCTGCAGAGGCGCATTGCCGGCGGTATAGCCGCGCCGTCCCATTGATTTCAATGGGCAGGAGCGGTAAAGGAGCGGTATACACACCGCTCCGAAGATGCTGCTGGCAGGACTTTTTTTACCGTCCTGCCAGCGCATCGCTCCAGTGTGCAAGCCCTCGGGGCTTGCACACTGGAATGCAAGGAGCGGCACTTTCGGGGCGGTTTGCAGGCGCTATTATTAGCGCAATAGCGCCTGCAAACCGCCCCAGTGTGCAATGGCTCTTAATAATGTTGTTCTATATTTCAAGAAAGGATCTATTGACAATGGCTGGAACATGCATTTTCTACATCCAGAGGTTTTAACCACTGCAATACCAGATACTTTCACCCACTTCCTGCCCAGGCCAGTTTTCAGCACTATCACACTTTAACCGCTTGCCGACTAGAGATGTGAAAAAAAGAACGGAAAAATTCGGGAAAGAATGTTTTTTTCCTGAAGACTTTTTTGTTTTTTTCCAAAAAATTGGAAAAATTGAAAAAAGAAAAAAAAAAGTGGAATATTTTATTTTAATATGATGAATAAAATATTGTAAGACAGGGTGTTCAAATATTTTCCAAATCATTTCTAAAAAAAATGTATATCAGATTATTATAATTTCTGTGCACTGAGTGAGGACAAGCAAGTCATAGGTAACAAACTGAACCCTCCAATGCAAGAACAGTATGCATTTCTTCCTTTAGGAGGTGCTGTGCTGCATTGTAACAAGAACCGGTCCGGTCAAACCTTAAGTTTTTAGAAATTCCTAATTGTAAAGACGGACGAAAAAGGAGTAGCTGCAGAAGCAGAGACGGATACTGACAATTTCAGCTCAGAAAAGGATTCTGATTAAATGTCCATTGAAACTTAGTCCCACTCTCTTATTAACACTTCCCCCATCTTCAATTCTTTTTATGAGAATGGGGTTTTTATTTTTAATACTGTGGAGAGGAAATATGAAAAATTGTTACTTTTGGTTTTGAAAATTGTTTTGTGTAGGCTTTTTGGCTGTTCCGCATAAACTAGTAAGCAGTTCAGGAGATTGTTGCTCCCTTTGTTACAAATAAATATTATAAAAAAGTAAATTCTGTTTGTGATAATTGTTTGGCTACACTATATTTTTAATATGCTAGTTGTGATAATTTTATGCCAAGTCAAATTGTCCAGTCATATTTTATGTTCCTAAAGTAACAGAATGACTTTCAATCTTAAAAAGACAAAAAAGTGCTAATGTAGCATTTTTTTCAATTATTCCGAAAATTTCCGTTTTTTCCCGAAAAAAAAAAAAAAAAACGGGTTTTTTTCCGAGCTTCAAAATTTCCGGAAATGTTACATCTCTATTACCGATCAGCCGCAGCTGCACGAATCGCCGTCATGTTACGTCGCTTTTATACTTGGCCACTAGGGGCTCCCGCGATCGCTCGGAGCACACGGAGAACCGCCATCTGTGTGTGTAAACACACAGATCCCGGTTCTCTGAGGGGAGAACAGACAGATCGTCTGTTCATACAGAGTATTAACAGCGATCTGTCATCTCCCCTACACAGTCCCCTACCGCTTCAGTTAGAACACACACTAGGGAACATATTAACCCTTTGAACGCCCCCTAGTGGTTAATCCCTTCACTGCCAGTGACATTTTTACAGTAATCAATGCATTTTAATAGCACTAACCGCTGTAAAAAAGGCCAATGGTCCCAAAAATGTGTCAAAATTGTTCGACGTGTCCGCCATAATGTCGCAGTCCCAATAAAAACTGCAGATCGCCACCATTACTAGTAAAAAAAAATAAAATAAAAAAATGACAGAAAACTATCCCCTATTTAGTAGACACCATAACTTTTGAGCAAACCAATCAATATACGCTTATTGCGATTTTTTTTACCAAAAATATGTAGAATACATATCGGCTTAAACTGAGGAAAAAAATAGTTTATATATATATTTTTGGGGGATATTTATTATAGTAAAAAATAATGCGTTTTTTTCAAAATTGTCGCTCTTTTTTTGTTTATATTGCAAAAAATAAAAACCGCAGAGGTGATCAAATATCACCAAAAGAAAGCTCTATTTGTGGGAAAAAAAGGACATCAATTTTGTTTGGGTGCAACGTCACAAGACCGTGCAATTGTCAGTTAAATTGACGCAGTGGCGAATCGCAAAAAGTGCACCGGTCAGGAAGGGGTGAAAATCTTCCGGGGCTGAATAACAATTACTCGCTCATGCAACACTGTATCCAAATAAAATTTGTATTTTATTCACATAAGTAAAGCTTTCTTTTTGTGGTATTTAATCACCACTGGGTTTTTTATTTTTTGCTAAACCAATAAAGACCAAACATTTTGAAAAAAAGACCAAAGGGCTTTTTTTTAATCTTTGGTGACTCCTGCAGCAAACACTGGCCCAGGGTCCCCCATCCTTGGCCCTGCCTCTTAAACACACACACACAGTTGTCTCACTTGTCCTGCAGTATTCTCTATAACTTAAAGTATTTTTTACCCCAGGATTTCATTTTCTCGCTATGTACCCGCTGTACCATGTACTTGTCTGAAAAAGTATCCTGCTCTTGTTGTATTGCTTTCTTTGTGCGAATTCCCTGGTGTTCCTGCCAGTCCCTCTGCTTTCCTATTAAAAACTGACCACACTAAGCAGGAGAATACTGTGGTTGCTTCTCTAGCTATGCAGGGAACTCAGCCTGCTTTCCTTGTCCTGACACCCCCACTCCTCCCCTGCACAGCCATTCACTGGGAAGAGCAGTGTGCTGTTGCTTCTCCTCCCCCAGCTCTTATGCAGCTGAGAACTGAGGGAATGTTATCACTTATAAATAAAAGGGGAAAAAAAGGTATTTATATATATATTTTTTTAATAGCTACACCAAAATGTTTTGCCTTTCGTTTCTATTTTAGGGCTCACACCTTTACGATGCCAGACATTGCATGTGATTCACACCGCATCGCTGTGCACATCAGATGCAAATTCAGCCATACAAGAAATCGCATTGCATTCGCACCAAAATGGTTCAGGACCCTTTTTTTGTGCGCACTGCAATCAGATCACATGGGTGTTCAGACCCATGTGATCCAAATTCATCTGATTTCACAGTTCACACTGCGTTCTGCAAACCGATTTGGGGGTGTACCTTTAAACTGAATGGATTGTTTTACAAGGTGATCGTTTACGATCAGATACCTCTCTTGTAATGGATTGTAGCAGGTGAATGGAGATGAGAACACTGTGCTTTTCCAAAATCAATACTGGCATCAGATGGGATACCTGTTCTTTCCTGTGATTCTTCAGAGCGGTGCGCTATTCTCAGCTCAGTGATAATTCTGTTGATCACATTGTTGATGATCTCAGCTCCCAGAAGCAGCGCCATGTCACATACCAGCAGGGCCTCCTCCTCTAGCCTCTCCGTTAGCTCTGCACAGCCACATATGCCCACTACCTTAAACAGGCAGCCATAGGAATAGGCAGTCCTCCAGTCCCGGGAAACATCCCTCCAGTTACATCCATTCAGTTTCTCCCAGCTGAAATCCATAATAAGTTCCCCCAGCTGCCTGCACTGTGCCAGGTCACCATTATAAACACAGGCAGCGGCCATCTTCACACAGTGGGCTATGGGTGCATCTACCTCTGAGCCCACATCTGCAGGGAATTCCTCTAGGCATTTGGGAAGCACTGCCTTTACCCGAGGCCACAGTAAGCTCTGCATCACCAGTCTGCTGGCTTCTCTCCTCACTACTTCTCTGCATCCAATAGGAACAGACAGATAGTGCTATACTTGTCTACATGGAAACTGGGGCCTTCCATTGCAGAATGCCTATAAAGGAGAAATAAAGAAAATATAAAAAGCTGTTCAAATGATCAAATCAGCTTCTATTATATTTGCAAAAGAAGCCCATCAGCAGCCTGATCTATGACAGCCTTAAGAATATCTGCTTAGCTCTAATTCATAAAGATTTATGGAAAGCCTTGCTCCCTGTTAAAAAACACCTGTGCTGGAAAAAAAATGGAGTAGAGCTGCACGATTCTGGCCAAAATGAGAATCGTGACTTTTTTGCTTAGAATAAAAAGATCACGATTCTCGTGACGTAAAGTCTTTCACATTATACAAAAAAAATTGGGCTAACTTTACTGGTTAGTTTTTTGTTTTTTTTTAATTCATCAAAGTGTCATTTTTTTCCCAAAAAATTAAATTGCATTTGAACGACTGCTGCGCAAATACAGTGTGACATAAAATATTACAACATCCACCATTTTATTCTCTAGGGTCTCTACTAAAAAAATATATATTTAATGTCTGGTGGTACTAAGTAATTTTCTAGCAAAAAAAAAAATGATTTTAACTTGAAACCAACAAATGTCAGAAAAAGGTTTAGTGTTTAAAGTGGTTGTAAACCCTTTACAACCACTTTAACCTACAGGTAAGCCTAGATTAAGGCTTACCTGTAGGTGCTTGAAATATCTCCCAGACCTGCACGGTCTAGGAGATATTTGCAAATTGCCGTAGGGCGATTTCTTCTGCACATGCGCCAGAGTTTGAAAGGGCACGCTGTGCCGTTTCTAGCTCGGTCATGCCGTTAAAGGCGGCTCCCGCGCGCATGCACGGGAGTGACGTCACGCGACTCCGGCCAGTCACAGAGCCGGAGTTCGCGGCCCGGAAGGAAGAGGGGTGAAGAATGGACGCTTGCTACTAGTGAGGAAGATGGGGACATAGCGGGCTTCTCCTGCAGGTGTCACATAATGGGCTACTATGCGATGCATAGTAGCCCATTATGCGTTACCTGTGCAGGGAAACAAATAGGAAGTAACACCCATCAGGGTTTACATCCTCTTTAAGTGGTTAAACTTCCCTTATTTACACACCAAAGTGCATGCCTTTGCTCTAAAGGATAAGTTCCCCTGCTAAAGGAAGTTGTGATTCTTGGCAGACTGCCCAGTTTTTTTTTTCTTTCTTTTGATGGCTGTCAGCTGTAGAAAAGCTGAGAGAACTCTCTGCATAGAAAGAATCGGGAAATACTTTGTCAAGATCGCAATGGGGAAAAAAATTGCAATAACGATTCTTAACGATTAATCGTGCAGCTCTAATATGGAGGTTGCCAATTTAGACTGAAACTGCTAGTTGCCTAGCTGCCTCCAATTTCAATACTTCACTTCATGTTAAAGTAATGTCACCAGTCATTGTCAATATCTTCAAGTCTGCATCTTTTAATAAAATAACACCAGGTGATCTTGAACATCCTTGTTTGGGCACTTCCTGTTACAGGGTGACAACTCTCTGTACCGGTTTCCGCACTGGGGGCATAATGTGCTAGTATGCATTGCATACTAGCACATTAAGAAAGACTTACCTTAAAAACGAAGCCCTCCAGTGGTGCACTGTCACCTCTGACAGGGCTTCCGTCTTCACCCAGTCTTCCTTCCAGGTTTGCAGGCTCTGGTTCTTTGAATGGCTGAACCATGATGATAATCAATCACGCACGTGTGCATGAGAGCCACAATCGTGGCACATCACTCTGAAGGGACAGCATTACTCAGTACCTCAGAGTGCAGTGCACATGCCCTGGTAACGTCAATGGTTGCAGAAATAGTGAATATCTCTAAATATGTCTGCAATAAAACGGTGGAGATATTCCTAGAACTTACAGACAAACTTTATTATAAGCTTACCTGTAGCTACAAGTCACCAAGCAGTGATTACTTTCTCTTTAAAAATAAATTGTTCAATAGGTTAATATTATGCCCCTTGAAGAACCACATTCATTTTCAATAAATGCCCCACCCCTAATTACCGGGCACTTTCACCCCCTTCCTGCCCAGGCCAATTTTCAGCGCTGTCACACTTTGAATGACAATTGCGTGGTCATGCAACACTGTACCCACTTTTTTTTTTATAATTTTTTTGAGACTTTCTTTTGGTGGTAATCACCACTGGGTTTTTTTTTTGCTAAGCAAACAAACAAAAAAAATGTATTTCTAGTTTCTGTTACAAAATTTTGTAAATAAGTAATTTTTAAAGTAATTTTTCTCCTTCACAGATGTGCGTTGAACACTGATGGGCACTGATAGGCTGCACTGATGAGGAGGCACAAATATGTATTGTATTGATAGGTATTACTGGTGGGCATCTCTAGTAGGGCTACATTGAAAATAATTGCACTGATTATCTGTGCAGATCTCCCCTGTGCGCAAAGCTGCTTATCGGCTCTCCTCTCCTCACACACTGTCAGTGTGAGGAGAGGAATTCCGATAACGACACTTCCTATTTACACTGTGATTGGACACAGCTGATCACATGGTAAAGAGCCTATGTCAAAGGCTCTTTACAGTGATGGGAAATGCAGTGTGTCCTAGGGACACACCACCGATCGCCACGCACGAGTGGCTTGTTCTAAAGGATGTCAAATGACGTCCACTCAAAACAATGAAACCCCTGCCCGGCCTATAGCAGAAAGTGGTACATCACTAGCCATCCATGGCAATTTTTAAATGTTTTATAAATATGTTAAAATCAGCATTTTTTTCTTTGCTAGAAAGATACTTAAGGTCCAGTCACACGTGGCACTTAACTTCAGGCCTCACGCGGGTCTATGTTTTCCTGGCACAGGGATACACAGGTGTTGCATGCATCCCTGTTTCGGCATCCTATTAATTTCTATTGGGACACACAGCCGCAGTGATCAAATATGACATGCGGGTGAGCTTACATGTCATATTAGGACCCCGTAACTGTGTCTGTGCAGCCGCGTGTCCAATGGAAATGAATGGGATGCCGCAACAAGGATTCACACAACACCTGTGCATCACAGTAAGGGGATGCACAAAGGCCCTGGAGACTAAAATGGTGGCTGTTGCAATTTTTTTTTATGTCATTATTTGTGCATCCTTTTATCAAATGCAATATTTTCAAGAAAAATTACACTTCAATGTATATAAGTGCAAAGACAATGCCCAATTCTTTGGTAAAATATAAAAGATGATGTTGCGTCGAGTAAATATATACCAAACATGTCAAGGTTTAAAATTGCATACGCCTGTGAAATGGTGACAAACAACAACACCACCTAAAACTCTCATAGGTAACACTCTAAAAGCCTTTATAGGTTATCAGTTTAGAGTTAAAGCGATATTAAAGCCTTGTTTTTTTTTAATAATGAACGTGTTATACTTACCTGCTCTGTGCAGTGGTTTTGTACAGAGCAGCCCAGATCTTCCTCTTCACAGGTACCACGCCAGCACTCCTGGCTCCTCCCTCCTGCCAGGCACCCAAGCAGGCGCACTCCTGCATGGCTGCAATGCTCTGCATGCTTTAAGTGGTAGTAAATCCGAAAAAAAAAAAATTCCGGGCCCCCTGCAAGGTAATGTCATAATGTGCTAGTATGCATCGCACATTATGAAAGACTTACCTTAACCATCATTTGACTATAAGCTGGGCGGGATCTTCATCGCTCCAGGTGGATGTCATATGACACAGCCGTTGACCGATCACTGTAACGGCTCGATTCTGGTACCATGTGATCGCTGTGACCAATCACAATCAGCAGATCACATGACAACTGAAAACAATGGATGGCTTCCTTTCATGCCATTCATTGTATACAATTATGTTACTAGCCGTGATTAGTTAAAATTAGGGTTGTCCCGATACCACTTTTTTAGGACCGAGTACAAGTACCGATACTTTTTTTCAAGTACTCGCCGATACCGATTACCGATACTTTTTTTTTAATGTCACGTGACTGTTTTTTTTTTCATTTTTTTTTTTTTTTTTTAACAGTGCTTGCTTTTTTTGGGGGGGGGGGGGGGGGAGGGGGTGAACGTTGTATGTGTGTGTTATTTTTTTTTTTTTTTTACAATTTTTATTTTTTACAATAATATTTCTTTTATTCTTTATTGTTTTTTTTTTTTTTTTTTTTTTTAATCAGCCCTTTTGGGGGGCTTTGGTGAGATATCAGGGGTCTTAACAGACCTCTGATATCTCCCCCTTGAGACAGAGAAAGAGACAGAGGATAGAGATTCCCCAGTCCCTTTCTCTGCAGCGTCAGCTGCACTGACAATGAATGGAGAGAAGACCGCAGCTTCTCTCCATTCATAAACTGACACATCGTAATCACAGAAGATTACAATGTTTCAGTTATGTGAATGGACAGAGTCAGCTGACTCTGTCCATACACAAAGGAAGGAGGAGGGGGACGGAGGAACAGAGGGGGAGAACGGAGGGGACAGATAAGAGCAGAACGGAGGGGACAGATAAGAGCAGAACGAGGGGACAGATAAGAGCAGAACGAGGGGACAGCTGAGAGGCACAGAGGAAAGGAGGGGGCATGGAGGAGGATGCAGTGACAGTCAGCTGTGAGCGATCACCGCTGTATGTCACTAAAGCAGCTGAAAGCTGGCGGGGGGAGAATCTTGTAACTCCCCCACGCGCCGATCACAGCTGACAGTCAAGGTATCGGGGGAGGCATCGGGAGCATTTGCCCGAGTACAAGTACTTGGGCAAATGCTCGGTATCGGTGCCGATACCGATACTAGTATCGGTATCGGGACAACCCTAGTTAAAATGATTACATGGTACAGACAGAGCCAATCAAAACCCATCTGTACCATGTGATTAGCTGTGGCCAATCACTGCACACTCAATAAATCAATTTATTACAGTAAAAAATGGTTGCTTATAACCAGTGAAATTCACTGGTATAAGCAAACATAATGTGTAAAAAACCCCATTTCACTTCCCTACGCTTACTTTGGCAACACTGTATTGCTCTGGTTACAGTAGGCACGATTTACTAAGCAATATTTTACAGTAGGCGTATGCGGTAATATAACGCACAGCGTTTTGAAAAAAAAAAAAAAAAAAAGAAGATGCAATTCTCCTTAAAATCTTGCATGCGTTTAATTTCCAAATGATGCTTTAAATACCGCATGAAAACATGCGGTAAGTTATCGCAAGCATCCTGCAAATAGAGATGGGCCGAACACCACCCCCCTGTTTGGTTCACAGCATCTGTAGCATGTACAGAGCAGCAAAATTGAAAACAACGAGTCAAATCCCATTTAAAACAACTCGCGGTTTCAATTGCCGGAACTCAGCTATTGAAAAAAAGTAAAGAAAAGAAAAAAAAAAAAAAGAAAAAAAATCCATATCATACCCTTATCCAAGCATGCAGCCCGGCAGGTCAGGAAAGGGGGAGGGGGGAAACAAGCAAGTGGGCCCCCCTCCTCAACCATACCAGACCACATGTCCTCAAGATGGCGGGGTGGGTGCTTCGGGGCAGGGCCACCCCAAAGTACCTTGTTCCCATGTTGATGGGGACAAGGGCCTTATCCCCACAACCATGGCCAGTGGTTGTGGGGGTCTGTGGGCAGGGAGTTTATTGGAATCTGGAAACCCCCCTTTAAACAAGGGGACCCCCATATTCTGCCCCCCCATGTGAATGAGTATGGAGTACATAGTACCCATACCCATTTACTAAAAATGTGTAAAAGATGAATAAAGATAGGAGGCAGGTTTTGACAATTCCTTTATTAAAAAAACAAAAAATAAACGTCCCCCGATGTAGATCCATCGTCAATCGTGACACCCGCTGCAACACCGACCCCAAAAAAAAAAGGTCAGCTTCTGACGAACCCTTCCCGCAGTCTGCCTGCTCCACCGTGTGACAGTTCTTATATTGGGAAGGGACGGGGGCACCAGGTGACGTCACCGACTGGCGCATGCTGGGTTGGTGACGGCGCCGGGTGGCCCCACCCCTTCCCTATATAAAAGAACTGTCACACGATAGAGCAGGCAGACTTTTGCAGCGGGCGCCGTGATTGACGATGGATCTACATCGGGGGATATTTATTTTTCAATAAAGGAACTGTCAAAAAATGCCTCCTGTCTTTATTCACTTTTACGGTGAATGAGTAGGGGTATGTACCCTATACTCATTCACTTGTTAAGGGTGGCTTCCAGACTCTGATAAGCCCCCTGTCCACAGCCCCCACAATCACCGGCACCCATGGCCACGTGGCCTGGTATGGTTCAGGAAGGGGGGGGGCTTTAGCCACAAGTTTTCAGGTGTAGAGTAACGCTACAGGAGGACGAGGGATACCGCCCAGCTGGTGAGAGTATAATTAATCCACTTTACAACTGCATGTATATGGATGCTTTCTATCAGTCTGTAGCACTCCCCCTGTTGATACCTGTATGAAGATTCATTTAACTGCCATTGCCTCGTTGTACCCTATCTGGAAACCTTTGAACATTTAAGTCAAGCTGTTTGTCACATCTGCTGTAATCTTGTCTGATTGTTAATAATGAGGGTCTGTTTTTGTATATTAGATAGACCCCGCTGAACTGACATAATTAATCTGGATCAGCACACTCAAATCACTCATCCATCCACTCAGTATTCCACATTTATGGCCAATGATTGAAGAAACTTTACTACTAGGAGTCTGTCTCACTAAAAGCATTTGTTTTTGATCAAGAACTTCTAAGTTCAGTCTCCATTCCCAATTAGCCATACTATTCTAGTATTAGTGTTTGCAAGTGGTGCCTGTGGTGTGCATGTGTGATGTGTAGCCGCGGCTCCCTATGGTTTTAATATTTTGACAACTTTGTCTTTATTTTAATTGGTTTGTGTCAGCCACTTATCTGTGCCTTCCCCTTCCCCCTTTGTTAGGTTAATTAGTGTGGTGTATATTTTTGTACTAATAAGGCCAGTTTTTGTATTCACTATAGTGTTCGATCCTAGCCCTCTTCAGAGAACTTTATTCTCTTAGTTTTTCTTGTATGGGCAACCAGAACTGCATCCTACGTGATTCGTTTGGATGAAGGTTTATACACACTCGCCATTATCTCTCATATTTCTAACTACCCACGTAGGTTGATCCAGGCAACCATCTGTTATTTTCCACAATGCCTTCCAATGACGGGGCACAATTCCTCCCAATAATAAAGGAATTGTTTTCTCTCACTGATGCAGGGACATTGTGTACTACTAACGGCCACAGTCCAGCCCCCCAAAAATCTAAAGTACAGTAAACTGGCCATTTGTTTAGAAAGTTTGGAGACCCCCGCTATAGGTGTAGGCCATTTTCGTACCCCACGAGGGCTGACTGAAAAACTCCCAGGACGTGGCCGTGAGGCCCAGTTGTTTCTGTTCACCATCGTAGGAGTGATCTCTTCCTCTGATCCAAACCCACTCACGTGAGCTCTCTCTCCCAGGATACAGCATCTCTGAGCTCACCATTTCAGAGCTCGCAGCTGCGATGGTGAAAGTGAACAATTCCAGCTGGGCCACACTTAACAATGTCCTGAGAGTTTTCCACACAGGCTTTATGAGGTACGTAAATGGCCTACACCTATAGCAAGGGTATAATTCATCTTTAGTCAGGGCTGCACTTTCCATCTACAGGCACCCCTTACCTGCATAGGCAGATTTTTGGTACAGGTGAAGTAACCCTTTAAATAATAGTGTAGAATAGATACTGTCACAGAACTACCTCCTCTAACTAAATACTCATCTTCATTGCAGTAAGGTCCTTCTTTGTCATTTTCCCCCTCTTCCTCCATAGTCCATACTCCATCCTACGCCTCCATACTCCACCCTACGCCTCCATACTCCACCCTACGCCTCCATACTCCACCCTACGCCTCCATACTCCACCCTACGCCTCCATACTCCATCCTACGCCTCCATAGTCCACCCTACGCCTCCATAGTCCACCCTACGCCTCCATAGTCCACCCTACGCCTCCATAGTCCTCCCTACGCCTCCATACTCCACCCTACGCCTCCATAGTCCACCCTACGCCTCCATACTCCACCCTACGCCTCCATACTCCACCCTACGCCTCCATACTCCACCCTACGCCTCCATACTCCACCCTACGCCTCCATAGTCCACCCTACGCCTCCATACTCCACCCTACGCCTCCATACTCCACCCTACGCCTCCATACTCCACCCTACGCCTCCATACTCCACCCTACGCCTCCATACTCCATCCTACGCCTCCATAGTCCACCCTACGCCTCCATAGTCCACCCTACGCCTCCATAGTCCACCCTACGCCTCCATAGTCCTCCCTACGCCTCCATACTCCACCCTACGCCTCCATAGTCCACCCTACGCCTCCATACTCCACCCTACGCCTCCATACTCCACCCTACGCCTCCATACTCCACCCTACGCCTCCATACTCCACCCTACGCCTCCATACTCCACCCTACGCCTCCATACTCCACCCTACGCCTCCATAGTCCACCCTACGCCTCCATACTCCACCCTACGCCTCCATACTCCACCCTACGCCTCCATACTCCACCCTACGCCTCCATACTCCACCCTACGCCTCCATAGTCCACCCTACGCCTCCATACTCCACCCTACGCCTCCATACTCCACCCTACGCCTCCATACTCCACCCTACGCCTCCATACTCCACCCTACGCCTCCATACTCCACCTCCACACTACACCTCCATATACCTCCACACAGCACACCTCTTCTTCCCACAGCGCGCTAGTCTCACCATGTGACCACACCCCCTACTCCTATTGGCTGCTGAGCTCAACATGTGTCTTACCGGAGATATGTGTGGTATAACATGCGGCTTTGTTTCACAATATCATGAAACACGTGTCACACTCATTAAACTCCCGATACCACCATTCATTAAACTTTATTGTAGAAAATATTTCCTGACCCCTGTACAGCTATCTTTCCCAAACACAGCTCCGCTGTCACACGTGACCGAGCTACAGGAAATTTACTTCCGCCAGTAGACTGGGACCTATGGAAGGGAAGGAAGTCACGTGGGTCGCAGGGGGGGGGGGTGGAGAGAGACTCAGTCACATGACGGGGGCCTTCAGCGCGATACTGGAGATGTTGGAGTGAGCGGAGAGAGATTACAGGTGAGTCTCAGTCTAGGGGGGAGGATCACGTGAGCACCTTTCGGGGTAGCAGCGCTGGGCGTGACGTCACCCGCCTGGTAACCGGTGAATGGCTGGATGAAGGTGTGCACTGTGCTGTGTAGGAGATGTACATTATATGTTTATTATTATTATTATTATATAGAGTAGAAGAAGTGGAAGCTGCAAGATTACAGCAAAGTGTCAGAGGTACTTGTTGCCTGTCATAGAGTTTTTCCAGGTTGCAGTTACAAAATACAGATCATGCCCTATGGATGAAGTAGAATTAGAGGAAAAACTTTTATTTTCCATTTTAGATAGAGTAAGGGAGAGTTATAACCTCTGTCAGCTTTATGTTTGCCATCTGTCCCCATTGGAAGGTGTTCCCTCTATTCCTGTTGTGGTGACAACCCAAAAAAATGAGATTTTCTTTAACTTTTGGTGAGAATGGTAAACAGGAGAAATAGAGAGGGGGAATCTCCCTAACGGGGACACAGACCGCAATAAAATCCGACAGGGGTCCAACCCCTCTCCCCTCCATCCAAACTAAATAAGTTTTGCCTTTAGTTATATTTCAGAAAGGGACCCCAACCAGTGATGAGCTCAGACCTGCTTGGACTAGGATCTGAACCCACGTGTAGGAAGTGGTCACCTGTATGGACCAATCATCTACAACCTGGGACATTTGTAGCATATATGTGCCCTTTGTATAGATTTGGCTGCAGGTTATACCCCCAGCTGCAGATGATTGGCTGATACAGGTGACCGCTTCCTACATGTGGGTTCAGATCCTAGTCCGAGCACGCCGGAGCTCATCACTAACCCCCAGTGCAGAAAAATTCCAAGTATTCGGGGCTCATCCACACCAGTGGTCTTACAATCGCACTTTTTATGGAAAAAATGCACTTTTTTTAATTAAAAAAATAAGACAACAGTAAAGTTAGCCCACTTTTTTTTTTTTTTTTTATTATTGTGAAAGATAATTTTACACCAAGTAAATTGATACCCAACATGTTACGCTTCAAAATTGCGCCCGTTCGTGGAATGACGACAAACTATTACCCTTAAAAATCTCCATAGGCGACGGTTAAAAAAATGCTACCAGTTGCATGTTTTGAGTTACAGAGGAGGTCTAGGGCTAGAATCATTGCTCTCGCTCTACCGATCGCGGCGATACCTCACATGTGTAATTTAAACACCATTTTCATATGCGGGCGCTACTCACTTCTGCATGTGACCTCGGCGGGACGGGGCGCGTTTAAAAAAAAATGTTTTCTTATTTATTTTACCTTTTTTATTTTTACACTGTTCTTTAAAAAAAAAAAAAAAAAAAAAAATGTCACTTTTATTCCTATTACAAGGAATGTAAACATCCCTTGTTATAGGAATAAAAGCATGACAGGACCTCTTAATCATGAGATCTGGGGTCAAAAAGACCTCAGATCTCATATTTACACTAAAATGCAATAAAAAAAATAATGAAATGTCATTTGAAAAAAATGTCCTTTTAAGATCTATGGGCGGAAGTGACTTTTTGATGTTGCTTCCGCCCTGCAATGATATGGAGACGGGTGGGGGCCATCTTCCCCTCACTTGTCTCCCATACCTAACAGGGAGAAGAACCCGATCGCCTCCGCTGCTACGGATGGCTCCGGTAAGCGGCGGAGGGGGGCCTTTCCTGCCGCCGTTAAAAGTGATCTTGCGCCGAATCCGCCGCAGAGACCACTTTTATCTGAAAGCGCACAGCCTGCTGAAGAAGAGGATACCAGGGTTATGGCAGCTAGCTGCTGCCATAACATTGATATTCCTCTTCAATGTAGTGACGTAAAATGACGGCGGGCGGTCCGTAAGTGGTTAAAGAGGAGCTCCAGATGCGTTTCGCCTTAAAATCCTCAATCTGCACGAAAGTGCAGGAAACCAACTTCAAGATTCTTACTCGGTGGTACCGTACCCCATCTCTCCTCCACAATTATTTTCCGACCACCTCTGCTCTGTGTTGGAGATGCTCAGAGGAGCAGGGGACGTTGCTACACGGTTTCTGGATTACTTTTGGAGGGAGGTCTGTGTGATTATCCAAAAATTCATGGATCGCAAGATTCCCGAGGATCCAGCTTTTTATTTATTTTTTTTTTATTGCACGACTCCACTATTCCCACCAAGGTTTACAAGAAATCAATAATCCATCACCTTCTAAATTCAGCCAAGTCTTGCATTCCACTCACCTGGAAACAGACACAGCCTCAGACGTTTGGGATGTGGTTGAGGAACTAAACCGGATGGAGGACTTGGTTCTGACCTCTCAGCAGAAAAGAGGGACCTACATGCACACCTAGACACTATGGACAAGTTCATTTATTCTGCGGAAGGGAAGGCTCTCATTGAAGTGACTCCTAATGATTGAAGGTCCCCCCCTTGCCTCTTGGCAACCTAACTCTGAATTTAATCCCCCCCCTTTTTTTCCCCTCCCTTCTCAGCTCCTTTACCCTTCTCACCCAGCTCCTGCTCCTTTACCCTTCTCGCCCCGGCTCCTGCTCCTTTACCCTTCTTTGTTGCCATTTTGCACATGTGCAGTTTTTTAAAGCTTGACATGGTGGGTATATATTTACTTAGGTCAAGCCTATTGTTTATATTTTGCAGAAGAATGAGTAGTATACTGCATTTGTGTGCTCTAAATGAACATTTTTTTTTTTTTTTACTGAAAGTTTGCACTTCATAAACCATTGCACAAATATGTTGTGACTTAAAACATTGGAACGACCACCATTTTAGTTTCCAGAGTCCCTGCTTTCAGAAATTATATAATGTCTGGGGGTTTTTACTAATCTAGACAATTTACATAGATAGATCCCCGTTCTGTCTCTCTCAGGAGTGATTGCGGGTCGCCGGTGAACATCGCGGCCGCTGGTCACGCGAATCGGCTCCAACGCCACGTGACGGGCGAGTGCCCCCTATACCCCTTAAAGCGTCCGCCATGCAGCTATGGCGATTCGCACAGGGGAGCCAACCTGCTGCCTTATAACGGCGGCGGCTGGTCAGCAAGTAGTTACAGCGGAAGTTAACTCTGTTCCTCAAATGCTGCTTCTTAAAAATGCCAGTGTAATAAATCATTCCAACTCATTCTGCATGGTTGATGAACTCCTTCGGATGTTTAATTATTTTCCAGTTGTTTTAAAATTCTTGCTAACCGGGAGAAGCCGGCGCCATTCTAAGTAATGCCTTCCGAGTCCACAGTGCCCTATATATACTTCCGCCCTTTCTGTGTTTCCTTGCTGTAATCTCTCGCATGCGCAGTCCGCTGTGTGATACAGCTGATCTCTGCTCCTGTGTGCCGTGTTATGTGACCTTGCAAGTCCCACAAATCTCGCAGGATCTTGGCGCAGTGCGGCACAGAAGGGATGACGGAGCCACTGCATAGTAATGAATGGATTCGCGGCACAATGAGCGGGCTGTGAATCAGGGGAATTACGCACATGCGCCGCTGATGTCACAAAAATAAAGTGGACAGATTACAAGCAAACCGAGCAGATTAGGAGACATCTGCACACAGCGACTTATACAGTGTTTACTAATGATTTAAATAAGGAACATTTATGGGGGGGAGTTTACTTCCACTCTTACATTAGCGTGTCTCCAAAGTCGCACGGTTTCCAGTGCGACTTTTGGTGTTCTAGTTTGATCTGACTTTACATTCTCTGGACCAAAGTCACATCAAAAGTCAGACCAAAGTAGTGCAGGAACATTTTCTGAAGTCAAATCAACTTCTATAGTGTCAGTGGGAACGGCTCTCATAGAAATGCATTGAATTTCACATGTCCTGCAACTTGGGGTCTCACAAGTCAGAACCCAATGGCCCGTACACACGATCCGAAAATCAGACGAAAAATACCGCTTTTGAAACGATCGTACGATAATTGCATTGTTAGTACAGAGCTTTCGAGAGCCGATCACGAAAGTTTATCCGATCGGACAAACACAGGATTTTTTTTCTCGCATGATACCAGATCGTACAATTTTCATTTAATCATTTTAGTTGTCGTTCGAAAATACAATACAAATACACTACAACACATGACATGACTTACAATTTTTAATTTTTTTTCATTCTGTCTGATGAGAGTTTTCATAACTTTGGTAACCTCTCCATTTTTGATATGCAAATAGCAAGCAAAACCGACGTCGTCCAATTTTCAGATCGTGTGTACGGGCCATAAGTCTGATGTGTGAAAGGAGCCTAAGCTTTAACAAAAAAACAAAAAAAACTCGAAGCTGATTGGCTTCTATGCAGAGCTGCACCAGAATGTGCACTTTCCAGTTTTAGTAAATCAACCCCAAACTGTCTGCATCCAGGCGCACCCATTCATTCCTATACACAAGTAAACGATCGGCTGTGTGGTTACCAGCATACAGTGCATGCTCAGATGTGTATGCAAACACCTGTTACTCGTCGGCCTAGAGATAGGCTCCTTGTTAATGGTGTGTAGCCCTCTATGCCGATGTGAACGGGCCCCAACTTCTCTAGTACAGTTAGAATGACAGTTGACATCCTTTCGGTTGCCCGGGGCAACATCACCAAGTTTCCTTTCTTTACGTTGTACATATAAAGGTGTAGAAAGTTTCAGACATCTTCTGGTTTTTCCCTCACACAGGGTATAATGTCGTTTTTGAATAAGAAGCTAGTAGACGTTCTATTCCCTTGCTGGTTGTTGGAAGGTATTTTTAGAGTTCTCTGCATTAGAGATTTATAAGCACAGATGCTCATTTCCTCCCCTCCTGTATGAAAAGAGGCCTTGTTAAAGGAAAGCTTTAAAGTCCATATAAATATGTAGGAGTTTGCGTCGGGGCCTCCACCCTAGGTGGGAACGCTGACTAACCTGAAGCTTTATCTAAGTAAGTGACAGGTGTGCATACAGAGGAATTGTCCTGTGAGGAGTTGTCATCTGGATTTAACATTTTGTAGTTCCAGCTGATTTTATTAAGCATTTCATCTAACAGTTAATAGGTACAAAAGTGAGGTAGGAATATGCAAAAGTTACAGTGCCTTGAAAAAGTATTCATACCCCCTGAAAGTTTCCACATTTTGTCATGTTACAACAAAAACATAAATTTATTTTATTGGGATTTTAATTAACATCCTGCACTCTCACGCCTCAGGTCAGCCCCAATTCCTGCACCTTCACACCTCAGATCACTGTCCCCCCTGTACATCTGTCCCACCACTGTAACCCCCTGCACATCTGTCCCACCACTGTAACCCCCTGCACATCTGTCCCACCACTGTAACCCCCCTGCACATCTGTCCCACCACTGTAACCCCCCTGCACATCTGTCCCACCACTGTAACCCCCCTGCACATCTGTCCCACCACTGTAACCCCCCTGCACATCTGTCCCACCACTGTAACCCCCCTGCACATCTGTCCCACCAATGTTCCCTCTTTCTCACTTTCTCATCTGCCCCACCACTGTATCTCCCTGCACATCTGCTCCACCGCCGTACCCCCATGCTTTTCTGTCTCACCACTGAACCATCTTCTCATCTGTCCTAACCCTGAACTTATCTGCTCATCTGCCCCACCGTTGTACCTCCTGCACATCTGTCCCACCTCTGTTCCATCTGCTCATCTATCCCACCAATGTACCACCTTTCTCCTCTGCCCTGCCACTGTACCCCACTGTAACCCCCTGCTCATCTGTCCCACCAACGCACCTCCTTTCACATCTGTCCCACTGCTGTACCCCAATGCTCTTTTGTCTCACCAAAAAATAAAGTGAAAGGAATACTGCGCTGTGAACCTGCAACCTAGCAGCCAGCACAGCTTGTAGACAAAAAGCAAAAACTATGAATAAATAAGTGCAGCACTAAGGTTGCAAAAAGCAAATTTGCATAAACAAATGATATAAATGTGACTTAAACATAAATATATTAAATAAACAGAGATTCATACATGTTGAAATGTGAATCAAACAAAGAAAAAGTGAAATTTCTGAAAAAAATGCTAGTATGGTGACTATACCATAAATAAGGTGAGAGATAGAAATTAGGGTGTTTAACATTGAACAGAAACGCATCAAATAAACAAGGATTAACACATAATGAATGCAAGTCCAAACTCAGAAAAAATTAGAGTAATTTCTGAAAAATGTGCTAGTATAATAACTGCACAATAAACAAAGTCCAAAAAAGGAAAATGGTGAATTATAAAGTCCAAAGAAATTCAATCAGATGTGTAGTCCCATTAGACATATGGGGGATTCCAATCACCGATATGAACTGTGAAGGAAAAAACAGAAGTACCACCACCGTAAACAGGGGGAGGCTTACCAGATCTTATTGACTTGGCGGGGCTTACACCACCCAAGTCTGCAGAGCTTATTAGGTTGAACACATCTGTTGGAAACTGGTCCTAGATCTGTATCAATCAATCGACCTTGGACTGTCACTGAATAGTGACTTGAAGGCTCCAATCATCGTGAGGAGGGTGGAAGGTAAATTTCAGGAGGGATATATCATGCAATAAAAAGATGGGCTAACATAGCGTGATACCGTATATAAAAAAAAAAGGCAGTTTATTAAAAATAGAATAAAACACTCCCATTTGGAAGAGTAGAAAAAAGCATGTATGTAACAAAGAGCGGTGTACCCTCCTGCTCATCTATGATATGCAGAGTGGTGAAAGGAAGCAGAGATGAGACACATCTACCTGTCCTGGCACACTCATCCTGCTGATCCACCTCTCACATCCAGCCCACGTGCTTGTATGGGATGTATGTGATGTCACATACAAGCATATGGAATGGATGCACAATGATGAGCTCAGGTCAGGGGCATTTTCTGATAGCAGTGGGCCTGTGTTCAGGATCATAAGTTAGGCCCCCGCAGCTGAGAAAAAGTGCACTGCAGCAAAAGTTGGGTGTGATTATTTTTATTTTATTTTTTTTCATGCGCTGAATACTATAAAACAATATTAGTGCAGCGCAAATGATTGAAAACAGTCCTTATAGACAAAATTGAAAGATTTCTCGTGGTGAAAGGGAAGCTAATCCTTCTCCATGAAACACCGATAATCTCCACCTCAGGTACATAAATGCGCTTACCAGAAAAGGTGGACCTCTTACTAATTACAGGAGGTCATACAAGAATGGGTTCCATAGGAGCTGGATGGATGCTGTGCAGCCTCTCCGAATATCCTCTGTGATCACCAAAAATCAGCTCTCCAAAGCAGAAGTGAAATAATTGGACCTCTGGTATGGTAAGGCATGCAGCAATCCCAAAGATAAAAGGAAAACTTCTAAGTGTATTCTGTTTTATAAACAGTTTATTTAAATAAAATAAAGCACGCGCCAAACAGCGCAAGTGAGTAGATAAGATTACAAGCTAAAACAGCCTGTTCGCAATCCGAACAGCTGTGAGATGGCAGCGGGTGATGTCAGAAGCTAAGCTCTGCCCCAGTACGTGGCGTCACGTCCAATGGGACTTCGTCAGCGAGGGTGGAGCTTGGTTGTCACCCTGGAGCCTAATATACACGCCGACTGTCAGCAGGGTGTGTGCGGTAACCGGAAGCGGAAACCACTTAAAGCGGAGTTCCACACAAAAATGGAACTTCCGCTTTTAGGAACCCTCCCCCCCTCCGGTGTCACATTTTGGCACCTTTCAGGGGGGAGGGGGGGTGCAGATACCTGTCTAAGACAGGTATCTGCACCCACTTCCGGCATAGACTCCCATGGGAGTCTATGCCTCTTCCTGTCCCTTCGCGCTTTCTCCTGGGAAACGCACAGCTCCCAGGAGATAGCGGGGACCACTTACGATGCGCAGCGCGACTCGCGCATGCGCAGTAGGGAACCGGGAAGTGAAGCCGCAACGCTTCACTTCCTGATTCCCTCACCTAAGATGGCGGCGGCAGCTGCCGAGAACCGAGCGGGTTCTCGGCGTCGCCTGCCGACATCGCTGGACCCTGGGACAGGTAAGTGGCCATTTATTAAAAGTCAGCAGCTGCAGTATTTGTAGCTGCTGGCTTTTAATTTTTTTTTTTTTGGTTTGGGTGGACTCACTCTTTAAGGAATCAGCGTGATTCTTAGACACACCGATTGGAGACATGGCTATTGGCAAAACCTAAAACAAATTACAATACATATGCAAATAAAAAATATATATAAAAGACTATAGAAAAATCTGCATAGTTTAGCAGTGATCTCCATTAGATACCGGGATCTAATGTATAAAAACCATGGAGCATATGCATACAATTAACAGGTATAAATGTGTGTGTGTATATTCACACCCGCGGCCATCTCGTACATTAAATACGCAAATCATAAAAAAACAAGTAAAATGCATAAATATAAGTTAACAAAAACAGCATGTGAGCATAGAAACAGACATAATAAAAACCTCATTACGATATTTATTTGTCAGAAATAAAACAATTGAGGTCAAACTCAATGTTTAACCCTCTAGGGACTGCCACCCGGGTTTCATGAATCCACAGGGACTCTCGGCGACTGAGCTGCCTAATAAAGTTGCACCCCCCCCCCCCTCCAGTGTTTCGTGACTTTTTCTATGCCCCAAAACTGCAATTTTTTAGGGTCCCTATTGTGGCAAATTCTAAAGTGATTTGATACATAATGTGCCTTGAGGCCCCTTTTAATGTTATTCACATGCTCTGCTATGCGGACTCCCATGGGTCTGGAGGTTCTCCCCACGTATTGAAGTCTGTGTACACTACTCCTACAGTATCACAAGTAATCAAATTTTTTAATGTGATAAGTTCTATCAGTGGCAGTGTCTAGAAATTCTTTCTTTTTCTTGACATTGAATTTACATTGTCTGCATGCTGGGCATTTTCCGCATGCGTAGAACCCTGACATGAAGTTGAAAATTCTATTATCTTTAATCACAGGGGGATCCATCACACTAGGGGCTATAATATCCCTCAGGGTCGGTGGTCTCCTATAAATGAATCTGGGGCGGGCAGGAAGAGTTGGGCCTAGGATGTTATCCTTTTTTAAGACATCCCAGTGTCTCAAAATGATTTTTTCCACCTTCTTGTGTTGGATATTATAGTCTAGGATTATCCTGTACTAGGGTTGTCCCGATACCGATACTAGTATCGGTATCGGCACCGATGCCGAGCATTTGCCCAAGTACTTGTACTCGGGCAAATGCTCCCGATGCTTCCCCCGATACATGGAAGACAGCTGTGATGGGCGCATGGGGGAGTTACAAGATTCTCCCCCAGCGGCTTTCAGCGGCTTTAGTGACATACAGCGGTGATCGCTCACCGCTGACTGTCACTGCATCCTCCTCCATTCCCTCTCCGTTCCTCTGTCCCCCTCCGCTGTCCCCCTCCGTTCCTCTCTCCTTCTCTGTGCCTCTCTGCTGTCCCCCTCCGTTCCTCTCTCCTTTTCTGTCCCCCTCCGCTGTCCCCTCCGTTCTGCTGTGCCTCTCCGCTGTCCCCTCCGTTCCCCTCTCCTTCTCTGTCCCCCTCCGTTCTCCCCCTCCGTTCCGCTGTCCTCCTCCTCCTTCCTTTGTGAATGGACAGAGTCAGCTGACTCTGTCCATTCACATAACTGAAACATTGTAATCTCCTGTGATTACGATGTGTCAGTTTATGAATGGAGAGGAGCCGCTGTCTTCTCTCTATTCATTTTCAGTGCAGCTGACGCTGCAGAGAAAGGGACTGGGGAATCTCTATCCTCTGTCTCTTTCTCTGTCTCAAGGGGGAGATATCAGAGGTCTGTTAAGACCCCTGATATTTCACCAAAGCCCCCCAACAGGGCTGATTAAAAAAAAAAACATAAAAAACACATATTGCAATAAAGAATAAAAAAAATATTATTGTAAAAAATAAAAATTGTAAATAAAAAAAAAAAAACACACACACACATACACCGTTCACCCCCTCCCCCCCCCCCCCCCCCAAAAAAAAAGCACTGTAAAAAAAAAAAAAAAAAAACCCATTGTCACGTGACATTAAAAAAAAGTATCGGTAATCGGTATCGGCGAGTACTTGAAAAAAAGTATCGGTACTTGTACTCGGTCCTAAAAAAGTGGTATCGGTACAACCCTATCCTGTACTCAAAGTCATCCTGCTTGGCGTTCTTATTCTTATTAGAATCTACTACCACAGTGGATTGCTCCATATTGTCCACCCTTTCCACCTGCTCTGTTATAATTGCCTTACTATATCCCTTTTGTAGAAACCTTTCTGCCATGACATTGGCTTGTGAAAAATAATCATTATCAAGGGAGCAGTTGCGCCGAAGACGAATAAACTGCCCTCTGGGGATATTAAGCAACCGTGAAATATGATGACAGCTATCTAGGGGAATGTAACCATTCCTGTCTGTTGGTTTAAAAAAATTCTTTGTTCGATAAGCACCTTTTGTGTTTGAAAATTTCCAAATCAAGAAAGGCTATGCTTGAGGCATCAGCATTCCATGAAAGACGGATGTTCTTAGTATTACCATTAAGCCAGGTGTTTCATGTTTCTTACCACAGATTCTCAATTTAGGTCTGGACTTTGACTTGGTCATTCTAACACATGAATATGCTTTGATCTAAACCATTCCATTGTAGCTCTGGCTGTATGTTTAGGGTAGTTGTCCTGCTCTCAAGTCTTTTGCAGACTCTAACAGGTTTTCTTCTAAGATTGCCCTGTATTTGGCTCCATCCATCTTCCCATCAACTCTGACCAGCTTCTCTGTTCCTGCTGAAGAAAAGCATCCCCACAACATGATGCTGCCACCACCATGTTTCACAGTGGGGATGGTGTGTTCAGGGTGACGTGCAGTGTTTATTTTTCCGCCACACATGGAGTTTTGCTTTTAGGCCAAAAAGTTCAATTTTGGTCTCGTGACCAGAGCACCTTTTTCCACAAGTTTGCTGTGTCTCCCACATGGCTTCTCGCAAATTGCAAGCGAGACTTCTTATGGCTTTCTTTCAACAATTACTTTCTTCTTGCCACTCTTCCATAAAGTCTAGATTTTGTGCAATGCACAACTAATAGTTGTCCTGTGGACAGATTCTCCCACCTGAGCTGTGGATCTCTGCAGCTCCTCCAGAGTTACCATGGGTCTCTTAGCTGCTTCTCTGATTAATGCTCTCCTTGCCTGGCCTGTCAGTTTAGGTGGACGGCCATGTTTTGGTAGGTTTGCAGTTGTGCCATACTCTTTCCATTTTCAGATGATGGATCGAACTGTACTCTGTGGGATGTTTAAAGCCTAACCCTGCTTTAAACTTATCCACTTTATCCCTGACCTGTCTAGTGTATTCCTTGGCCTTTATGATGCTGTTTGTTCACTAAGGTTCTCTAACAAACCTCTGAGGGCTTCGCAGAACAGCTGTATTTATACTAAGGTTAAATTACACACAGGTGGACTCTATTTACAAATTATGTGACTTCTGAAGGCAATTGGTTCCACTAGATTTTAGTTAGGGGCATCGGAGTAAAGGGGGGCTGAATACAAATGCACACCACACTTTTCAGATATTTATTTCTAAATAATTTTGAAAACCATTTCTCATTTTCCTTCCACTTCTTCACAATTATGTGCCACTTTGTGTTGGTCTATCACATGAAATCTCAATAAAATACATTTACGTTTTTGGTTGTAACATGACAAAATGTGGAAATTTTCTAGGGGTATGAATACTTTTTCAAGGCACTGTATATTCTTCAAACTTTGTCAAATCACATTAGTGAGGCAAGCAATGCAACAGATTGTAACATGATGATAAAGTTTAAGCAGAACTAAACCCATCAATTCAACGGCTTCAAAAACCGTTAACTGTCACATTTGTTTATGCTGTCAAACCATCAAAAGGCTGGTGTCATAACTGATCACATATTTGTCCTGTTTACCATTTTGGGTTGTCACCGCAAAAGTAATGGAGGGGAAATCTTCTAATGGTCACACTAGTTCTGGTGACCTGGGGGTGCCCAAGGGATTCCCTTAATTTGCAGGGATTTCCTCACTTCCTGTTTGGTTTTGGGACAGGAAGTGGAGGGATATCTCTGAAATGGGGCATGAATGGTGAAAAAAAAATGACAGTTCTATCCCTGTCTTACTTTTATCCATAATTTTTTTTTTTTTTTTTTAAGTTTTGCCTATAGCTTTACTTTAAGACAGATGCTTCCCTGCTTGAAAAGGATGTGGGGATTTAGTTCCACTTACTCATAGAGCAATCCAATAGAGGTGAACACGCTGTTCTTGAATCATCCCAATCCAGACTTTTCAAACTGGGGCGTTTATAAAAGCAGTTTGAAATTGCTTCTGATAAATGGTTAGAAGTTGTATTGTACTCATTTAGAAGGTGAACATTAAATATCTGAGTATGAAAAGAGGAATAGGGGACAAATTAAATGCTAAGACCTCATGCACACTGGTTGTTTTTAATCCTGCTCTTAGGGGTGTCTGGCTTTTTGTTTTTTGCCTCTAAACGCCCTTCCATGTTAGCCTATGTGTCCATGCACACATGGGTGTTTTAAAGCATTTAGAAGCAGAAAAAAAACCCCAAAACAGTCCAGGAGCTTAAACGCATGTTAGTGCTTCAGCATTAATTCATAATAGTGGCCAGAATAAATTAATAATCTGGCCAAAAAATTTTTTTTACGCCCAAGTGCTTGATGTTCCTAAACGCGTTTACAGGCATCAACTTATTTATATATTTTTTTTTTGCCAAAACAATGCTGCCAGGAGGAAAGGCGTCTAGGAGAGATGACCAAATGTCCAGTGTGCATGAGGCCTTAATGAGGCAGGGGAAGGTGGAAAAGTAATGCCGCGGACTTTACGGCAGACTTTGCCCGGCGGACGGGATTTCGTCGGACAATTCGATCATGTGTGGGCTCCAGCGGACTATGTTTGCTCAAAAGTTGGACGGACTTAGATTTGTAACATGTTTTAAATCTATTCGTCGAACTCGAGTCCGCTCGTCTGTATGCTAGTTCGACGGACAAAAAGCCACGCTAGGGCAGCTATTGGCTACTGGCTATGAACTTCCTTGTTTTAGTCCGGTCGTACGTCGTCACGTACGAATTCGACAGACTTTGGTGGATTGTGTGTAGGCAAGTCCATTCCTTCAGAAAGTCTGTCGTAAAGTACGTCAAAGTCCGCCGGGCAAAGTCTACCGTAAAGTCCGACCGTGTGTACGCGGCATTAGAGATAGGGAAGTAGAGGAGGAGGTGGATAAGATCACTCCATCATGGCTAAGGTGGCCTGAAAGTCGTCCTCCAAAATCCAATCTGTAAATGCTGATGATATTCTAAACATGGACCAAGAAGCCCAGGTAATTCTAAACTGCTCTTGCCTATCATTTTCCCTGAGACAGCGGACATTCTAGATCCCTGATAGTCTAGTTCAATCTCTCACTCTGCCAGGGAAGTTTTGGTTTTAGATTTCCAAGAATGGGGTATGGTTGCAGCAAGGAAGCATCTGAAGACATCTTTCTTGGCTGATTTAACCAGGCCTGGGATCAGTGAGAGAAGTGCTGTCTTTGATGATTTAGGGATGTGAGTCTCCATAATTCTTCAGTAAAGATTTTTGTCCAGAATGCCTGGATTGGGGGGGCAGTCCCACCGAAGTGTGGAGAATAGTCCCTGGAGACTCGTGACACCTCCAACATTTATCAGGAATGATAGGGTAAAATTGGTGGAGTATAGCAGGACATCTGTACCATACTGTTAGGAGTTTAAATCCTTTTGTTGCTACTGACAATCTTAGGAGTCAATTAAAAACTTTTTTTTTTGGTCGCGTGTAGGAAGGAGGATACGGATGTGCCAGAGAAAGAAGTACGAGGGGAGGCCAATAAGTTTCTACCCTCACCATGATCTAGATGTGCTTTGGATCTGAAGTTTTGCCGTTTTATAGGTGGCTATATTGGTAATATGCATGGTAATTTTTATTTTTGTAGGTCATGGTAAATTCTAGTTGGAGCCAGGAGAAATGGAGTAGGTGTCGTACCAAACAAAGTTGACATGAGTTTTTGGAGCCGTGATTCCAAAAACGACAAGTGGAATGTGCACAAAGCATTTTGGATCTGTACCACAAAGATGAGGAGGACCTTTTAAACAGATTAGTGACCATGAATGAAAGCTGGGTATATCTATATGACCCTGAGACTAAAGAAATTAGTAAAACATGGAAACATGCTTCATCACCCACCCCCAAAAAGGCTAAGGTGCAACATTCATCCATTAATCACGGCTCGGTATTGTATGGCATGACACCTACTCTATTTCTCTTGGCTCTAACTAAAATTCACCACGACCTACAAAAACATTGGCGTGCATATTACTAAGATATCTACCTATAAACCTGCAAAATTTCAGATCCCTAGCAGATCTAGATCATGGGGAGGGTAACAACTTACTGGCTTCCCCTCGTATGGAGTATAACTGGGATGGATGGGCATTCTGAAGGATCGATTTAACATTTCTATTATGAAAAAAAATTTCTATCTTTAAAGAGGGCTGTCTGTTTTAAAGTAGGAACATCTGTTGGTGTTTTTTTTGTGCTCTGTGACCCCACTGAGAATTCTCACTTTCCATGCCTGTGACACCAGGACAGGAAATAAGAGGAACAGGAAGATACAATATAGACCGCCCAGAAGGGATAACCTTTCCCTTCTTCCTTTGTTGTATCTTTGCTCTCCTTATAAGCCACTCTGGTTGAAATACAAGGCTTGCTTTTTAACTTTTTAAGGCCTCTTTCACCTAGATGGCAGACCTCACTGCCCTCTGAAAAGTGGTTTCCCCTACGGTTTACAAGTGTTTAGGTGGTGATACTGCTGCCTCCTGCATGTCTGCTTATGAATACCCAGGGGATCTTTTTCTATCCTAATTGGCATTTTACATTGAACTACCACGCTACAGCCACCATAGCTTT
Source organism: Lithobates septentrionalis (assembly GCA_037952835.1). Taxonomy (NCBI): domain Eukaryota; kingdom Metazoa; phylum Chordata; class Amphibia; order Anura; family Ranidae; genus Lithobates; species Lithobates septentrionalis. The sequence goes on from JBBDGP010000542.1 coordinate 3,118,711, forward strand.
GCTTGGCTTTAGGGTCCTGTTGAGTTTGCCCATTGCCACATCTCATTTGTGACAATGTGAACTCTCCCCTCTGGCTGCCATATAAATTTGGAGGTGAGCAGTCAGGAGAAGCAATAAAACGAGGATCAGTCGCCTGTTTTTACCAGCCCTCCGCTGCCAGTGTAAACTTAGCCTAATGTGTATCTAGATCAGTAGCTACAGCTGCTGATCAGTGTATTCTAATGCCCCGTACACACGGTCGGATTTTCTGACGGAAATTGTGTGATAGTACCTTGTTGTCGGAAATTCCAACCGTGTGTGGGCTCCATCACACATTTTCCATCGGAATTTCCGACACACAAAGTTTGAGAGCTTGCTATAAAATTTTCCGACAACAAAATCTGTTGTCGCAAATTCCGATCGTGTGTACACAAATCCGACGGACAAAGTGCCACGCATGCTCAGAATAAATAAAGAGATGAAAGCTATTGGCCACTGCCCCATTTATAGTCCCGACGCACGTGTTTTACGTTACCGCGTTTTAGAACGATCGGATTTTCCGACAACTTTGTGTGACCGTGTGTATGCAAGACAAGTTTGAGCCAACATCCGTCGGAAAAAATCCTAGGATTTTGTTGTCGGAATGTCCGAACAAAGTCCGACCGTGTGTACAGGGCATAACAGTGTATTCTAACAGCAGCAAGAGTACAGTGTCCCAGCGGGGAGGATTTATCCTTCCACCTTGTTTGTACTGACTGAATGAAAAAAAGCATACTGATAGGTTATTATACTTTTTATAGGATTTTTTTTTTTTTTTTTTTTTTTGCTAATCTTATTTTATGCGCAAATGTACCGTATATAAAATATGTCAAACTTTTGGTGCCGAAACCAAAAAATTATATATATATTATAAATTGTATTCAACTTTTTCATTAATAATTATGAATTTATTGTCGGCCATTATTGGCACCTTTTTTAGTGCAAGAAATGCTCAAGAAAAATTCATCCCTTTTAAATTCTATGTATGTCTTAACGCTGGTTCGTTGTGGTGTTAAAAATCCTGCTTGCTGCATTTTTTGTCAGTTAAAAGGCACCAAAAGCACATCTCCCTATTGAAATGCATTGAAAACACAGCAAGAATGCATCAATAACGCACCTGTGTTACATTTTTGAGTCGCATGACCTATGAACACCATAAACGCAGTAAAATCGTGGCGATATTGCGGCAAAATCTTGTGCGCTTTTGGCGCCATTATTGGCAATTTTTTCTCTTATTGGCAAAATGCTGATAATACCATTTTTGGCTGATATGTTTTGGTGCATCTCTAGTTTGGATTTATTTTTTTTTCCTTTCTTTTATACCATTGGGTAGGTGCATTGACATGAGTTTTGACACACGTTGATGCAGTTTCCATGCACTTTTGAATTTAAAATTAGGAGTGGATAAGGTTAAAGTGAGGTTAAAAAAAAGGTTAAAGTGGGGCAAAATGCCCAAACACATCAAAGTGCATTAAAACGCACCAGAAGGTTAAAAAAAAGTGCACGCTGACACGCATTTGGATTGCAAAATTGTGGTGTAAACCAGCCTTTAAAAATGGCCGTTCCCTGCCTACCCTGTAAAAAAAAAAAGATGTATGTACTTAACTACTTTGAATCTGGTCCGGTCACATGATCCCACAGCTCTGGCTCCCCTTAGTTGCTGCAGGGGAGAGGGAGGAGCACTGACAACCGCTGGGCCGTTGAAGCCTATTGGTGACTTCATGGCTTTTGGAATTCACAGCTGTAGCTGGAGGCTCCCTAAGAATCACGTGACCGACGCAAATTAAAAATAGTACTTCTACAGATCTTTTTGACACAGGATTGGGGAGAGAGGCATTTGTTAGGGTTTTCTTCCACTCCTCTCACTTTCAAGTCATTGGCCACAGTTTAATACCTGTTGACAATGCAGGTTATGTATGTTTTGGTGCACTGCCGTTGTCCTCCAGACACAAAAAAAAAAATGTGGAGGCCGAATTGCTGAGATGTGAACAAACACTATCCTTATTATGCTGAGCCATGATCGATGTGTTTTAGCACCTTAAGACCCTTTTCACACTGGGGCCGTGGCTGCGTTAGCACTAAAGTGCCGCTCGTTCTAGCGGCGCTTTTAACTCCAACGAAGGTGTTAAAAGTGCCCATATTGCGGCACTTCCGAAGTGCTTTTCAGGCGCTTTGGATTCCTTTCAATGGGTTGGGAATTTTGGAAGTGCTAAATACAGCGCTCATACACCACCCCAAAGATGCTGCTTGCAGGACTTTTCCTAGCGTCCTGCAAACGCATCGCCCCAGTGTGAAAAGTCACAGTAAAATGAATGGGCAGCGGTTTTCAGGTGCTTTAGAAGGCGCTGTTTCTAGTGGTAAAATGCCTGAAAACCGCCTCAGTGTGAAAGGGTTCTAAGGCCCCTTTGATTTTGATGCGATTTTTTTTTTTTTTTTTTTTTTTTTTTTTTTTTTTTTTTTTTGCCGCGATTTCAGGGAATCCTGTGTAAACTTGAGGTCCATGGACCTCAACTCGCACCAAAGTAGTACAGGGACTACTTTGAAGTTGGGGCGACTTGAAGTCGCACAGATATGAATGGTACTCATTGGAAATCATGGGGTATGACTTGTCATGCGGCTTTGCAGTCCCAAGTCGCACAAGTGTGAAAGGGGCCTAAACGTGTAAATTGGCCCTGGATGAAAGTATACTCAAGTTTCTCCTTTTAAAGAAAAAAAAAAAACAGTCCAGATTCACATTTACATTAAAGCAGCACGTTGCCTATTTCAGGGATGGAATTTCTATGGAAAGTACAGTAATTGTACCTTCAGCGGTTGGTTCCCTACATACAGAGTTTGTGGTTGTGACCAGAGCAGTTTGTGAAATCAAAAACAGGAAACAAATGTTTCGATGTTATCTGACACCGAGTAATACAACTGTTTATTCAGGGACAGTTTAATCACAAATATAACAGCTAAAAATCCCCGATTCAGCATTCCAACTAATTTTGCTGACAGTATGCATGAATATAAGTAATCTAGTTCTATGTCTGTGAAATACTATGCTACATTATATTATCAAAAGTATTGGGACGCCTGCCTTTACACTCGCATAAACTTTAATGGCCTCCCAGTCTAATAGTCCGTAGGGTTCAATATTGAGTTGGCCCACCCTTTTCAGCTATAAAAGCTTCAACTCTTCTGGGAAAGCTGTCCACAAGGTTTAGGAGTGTGTCTATGTGAATGTTTGACCATTCTTCCAGAAGTGTATTTGTGAGGTCAGGCACTGATGTTGGGCGAGAAGGCCTGGATCAGTCTCGGCTCTAATTCATCCCAAAGGTATTTTTTAAATTTACGAATGAAGACAAATTGGCTGCAGTGTTTAAAGTGGCCACACACACTTCAATTTTATTATCTCATCAATGTACAATTTGATCAAAATTCTTGAATCTGCAAACAATTGAAAAAACATAACTTTCCCTCTGAAAGATTTGGACTCAGTTTAGATGGAATGCAATCAAAAAGTCGATCGCCAGGGTGAAAAATGATCTATCATTTTGCATTCATCAGCAGCACTGAAATACTTTTTTTTTATAAATACAATTGTATTTCGATTAATCAGATTATGAGATTACATGGTGGAAACAGAGTTACAATCGATTATTTACGATTAACAATTGATTGAAATCCACTCCCCCATTTGTAGGCAATCAATCGTTTGACATATACAAATATAGGCAGCGCTGTAAAAACGAATCCTATAAATAAAATACCAGAACAAGATGATAATTATACAGTAAAATCTGAATAGTGCATATAAGTCCATAATATATTGAAACTAAGCATACAGGAGATTGTACAAGGTAGGTTTAAATTCTGCTTGCGAGATGATAAACTGATATTTATATATTTTATATTTTAAGATATTCTTATATCCAATCACCCAGGATTGATTGCATCAGAGGGTGTAGGTCACACAATGATAAACTCGTCTCAAGGAAGGAAAGAAACAAATTCCATAGCGTAATCCTGTTAAAACGGTTTTCTTTATATCCTCACAAAACACCCCCTTTAGGACTTGCACTTACATCAATCATAAAATAGCATAGCATCATAACAGGTTATGTCAGTGTGCCAGAGCGGGGATAACACAGTGTCTCCTACCGCAATTCGTTGCCTTTCCGGCGGTAGTGATTGCTTTGTCTCCAAACGGCGCACTGTAGTTACTGCTGGTGGTCAAGCTGCACCCTGACGCGTTTTGTCATCAACGACATCATCCGAGGGCGTGGCTTCATGACGTGACGGCCCATCTTATATACCGCTGCTAAACCACAGTGAATTAACCCGTGGCATCGCACGGTGTCTTGCCGAGAAAGTTCCCTCGGCGGATAAGTTCCTCCCCTGTACTGCGCAGGCGCAGCGCCTGCGCAGTACCAACTACTGTCAGCCGGCGGAGATAGCCGAAGCTCAAAATCCACAATCGGCTGTACACGGCGCCTGCGCTCTGGGTCCAGATTCCTTCCCCACCATCCAAGTGGACCTGGAGGGGGAATCTAAAAGTGCCGAGCGCAGCGAGGCCGTGCCCGAAGCGTGGCGAGCGAAGCGAGCCCGCGAGGGGCCCTCTTACAGGCGCCGTGTACAGCTGATTTTCAGCTGTTCCGCTTCGGCTATTTCCGCCGGATCGTACTGCGCATGCGCAGTACAGTGAGGAACTTATCCGCCGAGCGGAACTTATTCGGCAGAACAACGGCATTACAAGCTCAGTCTGGACGTAACTATCCAGAGAGAATGTCAACACGGGCAGAGTCCAATCAGCGCCACCACACGCACACCGACAACCGTATGTGTGGGCGTAGGCAAACTCAATTGTTTGAGTTGTCGACTGTAATATCAAGAGATCAATTGAAAAATAAATCATTCATTTATGTATAGCGACCGTAACGGCTCCAGCTGTATTGCCTCTTCTGTACAGCAAGGGACTTTTAAATAGAAGATGCAGAACTGTTAACTTTCCACTGCTGAATGTCTGACAACTGTAGTGTGACTATAAAAAGTAAAAATTATTTCTGTACTACTATGTACTCTACAACACTCTATCATCATTTTGCATGTGACCGATATTCCAATAGAGGGCAAGTCACCCTAAGGCTCCTTTCACACTTATACGACTTCAAAGTCGCACGATTTTGCCGCGATTTTACAGCGATTTGGGAGCAGTACTACTTTGCCACGTTTTTGGCATTAACAAATGAAAACATACAGTAGTTGGTATGAATCATAAGGGGGAACTCCACGCCAAGTTTTAAATAAAAAAAACTGGCGTGGGTTCCCCCCCAGGGGCATACCAGGCCCTTAGGTCTGGTATGGATTGTAAGGGGAACCCCCTTCGCCGAACAATCGGCGTGGGGGTCCCCCCAAAATCCATACCAGACCCTTATCCGAGCACGCAGCCCGGCCGGTCAGGAATGGGGGTGGGGACGAGCTAGCGCCCCCCCCTCCTTCACCGTACCAGGCCGCATACCCTCAACATGGGGGGTGGGTGCTTTGGGGCACCCCCCCACCCCAAAGCACCTTGTCCCCATGTTGATGAGGACAAGGGCCTCTTCCCGACAACCCTGGCCGTTGGTTGTCGGGGTCTGCGGAGGGCTTATCGGAATCTGGGAGCCCCCTTTAATAAGGGGGCCCCCAGATCCCGGCCCCCCACCCTATGTGAATAAGTATGGGGTACATGGTACCCCTACCCATTCACCTAGGGAAAAAAGCGTCAATAAAAAACACAGTACACAGGTATTTAAAATAATTTATTAGGCAGCTCCGGGATCTTCTTCCTACTTCGGGGGTCCTCTTCCGACTTCGGGGGTCTCTCTGGCGTCTTCTCCCGGTGTCCGCATCTTCTGCCGGCTCCACCGCTATCTTCTGGCGCTCTTTTGCCAGCGGTGGTCCGGACCTCTGGATCGTCTTCTTCCCTCTTCTCTTCCAGAGATGTTGACACGACGCTCTCTCCAGCCAGAATGGTCTCTGTGCGCTCCGCAACGGACTTATATAGGCGGTGACCCCGCCCCCTTATGCCGTCACAGTCCCTGGGCATGCTGGGACTGACGTTTTAGGAGGCGTGGTCACCGGGTGATGACCACGCCCCCTTATGACGGCACAGTCCCAGCATGTCCCGGGACAGTGACCTCATAAGGGGGCGGGGTCACCGCCTATATAAGTCTGTTGCGGAGCGTTCAGAGACCATTCCAGCTGGAGAGAGCGTCGTGTCAACATCTCTGGAAGAAAAGAAGAAGGCAGAAGACAGAAGTCCGGACCACCGCTAGCAATTGAGCTGCAGAAGAAAGCGGAGGAGCCGGCAGAAGATCAGGACACCGGGAGGAGACGCCAGAGAGACCCCCGAAGTCGGAAGAGGACTCCCGAAGTCGGAAGAAGATCCCGGAGCTGCCTAATAAATTATTTTAAATACCTGTGTACTGTGTTTTTTATTGACGCTTTTTTCCCTAGGTGAGTGGGTAGGGGTACCATGTACCCCATACTCATTCAGATAGGGTGGGGGGCCGGGATCTGGGGTATCCCTTATTAAAGGGGGCTCCCGGATTCCGATAAGCCCCCCGCCCGTAGACCCCGACAACCAACGGCCAGGGTTGTCGGGAAGAGGCCCTTGTCCTTATCAACATGGGGACAAGGTGCTTTGGGGTGGGGGGGCCGGCAGGGTGCCCCCCATGCCCTAAAGCACCCACCCCCCCATGTTGAGGGCATGCGGCCTGGTACGGTCCAGGAGGGGGGGGGGCGCTCGCTCGTCCCCACCCCCATTCCTGACCGGCCGGGCTGCATGCTCGGATAAGGGTCTGGTATGGATTTTGGGGGGGACCCCACGCCGATTTTTCGGCGTAGGGGGTTCCCCTTAGATCCATACCAGACCTAAGGGCCTGTTATGCCCCTGGGGGGGGAACCCACGCCATTTTTTTCATTTAAAACTTGGCGTGGAGTTCCCCCTCTGGATTCATACCAGACAGCTGTCAGCACTGCCTGTCGCTCATCGGGAAAGGGAAAAAAAAGTTTTCCTTTCCCGATCAGCGAGCCAGGCTTGTGCTTACAAAGTCGTGCTGAAGTCGTGTCTATATTATTCAGGCACGACTTGCATGCTACTTCAGGGTTTAACATTGAGGTCTATGGAGTACAACTCGCATAGAAGTTGGACCAAAGTAGTGCAGGGACTACTTTCAAGTCGGCAGTACAAAATCGTGGGACAAGTCGTGTAAGTGTGAAAGGGGCATAAACCGTTTTGGTGGAAACTAAAGAAATGTACCATCTGTCAGTTTCTTGGGAGCCCTATTGATATTTCTGGGATTGAATTCCTGAATCTGTACCCAGGGACGGACTGATAACTCATGGGGCCCCCAGGCAATAGGAGATTATGGGGCCCCCAGGCAATCAGAGATTATGAGGCCACACAGTATACACACACACAGTATACAATCACACAGTATACACATACATGTACACACAGTATACACAGACAGATGTAAAAAAAAACACAGATTTATACATACTGTCCCTGGTTTTACTGAGGCTGGCAACCCTGATGGGGCCCCCTAGTGGCCCAGGGCCCTCGGGCAGTGCCCGAGTGGTTCAATGGTCAGTCTGCCCCTGTCTGTACCCCTGCTGTTGGTCAATGACATCCAAGCAACTAGCATTTTCAGGAGTGATGTGAGCAACATAAGTCTCCATATACAGGCAGTCCGAGTTACGAACATCCGACTTGCGAACGACTCCTACTTACGAACGGGAGGAGGCGTGACGTCTCTGCCGTTCTGCGCATGCGCGGCCACTTTTCGACAGCAGGCACATCGGAAAACGATGTCTGCACGTGCGCAGCTACTTGACAGAACATCGAAAACGACGTCTCTGCCGTTCTGCGCATGCGCTTCCGACTTACGAACATATTCGACTTAAGAACAAACCGGCAGTCCCTAACCCGTTCGTAACTCGGAGACTGCCTGTATCTCTCAGTAAAGGTTTTATTTTAAGTAGTTGATAGTGGTGATTCTATGTAAAGGGTGGGAAAACCCACAGTGGTATAAAATATAATGCACAATAATGTTGCCCAATGTGAACACAATGGGTAAATTGGAAACGGGTGTGTGGTCTTTATTTTGAGTAGGGTGACACTTATTGCAATCCTTCTTTAAAATGACTTTGCCAGTTTAAATAGAAAGCTGCACCAGCTTTCATTATTTACTGCAGTGCTCAAATGCCAGGCTGCTCTGAATAGGCAAAACTCCAGCACTTCTTGGTAGCGATGGAGCCTGTCATCTCATACACATTGCCAAACTCATCTGCATGAATGGCCAACAGGAAGGTAGGGGGCAGGAGTGAGCAGGTAAGTTCTGACACTTCCAAGGGGTAGTGCACAGTATTTGGGCATAGAAAAGGGCAATAAAGCGTGCTGCTCAGTATGTGCAATTCCATGTTGGTGACTTCACCTTATATGTGCTATGAGCTATCTTTTTTTTATATAGCTGACAGAGTCTTAGTTGATTACAGTAATACCTTGGATAACGAGCATGCTTGTAATCTAAAGCACTCGTATATCAAAGCGAGTTTCCCCATAAGAAATAATGGAAACTCAGATGATTCGTTCCACAGCCACTACTGGTGTATACAGTCCTGTATGTGGCCAGAGGTGTGGGGGCGCTTGTTACTTCCTGGAGAACTCAGAGATACTCAGAACTGTCGACACTTTCAGGTACTCTGACGCGCGTTACGCCCGCCCCACCCACCCAGCTGGGAGTGTCTCAGAGCGTCTCCGAGTTCTCCAGGAAGTGCTGTTGGCCACCAGGGCCCCTGGACCTCTGGCCACATACAATAATACATACACCAGCGGCTTGAGCCCTGCTCGTTTTGCAAGACAGTGCTCGCAAATCAAGTCGGGATTTAAAAAAAAAAATAGCTTGTCTTGCGAAACGCTCGCATACCGTGTTACTCGCAAACCGAGGTATCACTGTATATGTATTTTCTTCCCTTTTTTTTTTTTTTTTTTTTTTTATTTATTTATTTTTTTTATTTATTTATTTTTGTTTTATAGCACCAACAGTTTAGGCAGAGCTTTACACACTACATTCACATCAGCCCATGCTCTCAACAGGCTAACAATCTAAGGTCCTTATCTCGGGGGGGGGGGCGTGGCCTAGCAAGGCATGTGAACAGTCGTGTTCGACGGAGCTCCCACTGTTGATCCTGCAGAGAATCCTTTCCTCGCCACACACAGCGCCCGCAAATGCACGGAACCGACTTCTAACAGTCTCCAGATACCAGCGGACCCCAAAATGGCAGCTAGATCGTGTATGATGACCCGGGGGAACCGAGGAGACGCCGCGGCCTCAGCCTCCCAGGAATTCCAAGATGGCGCCGGGCACCCTCAGCCGCAGAGGACACCACGAGGCCAGGACAAGAAACCAGAGCAAGGGGGTAAGCTACCAAAACTCCCTAAGACAAAAGACCAGCCCAGAGACATAATTTTATTATGCCCAAAAAATGGCAGGAACTATGGAAGTTACACAGGCTGAATCACAGCATACAGCAGTATCAGCGGTGCAGGCAGACAGAGATAACACAGACAGGCTGGAAGACACTGATTCCATGGAGTCTGTTCCTGATCCTATGCCCGCTCTGTTTGATATGCAAACAGAGGACAGTCCCCAACCATCATTGAGTGATATTCTGCAGGCAGTACATAAATGCACAGCATCGGTGGACGATCTCAAAGAGAAATTTGGGGGGCTGAGGGAGACAGTCTCTTTATTACGCCATGGTCTGCAAAAAATCAGAGAGAGAACCACCGCAGTAGAAGGGAGAGTGAGTGACATGGAGGATCACATGCCTCATTTGAACAGAGAAGTGAGAGTAGCAGCTCAGCAGGCCCACCAGGCGTTCGATAAAACAGACGACATCGAGAACCGCCTGAGACGCAACAATGTTCGCATTGTGGGGCTCCCTGAGAAGGTGGAGGGAAGGGACCCCACTACATTTATTGAAGGCTGGCTGCAGGAAATCTTTGGAAAAGAGGCGTTCTCACCCCTATACGCGGTGGAAAGGGCACATCGGGTGCCACCGTGTCCTCTCCTGCCCGGTAGTCCCCCGAGGTCAGTGCTTGCCAGACTCCTGAACTACAGGGATCGCGAGGTGGTGCTCCGTTTGGCCAGGGAAAAAGGAGCAATACACTTCAATGGAGCCAAAATCTCCTTTTACCCAGACTTTTCCGCAGAAGTGCAACGAAAAAGGTCTAAATTTATGGATGTCAAGAAAAGGTTAGAACGCCTGCAGTTAAAGTATGCCATGCTTTTTACGGCCAGGCTACGCATTACAGCAGGAGATCAAAATCACTTTTTTGAAAACGCTCAAGATGCAGCAGACTGGCTGGACCGTAATGAGCAGGGCCTCTGAAGACCAGGACGAGAAAATGGAGACGGATGACATAGTCGTATCAACATCAATCGGGCAGGAAGGGCGCCCCATCACTTGTGCAGCTTTACAGGGTTTAAAGAGGACTCGTGCTAAAATTCCACCATCAGCGAATGGCAGTTTGATCGCAATCTGTGTTTGAACACTCACAAGTTTAACCGCTCTTGCGGCGAGAATGTAAGTGCAATGTGCGCTTTCAACCTACTGTTCGGGTTGCTATGGCACAGTTATCTTTGCCCAGTTGGCAAACAGTTGAATGTTAATGCTCAAACCCTGTGGTTGCTGGGAATCGTTTATCATGCCACGTTGGCAAATACAGAATCGCTGACTGTAACCCACTTGTTGATTCAACAGCATATTCACAGGCATGCGCAGTGGCGCAGATGTTCGTTCACCAGTCTTCTAATGCATCTTCAGTGCATGTGCTTCTTCCATATAGCCCAAAAGTTGCTATGCCACGTGATGACTTCCTCTGAACTCAATGCAGCCCACATTAGGGACGATAAGGGAAATGTATTTAAAGGTGCAACTATGTTTTACATGCATAGATTGATTTACAACGTTATATTATGTCTAGTACACCTATAATGTCTTGGAATGTGCGGGGGGTAAATGATCCCTTGAAGAGAACAATGATATCTACAGTAATGCGAAAGATCCACCCCGCCATAATTGGCCTGCAGGAGACTCACCTGCAGGACAATACGGTTAGCTTCTTGCAATATGCATGGGTGGGGAAGGCATATTATTCCACTTACTCCGCCTTCTCCTGCGGAGTGAGTGTACTGATACACAAGGCCATAGCATATCAAGAGTTAGACTCTTTGATAGACATATCCGGTAGATTTATTTTCCTCCATTGTAAAATATATACAATTACCATGATTCTGGCGTTTGTATACATATCACCCCCGTTTTTGCGGGAAGTGTTGCAAATGCTGCTTTCATATATGACTAATAAACCTGACATTCCGCTACTAATTATGGGGGACTTTAACTGCTGCCTAGACCCCAGAATAGACAGACACCCTCCTATGGTCCCACCCAAGGGAGGTCGGGGAACCTCCCTTAGTCGTCTCCTAACGGAAATAGGATGGACTGACTTATGGCGTGTTCGTTACCCAAACCATAAGCAGTTTTCATGCTTCTCCAAGACACATGGTTCTCTATCCCGTATAGACCTCTGTGTTGGCACCTCGGATATGGTGGGATACACCTCGAGGGTGGAATACTACTCGCGCGGGGTATCTGATCACTCCCCACTAGTTATATGGCTAAATGCGCAACCCTCTAGTCTATTATCTAAGGCCCCATGGAAACTAAATGCTTTCTGGCTTAAATTATTTACTTCACATGAACGGATAGAGGCCCAGATCCATAATTTTCTCAAAACGCATAGACAGCACACAGATGTACTGAACAAATGGGAAACGCTTAAAGCATATTGTAGAGGTCTATTTATTCAGGAAATAAATGTGGTCAAACAGAATACCTCGGCTCTGCTAGAGCAGGCGGAGGACTTGGTGAGTCAACTAGAGCTAGCATTTGTGACAGATCCCACTGATTCTGCAAGGGAGGCATGGATCGCGGCTCAGGATTCCTTAGACCGCGTGCGATCCTCCGCTGCAGAACGCAAAAGATTTTTTTCAAAACTGGCGTTTTATGAGGAGGGGGAAAAGACGGGCCGCTTATTAGCAAAAATTGCGAAATCACAACAACAATCACCGGCCATAGGAGCTATTCGAGGTGCTAATGGCAGGATAGTTAACGCTCCCGATGATATCATCTCTGAGCTGGCAAATTTTTATAGGGACTTATACAAGTCCAGAGAGACCTACTCTGATGAAGATCTTAATGCTTTCATGACTAATATAAATCTACCCACACTATCTGCTGAGGCAAGACAACACCTGGACGCTCCAATAACTATTGAAGAGCTCCAGGTGGCGGTGAGTTCTTTCCCTACCTGTAAGGCGCCAGGGGAGGATGGTCTCCCAATGAAGGTATGTTCTCAGTATGGAGAAAAATTTGTTGACAGAACTACTAAAGGTTTTCAACACCAGCTTGACTGAGGGTAGACTGCCAGACTCCATGACCAGAGCAAACGTGATTTTATTGCTTAAGCCAGGGAAGGATCCTGTTGACCCGGGTTCGTATAGGCTCATATCCTTGCTCCAAAGTGATGTAAAGATCCTTGCTAAGGTCCTGGCGATTCGGGTCAATGGGATAATATCCTCAATTATACATCCAGACCAGGCTGGCTTCATGCCACAAAAATCCACAGCCACAAATCTTAGGCTATATATGAATATGCAAATACAGGCTGACAATGAGGGCCACAGAGCTCTCCTATCCTTGGACGCCAACAAGGCGTTCGACACCATTAGTTGGAGATGCTTATGGGCGACACTGGACAAATTTGGCTTTGGACAGAGGTTTATAGCATGGACAAAATTGCTGTATGCGGCTCCCCAGGCTAATATTAGAATAGCGAACAGGATGTCAGACGCCTTCGCTTTGGGTAGGGGGACGAGGCAAGGTTCGCTATAGAACCTCTAGCGGCCCGGATAAGGGATAGTCCACAGATAGTGGGATTCAAATATGGTGGCTTGCATGAAAAGCTCATGTTATATGCGGATGACATGTTGCTCTTCCTGGGAGACACTAGTCAGTCGTTGCTGGGAGTGATGGATATAATAGAACAATTTGGACACCTCTTAGGCCTGACTATAAATTGGTCTAAGTCGGCCTTAATGATGCTGGACGAGAGCCGGGATGTGAATTTGCCCGACTCCTGCCCTATCCCAATTACCACCAGATTTAAATATCTGGGCGTCCAGATATCACCCAAAATGGGGACTACTGTTCCTTAAATATATTCCCATTGTTATCCCGTTTCCGCGACAAAATAAATACATGGAACAACCTAATGATGTCACTAGCGGGTAAGGCAAATCTAATTAAAATTATTTTAATGCCCCAATTACTATATTTCCTCCACAATTCACCAGTAGTGATCCATTTAAAAGTTTTTAGAGTAGTCAATACTCATTTTAGGCGACTACTCTGGCACAATAAAGCACCTAGAGTCCGGCTGGAGCAATTACAGTACCCCAAGGACAACCCTTGGCTGTACTATATTGCGGCGCAGCTGCAACACCTTGTAGGATCTATGACACATGAACCAAAGGGCTCAGCAGTGCGATTGATGCTTTTTGCAACGGGTGCTGAGACCATTCCTTTGGGTCTGGAGGCACAATTGTTCGCGAAGTCTAATAAAAAAACCCTGACATTATCCCTGGTGCAGAAAGTATGGAAAAAAAGTAGACAACTACAGGGGGTACAGGGATTTACAGAATACAGCCCAAGATGGGGAAACCGTACCTATGTGGAGCTGGCTAAGTTACAGCGTGAGCCCAAATGGAGGTCCCACGGGGTGACCATGCTGTTTCACATATTTAAACATGGTAGACTGATGTCCTTTGCAGAGTTACAGGCCTCATTTAATCTTACAGACAATATGTATTATTCCTATTTACAGCTTCGGCATGCGATTGCTGCGCAGTGAGACGTAGGAGAGTGGGAAATGTATCCCACGCCGGTGTTCCATGTGCTGCAATCCTCCAGTGCAACCAAAGGGATTATTTCCATGTGTTACCAAATGCTTACCAAGCACCTCTATGCTTACCCATGCAAGGCAATCGATGCATGGAGAAGGGACCTGGGCCAGATAACTGAGGATCAATGGGAGGAAGCGCTACAAGCCATACATACATACATACATACATACATACATACATACATACATACATACATACATACATACATACATACATACATACTCCCTCAAAGTGGCGCAAAAAGTGTCCCAACTATATATAATACTTAGGGTGCACTATACTCCAACAAAACTACACAGGATGGGCAGAGTGGTGGATCCCCTGTGCTGCCGTTGTCGGCAGCAAAGTGCGGATCTTATACACCTCTTGTGGCGTTGCCCGAAGCTACATCGGTACTGGCATGAGGTGATCAATACACCAAATGGAGTGTTCCAAACAGTACCTGTGGATCCTATGTGCTGTCTGTTAGGGGTATTGGATGAGGTAATCTCAGAGGAACAAACTAGAGTGGCCTTCTCCAGGGCTCTATTTCAAGCTAGAAAACTTATACTAATGGCATGGAAGTCTGCGGTACCGCCCTCTGTTAAAATGTGGATAACACATATGGGTAAAGCTCTCACTTTGGAAAAATACATATACCAACATAGAGGTTGCCCAAACAGGTTTGAACGCATTTGGTCAAGATGGTTAGACACACCAGGACTTAGTCCGAGTGAACTAGTCATGACAAGGCTTTTACAGGGTCCCTAGATAATTAAATTAATAAAAAAGGTTGTGTAATACATGCGGATCGGAAGGGGGATGGGAGTCATTTATATCTAAGTTGTATAATACGGAATAAGGGGCTATGTAGTACTACTAGAAGAACCTATGCTTTATACATTGTATGACACTGAAATGTAGGACAATGTGCATTGGAAGATGTATTTACTTAAAATGTTCAATAAAAACCTTTTTTGATTTAAAAAAAAAAAAAAAAAAAAGGTCCTTATCTCGCATGCATACAATATCTCACAAAAGTGAGTACACCCCTCACATTTTTGTGAATATTTTATTATATCTTTTCATGTGACAACACTGAAGAAATGACACTTTGCTACAATGTAAAGTAGTGAGTGTACAGCTTGTATAACAGTGTAAATTTGCTGTCCCCCTCAAAATAACTCGACATACAGCCATTAGTGTCTAAACCGCTGGCAACAAAAAGTGAGTACACCCCTAAGTGAAAATGTCCAAATTGGGCCCAATTGGCCATTTTCCCTCCCCGGTGTTATGTGACTCGTTAGTGTTACAAGGTCTCAGGTGTGAATGGGGAGCAGGTGTGTTAAATTTGGTGTTATCGCTCTCACTCTGTCATACTGGTCACTGGAAGTTCAACATTGCAAAGAACTCTGAGGATCTGAAAAAAAGAATTGTTGCTCTACATAAAGATGGGCTAGGCTAAAGGAAGATTGTCAAGACCCTGAAACAGAGCTGCAACACAGTGGCCAAGACCATTCAGCGGTTTAACAGGACAGGTTCTACTCAGAACAGGCCTTGCCATGGTCGACCAAAGAAGTTGAGTGCACGTGCTCAGCGTCATATCCGGAGGTTGTCTTTTGGGAAATAGACGTATGAGTGCTGCCAGCATTGCTTCAGAGGTTGAAGGGGTGGGGGGGGGGGTCAACCTGTCAGTGCTCAGACCATACACCGCACACGCCGAGCAAAAATCTGTCTGCGTAGCTGTCATCCCAGAAGGAAGCATCTTCTAAAGATGATGCACAAGAAAGCCCACAAACAGTTTGCTTGGGACAAGCTACTAAGGACATGGATTACTGGAAGATGGTCTAAGCTATAAGATTGCCAAGACCCTGAAACTAAGCTGCAGCACGTGGCCAAGACTATACAGCAGTTTAACGGGACAGGTTCTACTCCGAACAGGCATTGCTGCAGAGGTTGAAGGGGTGGGGGGGTCAGCCTGTCAGTGCTCAGACAATACGCCACACGCTGCATCAAATTGGCCTGCATGGCTGTCATTCAAGAAGGAAGCCTCCTCTAAAGATGATGCACAAGAAATCCTGCAAACAGTCTGTTGGTCTTCAGCAAACTAAGGACATGGATTACTGGAACCATGTCCCGTGGTCTGATGAGTCCAAGATAAACCTATTTGGTTCAGATGGTGTCAAGCGTGTGTGGCGGCAACCAGGTGAGGAGTACAAAGACGTGTGTCTTGCCTACAGTCAAGCATGGTGGTGGCAGTGTCATGGTCTGGGGCTGCATGAGTGCTACCGGCACTGGGGAGCTACAGTTCATTGAGGGAACCATGAATGCCAACATGTACTGTGACATAGTGTATAATAGGGGGCGCTAGAGACCTAACAAACATATGCTTCTGCCAATATGTGCACACACTAACCAAATCAACCTCAGTGAACTGAATAGTGCTGATTGTGCTAAACTAAAAATATCACAAACACATAATTTTATGCTGCAAATAAAATACAAAATACAGTGAAAAAATTAATAAATAAAGAATCCAGTGAAAAAAATTATACAAAATTCTTGGTGCAAGTGAAATAAATAAATCGTGGTGTCTGATAGTCCCAATCCATTGAAGAGATCAGAGAAAAACAGTTGAAACCAACATCACAGCAGACACATGGATCCTCACAGATGCAACAATTTATGCGTTGATATAAAGATTCCGTCACCCAAGAGGAAAAAACACCTGAAGGAAGTAGATATCTGCTTACCAGATACCAATGACTTCTTTAACTAAAAGGAAGTCATTAGTGCTTGTACAGGATTGTGCCTGTTCACATGAAGGCTGGAAGGCTGGATGGTACTTTAGGCATTGAACCCTCCCGTCCCATTCATTCAGGATAGGAAATATGAGAAACAAAAAGGAATATTGATCGGTGCCTACCCGGCACTGGGACTGCTCGCATGTCAGGGTGAGTAGAGTCAGGAACCCTTCGCATCACATCGCACATGCGGCGTGCGTTCCACTCCGTGCGTCTAGCTAACCAGCTAATCCGGAAGTAGGTGGGACGATTCTGGACATGTGACCACGTACCGCTCCAGAGGAGACGAGCCATTGACAGCTTAGGCTCTGAGGAAAAGTGTACGCCCTTGAAACGCGTCAGCAATTTGGGATGTCATCTGATCACTACGACATCAGGTTCGGTCAGTAAAAACGGGGGTTATTCCTGCGCTACCAGATTGGAAAAAAATGTTATATAGTCGTATAATCGACTTTTGGACCTGTATGCAACCTCTATCGCTGGACAGCTGCATGCACCAAAAACAAGGGCTCAGACACAAACCCAAATCTAATTGTGTGAAGAGAGAGGGGGGGTGCCGCGCTATCCAAAGGGGTCTCAGCTTATAGGTGTTGATAATAGTTCCTAGTGTTCATAGGCCACGAAGTTTTTAAATAATCATAAACGTAAAACAATCGTAAAAAATCGCATGAATTGGAGTTGAAATTATGCATAGATATAATGACTCAAAAGTAGATGTTGCTCCAACAAGGGATATGAATATAAACACTGATGCATATGTTGATCAAAAGTGAAAAAATATATATATAGATAAAAACCCAATTCTGCATGTGTTAAGATATTACAGTACAATATATCCAAAGTGCTCGTGCTCTTGTGCCTTAAATAAGAAGATCAAACTTATACAAATAGTAAAGTGCAAAAAATGGGGCAGTAAAATAAACAGATCATATATCAAGTGAAGCAAACAAAAAATCAAGTGAAGCAAACAAGAAAGGAGATATGGTCGCCTGATCCTCGTGTTGCGACCAGTGCGACAGTGCAAATATAGTGTGAATGGTCAACGCGAGTAGATAAACCCACTCTAATTGTTAGTGTCCAAAATAAATTGGTAATTCAAGTGTCCAAAAGAATGAATGGTGTTCAAAAACCAGTGCTCAAACACAATGATCAAATGACAGTGGGGTGTTGCTATGCAGATCGGACACTCTATGTCCTCTTCATGCAGCATGCACTAGTGTAGGTAATGGCCCCTTACCTAGCGGTGCTAGGTCAACCGCATATAAGTTGTTAACTCCCGGAGTCCTGGGTCTCTCCTGCGTCTCTGCGTCCGGACTTGCTGACTCTACAGGATCCTATTGGGGGCTGGGATATGTCTAGTTGTGGTCCTAACTGGGGTCCTAGGACAGGATCAGGATCCCCTGAAGAAGTCACGTGATCGGTGACGTCACGCGTAGGGACGGAATAGGCTTGTTTCGTTTTACCTTCCTTGCTGAATACATTGCGAGCTCGCTGCTCGTAGGATACCATGCTGTATGAAAATAACTGCTAATGTGAGTACTCTGTATATTGCATATGTGAATAAAGTGACCCTAAAGAAACATACTTCACTATCTGGGTACCTTGTCCTATATTTTACATACACTGGAGACATGATGTGGAGGAGGAGCTAGGAGCCGCACTGTCCTAGGACCCCAGTTAGGACCACAACTAGACATATCCCAGCCCCCAATAGGATCCTGTAGAGTCAGCAAGTCCGGACGCAGAGACGCAGGAGAGACCCAGGACTCCGGGAGTTAACAACTTATATGCGGTTGACCTAGCACCGCTAGGTAAGGGGCCATTACCTACACTAGTGCATGCTGCATGAAGAGGACATAGAGTGTCCGATCTGCATAGCAACACCCCACTGTCATTTGATCATTGTGTTTGAGCACTGGTTTTTGAACACCATTCATTCTTTTGGACACTTGAATTACCAATTTATTTTGGACACTAACAATTAGAGTGGGTTTATCTACTCGCGTTGACCATTCACACTATATTTGCACTGTCGCACTGGTCGCAACACGAGGATCAGGCGACCATATCTCCTTTCTTGTTTGCTTCACTTGATTTTTTTGTTTGCTTCACTTGATATATGATCTGTTTATTTTGCTGCCCCATTTTTTGCACTTTACTATTTGTATAAGTTTGATCTTCTTATTTAAGGCACAAGAGCACGAGCACTTTGGATATATTGTACTGTAATATCTTAACACATGCAGAATTGGGTTTTTATCTATATATATATTTTTTCACTTTTGATCAACATATGCATCAGTGTTTATATTCATATCCCTTGTTGGAGCAACATCTACTTTTGAGTCATTATATCTATGCATAATTTCAACTCCAATTCATGCGATTTTTTACGATTGTTTTACGTTTATGATTATTTAAAAACTTCGTGGCCTATGAACACTAGGAACTATTATCAACACCTATAAGCTGAGACCCCTTTGGATAGCGCGGCACCCCCCCCCCCCCTCTCTCTCGACATCAGGTTCGGGTTGCTGGTGTCCAGAGACGCAGTCTCATCAACTGATAAGCCTCTTTTACATGCCCGTTTGTGAGTATAAATATTGTTGTTATAGCTTTTAATAAAATTTACCATCGGTAATGCACAAGGTCGGTGTGCCTTCCTTTTTTTGTTTCAGTTTTAGGAATACCCATTGTTCTGAGGAGGGCAGCAAGACTGCAGGCATGGTTTAAAATCAAAGGGTTGGTCGCACCACTTATTCATAGACTAAACACCCAAGCGCAGGAGATTTTTATTGTTTTGCATACTGAAGCAGAACATGATCCTCCTCCCTTCAGAGACTGGGCCGCAGGGCAGTATTCCAGCATAACGACCACCACTGCCTTGCTAAAGAAGCTGAGGATAAAGGTGATGGACTGGCCAAGCATGTCTCCAGACCTAAACTCTATTGAGCATCTGTGGAGCATCCTCAAATGGAAGGTGGAGGAGCGCAAGGTCTCTAACATCCACCAGCTCCGTGATGTCATAGAGTGGAAGAGGACTCCAGTGGCAACTTGTAAAGCTCTGTGAACTCCATGCCCAAGAGGGTTAAGGCAGTGCTGGAAAATAATGGTGGCCACACAATATTTACACTTTGGGCCCAATTTGGACATTTTCACTTGGAGGTGTACTCACTTTTGTTTCCAGTGGTTTAGACATTAATGGCTGTGTGTTTGAGTTATTTTGAGGAGACAGCAAGTTTACACTGTTATACAACCCTTTACACTCATTACTTTACATTGTAACAAAGTGTCATTTCTTCAGTGTTGTCACATGAAAAGATATAACATTATATTTACAAAAATGTGAGGGTTGTAGTCATTTTTGTGAAATACTGTATGTACACATACTAGGACCTGTCTGGTTCCAGTTAACCTACCAGCATGTCTTTGGAGTGTGGGAGGAAATCTACGGATGCAAACTGCATGTTGATACTGTCCTAACCAGGATTCCTACCTGCTAACCACTAAGCAACTCTGTTAATGTGTTGTAATGTCTATAGAATAGGGCCACTTTAGGTTCACTTGCTGTAGCTTACTTTATACCCTTCATATGTAACCTAGTTAACGGGTGCAAGGGCAGACTTTCACCTTTTGTGTGACAAATACCTTTTGTATAGGAGGCACTAGGTTATTGCTGTTAAAACACAAATTCTGCAGCTGGCTCTAAGTTTACTGTAAGTGAAGCTTTATTTGGCTGCAGTAAGGCGCTACAATATGTAATGAGATATTGCTTGAAGCTATATGTGATCGTTCATTTGTGCGGATAACTAAACCAAAAAGATAAATCTTCTTACAGGTTGGGCTCTAACACCTCGAATGCTGCACGATGGAGGGGACCCGGGGGAGTCCTCTGATGCTGATATATACATTGCAGGAATTACTGGGTCATGATACAGTGCAGGTGGAGCTCATCCCAGAGAAGAAAGGACTGTTTCTCAAACATGTGGAGTACGAGGTGTCCAGTCAGGTGAGATCATAGGGCATTTTAATACAAATAGTGTTAAAAAGATTTACATTTTAAATGAAATTAGTATCTGCTTAGAACTGTTTGGCAACAAGATGGTTCCCTACATCCTGCAGCACTTTGTAAGCAGCAGTAATATCGAGCTACTATTTTTCTGAAAATCTGACCATTGAAATGCAGTGTAGAGTTGGGCCGAACACCCCCCTGTTCGCTTCACAGAAGAACTCCCGAACAGGGGAAAAGTTCTGCCCTGAACCGCAAACTCCATTGAAGCATATGGGAGCCTAACATGAGAAATCAAAAGTCCCCATTTTGAAGGCTTATATGCAACTAATTTGCCAAAAAGGGTATGGGGGTCCGGGTACTGCCCTGGGGAACATGTATCAATGCAAAAAAATGTTTTTCAAAAGCTATCGTTTTTAAAGGAGCAGTGATTTTGATGATGCTTAAAGTGAAACAATAAAAATGAAAAATTCCTTTAACTATAGTGCCTGGGGGGGGGGGGGGGGGGGGTCCCCTTAGTCTGCATATAAAGTGGCATATCTGTAGCATGTAAAGAACCTGCTGCAGCAAAAATGAAATTTCGAAAGAAAAAAAGTGAGTCAAATCACATTTAAATTGACTCGTGGTTGCAATTGCCGTCACCCGGCTATTTAAAAAAAAAAGTGGCATGGGGTCATTTCAAACAATTTCACCTTTTTGAAGGAGCAGGGTTGTACAGCAGGTAAGTGTACATTGTAGTGATGCTGTTGCTGGTGGGTTGCGTTGAGTGACAGGATCACTAGACTGACAGCCTTAATGCTGTATGTACAATGCTACGTGTAACTTATTATTGATTGAGAATGACCTCAATCCCACTTTTAAAATCATAACCTCTTGTAGGAAGCAGGCAGCTGCTTACATGTAATGTACTTAAATCCAAGTTTCAACTTCACAATTGGTATTTTTTTCCGCTACCTGCAACTGTGCCATCCTTTCCTTTTTACTCAATTTGGAAGCACCGCTTTACAGATCCAATCCCCAGACCTAGAACAGTTGCCGGCATCGGAACAACTCCCTAAGATGCTGTCCGAAGTCTATAAAGAATTGTTTACTTTTAGATCTAAATCTATTGAAAAGTGCAGGGAGCGGTAGATGTCTGTGATCCCCAATTTTCAAACCAATAAGTAGGATGATATGTGGTATCTTCCAGGGACCTTCTCATTCAATATAAAATTCTCCATCGGATTTATTACACTCTAGCCAGACTTGCCAAGATCTATGCTTCTGACTCTGCGCATATATTTTGGCATTGCCCATTAATACAGCTTTTGTGGCAGGCAGTGGTTCGGGCCCATGAGGATATTACAGCTCTTCGTATACCCTTGACTACTGCTGTGTGATTCCTTGGTCTGGTGGAAGAATTAGCACCCCTCAGGGCCTAGAGAACCTTACTATCTATTACCTTGTTTTACGCATTTAAAGCAATTCTAATACAGTCGTATGCAAAAGTTTAGGAACCCCTGACAATTTCTATGATTGTCTTTTTTAAATATTTGGGTGTTTGGATCAGCAATTTCATTTTGATCTGTCAAATAACTGAAGGACACAGTAATATTTCAGTAGTGAAATGAGGTTTATTGGATTAACAGAAAATGCGCAATATGCATCAAAACAAAATTAGACAGGTGTATAAATTTGGGCACCCCAACAGAAAAATCACATCAGCCTCCTTTAGCAGAAATAACAGCCTCTAGACGCTTCCTATAGCCTGTAATGAGTGTCTGGATTTTGGATGAATGTATTTTGGACCATTCCTCCTTACAAAACATCTCCGGTTCAGTTAGGTTTGATGGTTGCTGAGCATGGACAGCCCGCTTCAAATCACCCCACAGATGTTCAATGATATTCAGGTCTGGGGACTGGGATGGCCATTCCAGAACATTGTAATTGTTCCTCTGCATAAATGCCAGAAGTGTTTTGGGTCGTTGTCTTGTTGAAATATCCAGCCCCCGGCGTAACTTCAACTTTGTGACTGATTCCTCAACATTATTCTCAAGGATCTGCTGATATTGAGTGGAATCCATGGGACCCTCAACTTTAACCAGATTCCCAGTACAGGCACTGGCCACACAGCCCCACAGCATGATGGTATCTCCACCAAATTTTATTGTGAGTAGCAAGTGTTTTTCCTGGAATGCTGTGTTCTTTTGCCTCCATGCATAACGCCCCTTGTTATGACCAGATAACTCAATCTTTGTTTCATCAGTCCACAGCACCTCATTCCAAAATGAAGCTGGCTTGTCCAAATGTGCGTTTGCAGACCTCAAGTTTGTGGCGTGTGTGCAGAAAAGGCCTCTTTCGTATCGCTCTCCCATACAGCTTCTCCCTGTGCAAAGTGTGCTGAATTGTTGAAGAATGCACAGTGGAGGTGGTCCGTGGGCTGTTTTTGACCGTTCTCACCATCCTTCGCCTCTCCAATATTTTGTGTGGCCTGCCGCTTCTGGCCTTAACAAGAACTGTGCCTGTGGTCTTCCATTTCCTCACTATGTTCATCACAGTGGACACTGACAGCTTATATCTCTGCGATAACTTTTTGTAGCCTTCCCCTAAACCATAATGTAGAATAATCTTTGTTTTCAGGTCATTTGAAAGTTGTTTTGAGGCCCCCAAGTTGCCACTCATCAGAGGAGAGTCAAAGAGAACAACAACATGCAATTGGCCACCTTAAATACCTTTTCTCATGATTTGATGCACCTGTCTATATAGTTCAAGGCTTAATGAGCTCACCAAACCAATTGTGTGTTCCAATTAATCCGTGCTAAGTAGTTACAGGTATTCAAATCAACAAAATGACAAGGGTGCCCAAATTTATGCACCTGTCTAATTTTTGTTTAGATGCATATTGCGCATTTTCTGTTAAACCAATAAACCTCATTTCACTACTGAAATATTACTGTGCCCTTCAGTTATTTGATAGATCAAAATGAAATTGCTGGTCCAAACACCCAAATATTTATAAATGACAATCATGGAAATTGTCAGGGGTTCCTAAAACTTTTGCATACGACTGTATATTGGAAGAAAGCTGAGGCACCTCCATTGACTTATTGGAAGACCCTAATTAGGCATTGCCATTCTATAAAGTCACATACCAAAATAGAGGTTGTCCCAACAAATTTTAGAAGGTATGGCAAGAGTTGGGTCGATTACTTGTATTGAGGGACAGAGATGACATCCGACTGTGTTGATAGTCATGTTGGGTACTTGGATATCAATCCTGTCTGGGCAGGTGATGTCAGTATGTTAACATTGCTGTGGGGCTCCTGTATAGGTAGTATTGTCATGCTGAAATTTTCTTAGGCTGTATCTTAAATGTAAATGTATTGCACTAGGGGAGGGGGTGGGGGTTAAGGGATGTTTCTTTTTGCTCTACTGTTTTTCTTTAGCATCTGGCTGTTCCAATAATTGTTACTGTATTTTTCTTTTTCTCTGGTTTTTGGTATCTTTGGAATACCCTGTTTTGTATGCTTTTAAAGTGTAAAAATTCCAAAAAAAAAAATCATGACCTCTTGATGCCTCTCTTACAGTTTTTTAAGTCTTCCGTGTATAGAAGATACAATGACTTTGTCATGTTCCAGGAAATGTTGTTGCAGAAATATCCATACCGCATGGTACCGGCTCTTCCACCAAAGAGAATGCTTGGAGGTATATGTCTTTTGCATCCGTATTCATTTTATTTATCCATATGTACCAGTGATGGTGAACCTTGGCACCCCAGATGTTTTGGAACTACATTTCCCATGATGCTCATGCACTCTGCAGTATTCTTGAGCATCATGGGAAATGTAGTTCCAAAAAATCTGGAGTGCCAAGGTTCGCCGTCACTGATATATACTCTCATTATTGGTTGCCACGGTCTTTCTTTTCATATTGGTGCCAATCACTTATTTTGTGGCTAAGCAAATTGGAGGTTTTGCTGCTTTCAGTTGCTTATTTCCTATGGTACAGCTTGGCTTTGGCAACTCCTTGAAAGCAAATCGCTTTTCACAGAAGGTCTTTCATTTTTGAAGGAACTGATATCTTCTAAGCAGTAGTAGCCTAGGAGCTGCTTAGTTGCACATATCAAAAACCCGATCAGAAGAGAGTCCCCTAATCACCAGGAACGACTAACACGCCCACGTTTTCCACTTTTGTAGTTGAAATTGGAAAGCTTTATTTGGCTGTTTAAGCTTGCCATACATTAATTGAAATAAGCGTGTGGCATCCCCTGCTCAGAAGAAGTCGACTTCTGTTGAATAGACACAGAAAATTTTCCAACGAGCAGTCCTGGCAGGGGGGATTCTTCCATCTCAGTTGTGTGGATAGAGAAACCTGTTCACCTAACCGTGTCAACCAGCTAACTGTGTATGGCTTGTCTCTATCCAGATTTTAGTGAGTTGTTCCCAATAGAGTAGTCACACTTCCAGTTTGCTGTAAGGACAATATAATAGGATCAGCCTGCACTAAATTTTTGGCATTAGAATAGTCCTAAAGGGGAAGTATTTCATGTACACCTCTATCGTAAGTAAAAAGTACAATTAGTCAGATTTGAATGGGCCTACAAATGAGAGCTGATGTCAGACATAATTAGTTCACCTTTACAGAAACTCTGTAAAGGTAACCAAACACCATAACCCTCCTCACACCCCCCCCCCTTCGCCGTACATGCTTCCCACGATCCTGAGCTGTCAAGGCTCCCTAATCCACTCCAACGGTTCAGGGATTTGAAATCCCCGCTGCTTTCTCCCTTCTTTGTCCACTGGTTCCCTCTCTGTTGCCCCGGATCCTACCCCCCCCTTTGCTGTCTCTGAGCCAATGAGGAGAGAGAGAGCTGTTGCTCTCGTGCATATCGCTGGATCGAGATTAGGCTCAGGTAAGTGTAAGGGAGGGGTCTGTGTAATGAGCTACATACATAAGGTTTTTTACCCTAAAGTGGTTGTAAACTCTGTTCTTTATAATGACGCCACTGAGCATGCCCATATCTCCCCTGATTTACGGCACACTCTGTGTGCTTGTCTTTCTATTATCAGGACTTCCTATGGCACAACACTGAAATCCCACGAGACTGCATTATCACTCAGAGCTTCCTACTACACCCCTTGTGACCATGTGCTGAGCATCGGACAGCATTACTGCAGTCTTATCAGCTGAAGCTGATAAGACTGACATAGGCAAACACTAGATAATCGGCACAAGTAAATACTATGAAATAAAACAAGTCAGCTATGAGCAGGGAAGCAGGGTTGCCATAGAAACATTGGATTGAGAAGCAGGCTTGGTTAACAATACAGGAAGTGCTCAATGTAAGGGCGGAAATACACTCTACTGTGGACTCAGAAAACAATACTTAAGATGGTGCTGCCTTACCCCTGGAAACAGGTTTTTTTTAAAGTTTCTTTAAACAGTAAGTAATATGCGATTTGGGCTGGATTACAGTGGTTATAGTTTGATCATTACTTATTATAATGGACTAAATGAAAAGAAGCATCAGTGTGGGAGAGTTTTACTTTTTAATGTAGAGAATGCATTAAGGTAAAAAAAATGTATGCAAGGTAAAAAAAAAAACTCCCTTTTTAACTGCTTTCTCATTTGTTCACTTTTGGCATAAAGACTTTACAACAAGTGTGGATGCAGTGGACAGATTCATAAACCTGTCAGAAACCTGTATGTAAATCAGTCTCATGGAGGGGGGCAGCACTAAGGCTTGAGTGCCTATATTGCAAACACTCTGACTTTAGTGCATGTTTACCAAAATATGGCCATAGCCATATTTGGACAATATCACTTAGCACCCCTGTCCTTTTACTTTCAGCTGTCAGCTGCAGAATGTCTTGGCTGGCAGCTGAATGGGGCAAGGGACGTGTCATGGGTTGCTAAGATGCCATCTGCCGCCAGTGTCCTAGCAACCCTTGAGCCCTGTGCAGGAAGCTGTCTTGTTAATGACCAGCTGCCTGCACATACAGTATGCCCATGTCTGAACACTGACATTTATCTGTATGCCAACTCAGAGTTGGTCTTATTTATCTGCAAACTGATGGTAATTCTTAAAAAAAAACTTGTTACCATAGCAATAGATTTTAAAAGTAGCAGTAGTAAGCATATGTCTATACTGTTACCAAAATGGCACAAAGATTACAGAAATTAGGCGCTGGCCATATAAAAGAGGCCATGCCTAGCTTTACTGAATTCTCTCTATTGTATTTTGTAGTTGCGCAAGAACATCATATTTTCCACCCAGTGCCAGCAGGTGGCACTTTGAGTCAACTCTGGAAATTGCAGCTCCATGGGAGAGGGGCTTTGTTAATACACAAATATCAGAAGGGGAGTTTTTCAAAATTTATAGCAAATGCCCTTTGAGGTTTTAGAGATATTTTGAATTTTTTACAAGTACAAAAAGTTAGCAAAAGTATTTCTAGTGTTCTGGTAGCAGACATCTCTGCATTATTATGGCTGTAGTGCATTGCGGATTTTAGAATGGGGGGGGGGGGGGAGTAACAGTCAAAAAATGAAATTGTCAGACGCAGTCTTAATATACTTTTTTTCAAAGCAGTGCCTGAAGTGACATGGCTTCAAACTGGTGAAGATCTATGTTCTTTTCACTGAGATGAAACCCTTTGAGAAGTGTGCAAGCTATTTTTGTCCTTCATGAAACGGCATAGATTTGTTAGGGAGGATATGAAGACGGCACGGGCAGAGTGAGCGGTGACGGCACTGTCACAATCTGTGTGCTGCCCGCTTTGATCAGGGCTGATGTGAAAGGAGATAGTTGTAAAGAGCTCATTTACAGAAAGAGAGAAGCGCCCTCAAAAGCGATAACTGTTTATTTTTCAGCACTTCAAGGGAAGATGTCAAATTCTAAGATAACTCTTTTTCTGAGGATCACAGAGCCTTAATTATCTGAAATGGGATTTAACTCATTCACTTTACTGTTCTGTGTTTAAGTATAATTTCCACAAGCTGTAAAAATAAGAAAGAATACACCAAATGCTTAAGGGGGACCTAAGCTTAAAATTTAAAGCAGTATTAAACCCAAAAGCAAACATTTATTATATTACCAATCATTAGATGTAGTGGTTCTAAGAGTTTTCATTTTTTTTACTCCCCCCCCCCCCCCCCCCCCCCACACCGTATTACTGTATTAGAGTGCCTCCACTCTGGATAAATGAGCACAGGGGGCACCATTGGACAGCGGCATTTGGTCTGGGAAGAGAGGAGTGTTAGAAGTACTAACAAATATAATAAAATAAAGATAATTGACCCACTTAAGCTCTGGAAGGTTTTACCCCTTCCTGACCAGGCCATTGTTTGCGATACAGCACTGTGTGCTTTAACTGACTATTGCGCAGGCGTGCAACGTTGTACCCAAATAAAATTGATGCCCTTTTTTTTCCCACAAATAGAGCTTTCTTTTGGTGGTATTTTATTACCTTATGGAATGGCAGACTTTGGAATGCTGCACACCTTTATGGAGGACACATCATTTTAGCTGTGCTGTCTAAAACCAGCCCATACTTCTATTACTACTCCATGTGAGGTCTGCCATTCCATAATGAGTCTATAGGTGCAGGACCCTGTTTGCCAGGCCTTGGTGCCTCCTGGTGTTTCCAGGTTGAGTTTAGCACCTTTTTGGATGCTCCTCTTTACAATTTGGTTCTTCTATCCAGTACAGCATACATTACCTCCAAAGTTGGACAGAAAGGCAGAAAGCTCTGAGACTGTTTTAAAACCAAACATGGAATGTGTTTCGATACATCAATGAATGACTACAAGGTTGCCTCTTATACCCCTGATGAAGGAGACGCATAGTCTCTGAAATGCGTTGGATGGAGGATACCAGATTGTATCGTCATCTTGCTGTTTCAGTTGGTGTATTTTCAGTTGTTCCAATCATGTATTTTGCACGTTTCTTGTCTTTTACTGATGATTTACAATAAATATCAGTTTTTATCAATGTATCTGTTATGTGTTTGAAGTGCCTATGAAGTCCCACAGCTGGACAACCTCATATGTTTATGTTGGTCAATTTAAAAAGCTGGGTGTGTAAGCTTAGGATCTCCAAAACCCACAAAACAGTTTAATTTTTTTTCCCTGTAATTGGATATTAATATGATTTGTGTAGAGACCCCATTCACAGGCTGTGCCCATCCTCTTCACCACATCATAATGGCTGACCATACCAATAATGCAGGATCAGATCTGTATTATGGGAACTTGTTTTTATCTGGCTCAGATCTGAGAATGTATGACATAATAAACACATTTTTGGTGTGTACTGGGCAGTTAGAGCAATAGGAACACCTTTAAAACTACAATTTTTAAAAACAATTATGACATGAATTGTGCCTATTTTGAACAACACTATATCTTTACATTTATTTTTGTATTTTGATATTTTACTAGTGGATCGAGAGTTTATAGAATCCCGAAGGCGAGGTCTAAAGAGATTCGTTAATTTAGTAGCCAGGCACCCGTCTTTCTGGGATGACATACTTGTGAATATTTTTCTTTCATATAATGGTCAGGTAAGTACACCTTACTTTGTGTAAAACATCTTTTGAGAGTAAATTGCCTTTGTTTTCAGGGCTCTGTCACAGGTGCAGTAAATATTAATCGATAAAGCTGCTCTTTGTAACATGGGGTCAGGTCAGAAAATGACTAGTCTTCACGCAATGCAATCTTTATATGCAAACAGTGGTTTGACTGACAGCATCTCACATAATATGTAATTAAAACACATTTGCCATTTTTTCTGAAGATTCCTTCCAAACACTTTGCATATTTTATATATACTGGGATCCTGTACTTGCCAAATATGCTGCAGGAATCTCCCTCCACTAAGACTGGCTGCAGCCATTTTAACTGTGGGCAGCTGAAGCTGCTGCTTGTTCACTTCCTGGATTTACACAGACACATGCCTCCAGCTCAGCTGCTCTCATTGGCCCTCGTATGACTCACCCCACCCCTTCCTGGCAAACTCTCACAAGAGAGAGCTGTGCATTATGTCAATCACCTAGGCTTTTCACCAGAGAAGAAAGTGGAATGTATAAGGTATTTACTGCCGGAAAAAATGTTTTACTATCCAAAGTTAAAACAACAAGGGCAGAAGATTTAATAGATGAAAAAATGCCTGAAGTTCTGCTTTAAACGGAACCCATGTTCAATATGATCATTAAGAGACTGGCATACTTGTAGACTTATTTTTTTATTTATTAATTTTATATTTTTATTTTTCTGTTTATTTTTTCTGCTATTAAGTTGTTTTTTTGTTTTTTTTCTTTCCTTTTCATCAGTCGTATAGAGTTGGGGGATTCTGACTGCCATTTTTTTATTGCTAGGAATATCCTGGATTACTGACAAACATGTTGGATTTTGGAAGCCCTTTTAATAACCTCAAAGCCCTTTTAATAACCTCTCATTGACCTGATCATCACATGGGCATCATTCTGGGTAGTTGGATCTGGGCAAAGTGCCTGGTATGCCCCAAGCATAGTGGCCAAAGTGCACAATTCCACTGATCTCTTTGTAGATGTAAAACACAAAATGCATTGGAGTCAAATGGAAAGGCAAAATAAAGGAGTGTACCCATTTGCTGCCTACGCATTGCAACAACTGTACGCGTATTGTAATGACTGCCTATTTGCTGCTCAAGTATTGTGTAACGATTGCATGTGTGCTGCTCGCTTATTGTCACGATTGCCTCTTTTCATGGCCGCACAATGTCAGGATTACCTGTTGGCTGCCCATGTATTGTCAGGACTGACATTTTTTTCCCCCATATATTGTCAAGTCAGCAAAGTGGGGCTAATTTAATAAACTGGAGCTTGCTAAATCTGGTGCAGCTCTGCACAGTAGCCAATCAGCTTCTAACTTCAGCTTGTTCAATTAAGCTTTGACAAAAATAAAATGAAAGCTGATATGCAGAGCTGCACCAGATTTTGCACTCTCCAGTTTTAGTAAATCAGCCCCACATTTTTTTAGAGAACCATAGCATTATAATTAAATGTATTTCCTCTACAGACCTGTCACTTTAAAACTATGCCACTGCTCTCGCCATATTTTTTGTGTGATGTATTACACACACCACTATTATACCCTTGAATTTCCTGCAGCACGCTTTTTACTTTTCACTAAGTGGTTGGTATGGAGTAGTATGGGTAGGAAAGGAGGGCTGTTTCCAGGCCTGGGCTATCATAATTTTAACTCCTAGAAGCATACAAAACAAGTAGGATTTAATGTGTTTAGGAGTGTGTTCTAGTTGTCTGTTTAGTAAGACTATTTGGGGTGTTTGGGGAATGGGACAGCCTGTGACCTTATGTCATTTGAAAAACTTTGTTCAAAAAAGCTTGGAAGCAAGGACATGACCACTAGGTATGAAAAGGGGTACCCAAGTGGCCACAACCTCGGAAACAAAGCAGAAAGGTGTGTGGGAACATTTTGGCAAGATGTGTGGGTACAAGGTACCATCGTGAGATCATTTTTCACATTCGCCTCAATCGGGGAGACGTTAATGACTCCCTTGAAGGAGCGTTGGAAGCACTGGTGAAGCAATTAAAGAAGTGTCCTATACGAAATAGTCCTTTATTTAGCCACCATTGGAACGCTTTGATGTTGAGACCCAGGGGGTATTGTGGGTTGTGGAATATGTGTGCTATTGGCCGGAGTTCTGAGGCTATTGAGGGGGATTTATGTACCAGGTCACATAAGGTGAGCGAATGCGACAGCGTGGGTGCTAGAATTGGGGGCCTAAGCTTGGGAGGGCACCAAGCAAGATAATACAGTGTATGGTGAGGGACTGCCTGCCGTTTTCATATAGATCCAGTCCGGCTCAGTACCCCGTGAGTAGACCATAAAAATTTGTGCTAGTTGAGCTGCCTGGAATTATCGCCCGAGATTAGGGAGGGTTAGCCCCCCTTGGGTTTGCATTCTGAAGAGGTATAGATTTAGGGCAACTGAAACCCTTCTTCCCCCAAACGAATCGTATAATTTTTGGTCTGGAAGCTCTTCAGATGCTCGTTTAATCGGGATGGGTAGTGGACAGGTAGGATAGTGATCTGAATAAGTAGAGAAGACGAGGGAGGAGGGTCATTTTGATTGAATTAATCTTACCTGTCCAGGATAGATCATGTCTGGCCGAGGAATCAAGGTCCTCTTCGAGTTTTTTGTAGAGGGGAAGATAATTGGCCCTATACAACTGCTCGATGTTGGCGGGTCAGGTGTACACCCAAGTATGGGATCTGTTTTTATTTTTATGGATTGAGTTTGTTCCTTTTCTCTTCAGTAAACCGGAAAGTTTTTAGAAGCAAGTAAGACTATATGTTTTTAATTTTTCTTTTTTCTGTGTGTTTTAGGATATACAGAATAAAATGCGTGAATCTTCCCATGGGGTGGGAGATGAGTATATGCTGTGCAATTTTGCAACACAAGCCAAGGTATTTATGATGGTGATGTCTTTTTATAATATTACATAGACAATTGATGATACTGTAAATAAAGGGGGATCAATCCATCTAGACACTGCTATTCGACCAGGAGACAGATCCTTTATCGTGAAGCAGGCTTATATTTTGTGCACAGCCTGTTTTATGTTGATTCCTGGCTCTTAGAGTTGGCGTTGTATGTCTGCTGATTTCCTGTCTTCTTGCTGCTATCCTCACAGGATTTCCTCCCGGCTGATATCCAGGTCCAATTTGCAGCCAGCAGAGAGCTGATCAGGAACATCTTCAACAGCTTTTACAAGCTGCGGGATCGAGCAGAGAGAATGGCTGGAAGAGCCATTGACAATGCCACTGATCTTCTTGGATTTGGCAAAGAACTAAGGTAATTCAATTATCAAAGGGTCAGCTCATCCAAAAGGCAAATTCCAGTTAAATGGCAAGTTCGCCTTTTAAAATATTAAATGCACATTGTTTTGCAAGTAGAAAATAAATGTGAATATTTTTTATTTTTTTTTATTAGGAGCCTGTAAAGCATTGCATACACGATCAGCAGATTGCAGGTGCAATGCAAGGCTGCTTCAAACTGTCAGTGAAGGTGTCTGCCCATACCTCATATGGGCAGGCAGTTACCGAATGACAGGAATATTCAGTGAACTACCAAGAATGCACATTAGTGTCCTGGTAGTTCACTGAGAACTGATGGTAGTTATAGTTCTCCCATTCACAGAACTCCGCCCCCCCCCCCCCCTATGTTTTTTTTCTTTTAATTGTAACAGCTGTTGTGGGGACTGTCAGAACGGGTATTTTGGTGGGTGCAAGGGCTGCTCAGGTGGTACACCCTAAATATGGTATCAAAAGTGAGCTTATCCTATAAGGATGGAACTTGGTGGGTCAAAGGACGTCCGAGACAAGATTGTAGACCTGCACAAGGCTGGAATGGGCTACAAAACCATCAGCAAAAAGCTTGGTGAGAAGGAGACAACTGTTGGAGCAATTATTCACAAATGGAAGAAATACAAAATAACCATCAATTGTCCCTGGTCTAGAGCTCCATGCATGATTTTGCCTCATGGGGTAAGGATGATTATGAGAAAACTTGAGGGATCAGCCCAGAGCTACACGGGAGGAGCTTGTGAATGATCTCAAGGCAGTTGGGACCAGTCACCAAACAAACTGGTAATACAATGCGCTGCCATGGATTGAAATCCTGCAGCGCCCACAAGATCCCCCTCAAGAAGGCACATCTACAGGCACAGCTGAAGTTTGCCAATGAACATCTAAATGATTAAGAGAAGGATTAGGAGAAAGTGCTGTGGTCAGATAAGACCAAAATTGAGCTCCTTGGCATTAACTCAACTTGTAATGTTTGCAGGAAGAAAAATGCTGACTATGACCCTTAGAACACCATCCCTACAGCCAAGCACGGGGGTGGAAACATTGTTGTTATGGGGCTTTTTCTCTGCTAAAGGTACAGGCTGACTTTTCTGCATTGAAGGGCCAATGCGGCAAAGCTCTCTGCTTATCTATCTCTAAGCTCCCTCCCTGACACAAATTTACAGCTGTCTTTATCTCGTGTGTCAGAGACCTTGTCAGAAGTTATCATGCTGAAAACAGAGGAACAGAGCAGCAGAAAGACGCAGGACTTAGGACTTGGCAGAGAGATACGTAAACACCACAGATATATGTGCCCAGGTTAGATTTCATGAATGGGGTTTACATCCACTTTAAGCACTGTCAATTAGTTTAACACTATAGCATCTACTGCAAAACCATAATAGTTTTTAGGTAGAATGATCCCTTTAAACTGATATTATGCTATTTAAGCCAAGTATTGTGTTTGTTATTCATGATGCACTGTGCCTCTTCTCTACCTCTAGTGCCTTGGGCTCTGATACAACCCCACTACCCTCCTGGGTTGCCCCAACACACAGCTCCTGGGGAGCACTAAAACAAGCACTGAAAGGACTATCTGTTGAATTTTCTTTGCTTGCTGATAAAGCAGCACAGCAGGTATGTGGCTATAGATTTATATGATATATGCATTTTATTATTCAGGGTTTTCTGCAGTTCTGTCATCAATGCTGCACTGCTGTGCAAAGCTTCCAAAATTGAACAATTTGGGGAACTGACACATAGTTTTAAGCTGGCCATACCCTGATCAAACAAAAAATTAATGGAGACCGGCAGATTATTCTTGGCTGTATGTTGACTGCAGCCAATCAGGTGTAGTCACTGTTTTGACATCGTCCGCTGTATTCTGCCAGCTACAGGCGATAGCTGTCAGAATACAGCAGCCTCAGGAGAAGATTCATTAAACAATCCTTTAACGGTCTTCAGGCTGAATGAAAATAAATGCACAGAGCAGGTAAATATAACGTTTGTTATTTAAAAAAAAAAATGATGCCTTTATAATCATTTTAAAGTTACTGTCAAGAAATTCTTAAAGGTCGCAAAAGACAGTGAAGTTTTGGTGCTATTCTGTTTCTGAACACCTTAGATCACCTACTATTGTAGACATTGAAAGGCAGTCATGTTGCCAAGTGCCTGCTGCCAGAGGAAGCAATGGCTGAGCTTCAATTTCAGCAGTACTTAGATAAACTTTGAGGATTAATTACATTGCAGTACCATCAGGTGTTATGTTAAAGGTCATTTGTCTACAATAATTAAGAAGCACAGTTAACAATGCCCTGTGCTTTCCTCTAGCAAGGAGAAGAATAAGCAGCACAGAGTAGAGTCCTCATCAAATCTCACGTTAAAGCTTGTGAGACTAGCAGTCAGAAGCACCATTGCCTCTCTCACAAGATATACAGCTGTAAAACTGTAGGTTAAAGCTGGCGATAGATGGTTGGAATCTCGGCCAGTTCAGCAGGGACCGCCTGAGATTCAAACCATGTATGGGCAGGCTGATTGTACCCAAGATGATCGATCGACCAACTTGGGTACAACCAGCCTGTTGGATTTTTCATGTAATTATTGCTAGCGGCAAAATACTGAGAGACCCATAGATGAGTAGAGTAAAAATAATCCCAAGAAGTTTTTAAAATATATTAACAGTAAAAAGGCGAGGACAAAACACATAGGCCCCATAAAGGATGAGGAAGAGAAAATGGTTACAGATGACAAGGAGAAGGCAGCTGTGCTAAATGCTTTCTCCTTCTCAGTCTTCACACAGGAAAAAAAATGGGTATACTGACCAAGACTTACCATAGGGTATGTACCTGGATAGAAAACTGGCTATTGGGGCGTGTCCAAAGGGTTGTGATTAAATAT
Organism: Lithobates septentrionalis; assembly: GCA_037952835.1. Classification (NCBI taxonomy): domain Eukaryota; kingdom Metazoa; phylum Chordata; class Amphibia; order Anura; family Ranidae; genus Lithobates; species Lithobates septentrionalis. Next base: position 3,154,298 of record JBBDGP010000542.1, read on the forward strand.
GGAATATGGAGTGGTTAGTGGGGTACCCCAGGGTTCTGTCCTGGGACCAATTCTGTTTAATTTATTTATAAATGATATAGAAGATGGGATAAATAGCTTGATCTCAGTGTTTGCTGACGACCCAAAAATATGCAGGGCAATAACGACACAGCAGGATATAGAAACTTTACAAGACGACCTGAATAAATTAATGGAGTGGTCTACTGCATGGAAAATGAAGTTTAACATTGAAAAATGTAAGTTGATGCACTTGGGGGGTAAAAATCTAAACGCAAGCTACTCTTTTTAGGGGGAGAAGCTCTGGGGGCTTCCAGGATGGAGAAGGATCTAGGTGTCCTAGTAGAATACATCTGTGGCTACCAAAGCCCGCAGAATATTAGCATGCATTAAAAAGGGAATTTACTCCCAGAAAATGATTATTCTGCCACTTTATAAAACTCTGGTTTGGCCACATCTAGAGTATTCCATCCAGTTCTGGTCACCAATCCTCTGAAAGGATGTGATGAAGCTGAAGAGAGTACAGAGAAGGGCAACTAAATTTAATATGGGGACTGGAGGACCTCAATTATGAGGAACGACTACAAGCATTCATTTTATTCTTCCTGGAGAAGAGACACTTGAGGAGATATGATTGCGATTTACAAATATCTCAACGGTGATCCCAGCATAAGTAGGAAACTTTTCAGTCCCAGGGAGTGTAAGAAGACATGGGGTCACACGATGAGACTGGAAGAGAAGCGGTTTAACCTCAAGCTATGCAGGGTTTTTTTTTCACTGTCAGAGCAGTTAGGATGTGGAACTCTCTTCCACAATCGGTGGTGTAGGCAGGAAATGGGGATAGTTTTAAAAGACTCTTGGACGTGCATCTTAACGAAAACAAATTAGGGGGGTATGGGAAATCATTTTTCTACACACCCACACAAGTTGAACTGGATGGACTGTTGTCTTTATTCAACATTACCAACTATGTAACTATCAAAAAAGGGAAAGGTTTTTGCAAAGGCATGTAACAATTTTTTTTTTAACTTTGTAGTAGTTGAAACTGATTAGTTAGTATTTTTTTTTTTTTTGTTGTTGCTGACTAGCTGGAAAGTCTGCTGGGGACCCCTTTTGTGTTTTGTATATTGCCCTCCCAATGTGTACATTTCCCTTTCTGCAAACTTTAAACAGATCACAGTGATTTTTTCTATTTAAATACATGCCACATGTCGCGCACAGCACTGGACAGTCTTGAAATGTTGAAAGTTATGGACTTGAAGGCCAGATGTAAGGAGTTTGGAATGCTTAGGAAAATATTTTTCTACTTGGATTTCTGTGTAAGAATTCTTTAAAAAGAACTTTCTGCCAAATAAGTTGTTGGCGTTGTAGAAAAGATGGTCAAAGTGCAGCCGAGACTGAAGGAGCATTCTTCCTGGCGCTAGAACACTGCGGTCAAGTTTTTAGCCCAGTTAATAATCAATTTATTTTTGGACCACTGGGAGAAATAATTCTGGACTCGCAGTGAACTACACAGTCAGTGCACTAACTCCGCTCATCAACTTCCATAGAGCAGTAGAGCTTGGGTGAGTCTTTTCCTCCACTGGGAGAAAAAGACCAAAACTATAACTTATAATACTGTTTAATCTAAACAACCATTAACAATCATCAGTCTCATTAATCAGAATGCCTCTGCTGGGTTCACATTCGGATTAGAATTCCTCTTCATCTCTGTTGCATATATAATACATATTTAAAAAAAAATCTATCTATTCTATCTATTCTATCTATTCTATCTATTCTATCTATTCTATCTATCCTATCTATCCTATCTATCCTATCTATCCTATCTATTCTATCTATCTATCTATCTATCTATCTATCTATCTATCTATCTATCTATCATAAGTTAAAAAAAAAAATCTATGGTCAGTGTTCACCCTGCTTTTGCTTTTTAGAGTGTCCCTTTTGTTTGCCCATGCAGAACAAAATAAAATGGTTACTTAGCTACAGCAGAGAAAATCGGGTCTCCTGCCCTGCCAGACAGGACTGTGCTGTTTGACAGAGCCTTGTAAATCCTAGAACTGGATGGACAAAAATACAAATCCTCTTGCAGGTGAAACGACCGTCACATATACAGTATATACAGTATTTTATGTGTGTTATGTAGTTGTTTGCCTGGAGTTCAGTAAAGTTGCAAGCTGCAGAATTGTTTAATTATCTTGTCTTTACTATTTAGTAAGTCACTGACCTGGAACAAGTAAGTAGTTCAGATCTCCCAACACTTTACTGGCTGTATGCTGCTTCCAGGGAGTATGACTTGCTAAGTGGGAAAGCAAGGATCGAGGTGGCAACCCTGGTGTTTTGTCTATTCAAAAACATGTCAATAGTGGTGGCTCCCATATTTCTGTACTGATGGGCAGTGTTAATTTTGTTGACGAAAATATTTTCATCATTATCGTCAGTGGCATGTTTTCAGTGATGAAAACTCAACAAAAATCAGTTGACAAAAACTATGCTTAAAATCGATTCCAATTTTCGTCGCTGAACGAAAACGTAACGAAAATGTGAGAGAGGGGCGTTGTTTACCCACGTGAACTTCCGCTTTATATAAAAGCTGAATCTGTGTCTGTAGTTTGTTCAAACCTTAATACCATAACAAATGACATGCTGGATTTTTATTCCAGGAGTATATAATGAGTTTGGAAATTCTAGAGAAATGCCTAAAATAATGCATTACAGTTTAACAAGATTTTAGTTGACTAAAATGTACTGAAGATGTTAGTCGACTAAAATACAACTAAAAATAAAATGGCATTTTAGCCAAAAGACTGTGACAAAAACTAAATTGAAACTTGATGTCAAAATTACTACTGCTGACAGGTTCTCATAACGGTCTTTGGTCATATTGCCTGATTTTGTTTTTAGGGCAAACTTGAAGAAATTGATGTGGTGGAGAAGCTGAACCTTTTCCTGGATCTCCTTCAGTCATATAAGGTATACATCATAAGTGGCTTTCTGTATAGTAACGTGGATGGTTCCCCACTTTCCACACCCCTCTTTTCTTGCTGTTGGTTACAAGGAAACTAAATCGCACACAAATACATTCATGAAATATGTCTTTTTATGATAACTGCTGTGATTCCAAATTTGATGAACATGGGGAAGGAGAGGGGGGGGGGTCGATGTTTCAGGGTGAATCTAGTAAAATCTGGATGATGGGAGATTTTTAGTGTGTCCAGAGAAGCAAACCTACTCCGTAATTAATTTTATTCCATGCCTTTTGAGTCCAACCTCATCCAAATGTAGCTACATGTCACAACAGGTGATATTCAGATACCTGTTGTGACGGATACATTTGGATAAGGTTGGACTGAAAAGGCATCTTCTTACACAGCGGTTTATGATCACTTTATAATTTGAGGGTCATACCCTTTCGGTAAGCCTCCTCCTCACATGAGGGTGGTGCGCACCTGTGGGGTCCCATATACCTTTATCTGGATCCATATTTCACAAAATCTGATATACTGGGATTTCTTCACATTCGTTTTTCACATGGACTTTTTTTTTTTTTTTTGCGCAATAATAATAATGTGCTTATGAGCATTTGCACAATTAATGAATCAATGTTTCATGTATGTTGTGGTTAGAAGCACACATGTATAGTGCACATTGATCGTTGTTCACTGTGTTACAACATACTGGGTATATCCAGATGTACCTTGACCATGTAATATCTGGCTTTGCACATGTTGGTTAGAATTTCTTTTTTCTTTTTTTGTATGCACTGCACTTTGAAGGGTTACTAATTTTAAAATATCTGGTGTCTAAGTATTGTGCTAGCTGCAACACTATACACTAGGGATCGACCGATTTATCATTTTTTCGGTGCCGATACGATACTGATATTTTGACATACCTCTCAGACCAATAGCCAATATTGTCTGCCGATATTCTGTGCATTTAAAAAAAAAGTTTACACTTTTTTTTTTTTTATCACTTTTATTGCTGTCACCAGGAATGTAAACATCCCTTGTGACAGTAATAGGCAGTGACAGGTACTCTTTATGGAGGGATTGGGCGTCTATAAGACCCCCAACCCCCCCTCTACACTTGGAAATATTCAAAACGTCAAGATCAGCGTTTTTCAATACTTTATCTTTTTTAAAACTGGCGCCTTTAAGAGGCTAGTAATCCGGGACGTTTTTTGGGCCTCTCGGTGGAACGGGCGAGCAGCGGGGGGGGGGAGGAGAATGTCCCCTCCCGCTGCTTGTAATAACAGCCGAGCAGCTGCTGAGCCGCATCGGTTGTTATTACAATAAAGCCGACCGTCCGCTCTAAAGAACGGTACAGGGGTAATGCCTGCAGGTGATATCGGTCTAGTTTGCGATCGATTTTTCAGAAAATGCTGATATCGGCCTGCAATATTTGGCCTTTAACGATAATTGGTCGATCCCTAATATACACATTGTAAACTAGTGCAGATTTTTTCTTTTTAAGGCATTTATATAGCCCCAACTATATATACAGCGCTAGATCGGCATTTCTCAACCTCTTTTCAGTAAAGGCACCCTTTAAAAAGGGATTCATTACTCTTCCGAAGCAAATACACGTTTGCACACTGGTACCGACTAGTATTATTATTATTATTATTATAATACAGGATTTATATAGCGCTGACAGTTTACGCAGCGCTTTACAACATGGGGGCAGACAGTACAGTTACAATACAAATCAATACAGGAGGGATCAGTATGTTTCTCTTCTCCCTCAGTTTTTCTCCATCACTCAGCTAATGTGACCCCAATGCTGATGGAAAGAGGCAGGGGAGGGTCCAACAAGGATGCTATGCAGGCGGCTGACATCCTCCATATCAACTGATGATGCCATTGGTCGTTAGGATGCCAGCAGCTAGAATTTTGTAATGGTGCACAATGAGAACCTGTGGCTTTGTGTAACTAAAAGGCAAGCTTCATCCACCCGCTGGCTTGTATACAATTTTTAGGGCAATTTTTAGGCACCCCTGAAGAAACTTTCAAGGCACCCTGGTTGAAAAAGGCTGCTGTAGATTCACATCAGTCCTTGCCCTCAAGGAGCTTACAATCTAAGGTCCCTACCCTGCATTCATATTGTACATAGACATAGTAGGGCACATTTTAGACAGGTTCTATCTATTCTACCAGCATGTTTTTATAGTATGGGAGAAAAATGGAGTACCTGGAGGAAACCAATGCAAGCATAGGGAGAACATGCAAACAATATCCTGGTCCCGGTGCACACCGAGGACTGCAAGGCAGAAGTGCTAACCATTAATCCACTGTGCTGCCCAATGTTATGAGGTGTGATTTATCTCTTGCAGGATCTGTGTGAAAGGCATGAGAAAGGAGTATTACACAAGCACCAGAAAGCTTTGCACAAGTACAGTCTGATGAAGAAGCAGATGATGAGTGCCACTGTACAGAATAAGGAAGCCGAGTCTGTGGAACAACTGGAGTCTCGCATTGTAGAGGCAAGCTCAAATAGAAAGCTACTTTATTTTCCACATTAGCCTAATAAAAACCAGTTTCATCCAGCATACTGGAGGGATCCCTAAACCAGTCTTTCTGTTCTCATCCCCAGTGGCGGCCCTTCCATAGTGGGCGCACAGGCGCCCCCCCTATCCATGCGTCCGGCCCCCCTGATCTACATATCAGTGGTGCCAGGCCAGGTATTCCAATGTGGGGTGGGTGTTTTTTTGAAGCACCTGATTAGGGACAGATGTTCTAATAGGCTTCAAAAAAGGGTGGCCTCGGAGCGCAATGCATTGCGATCCGAGGCCATTCAGTTGTGTGGCAGGTCTGTGAGACCTGTTTCCCAATTGGCCAAAGCGTCAGGCGATCCTATTGGATTCCTAGCGCTTTGGTGGAAGAGGAGACACGGAGGAGGAAGCTGGAGGAACGGACACCGGAGCTGCTGCCCGCACTCCAGGAGAGGACCCCACAGCCCCGCCATACGAGTGGGTAAGTGACAAAACCGTCCACAGGCCGCTGGGGGAGAGGGGGTGTTGTTTGGTGCCCCCACCAAAGAGGAACCCACCACTGCTCATCCCTATATTTCCATAACCATATCTACCATGTCACTGGGATAGGAAGGGAGGAGAAATCTGCCTAGTGGGACCATAGACCACAGAAGAAAAAAAAAACTGACAGAGGTTCTAGCCTTTTCCTACTCTATATGTAGGAGAAAAGTTGGAAGTGCTTATCTATGTTTGGTTTGGGTCATTGATTCAAAGCATTTGAGTCAGACTACCTACTTTTTTCTTTTCAAAATTCTGTTTTACTCAAGTGCAACAAGTTCAATATATTTCAACTTTCTGTTATTATATGCATTGTCCTGTCTATGCATCTTTATGTTCAAAACATATGTGTTTTTCATTTTTATAGTTCTACATCTTTCTTTCATTTTCTACATGTGTCCTGTTACCTTTTCAGTGGAATTCATAGGACTCTGTTTCTTATTCCAGCAAGAGAATGCCATTATGGTCATGGAACTGAGGAATTACTTTTCCCTCTTCTGTCTGCATCAGGAAACCCAGCTCATCCACATCTATCTGCCCCTCACCTCCCACATACTCGGGGCTTTTGTCAATTCACAAATCCAGGGACACAAGGAGGTTTGTTGGCTAGTTTTTGGTTACATCATCTTGGGGTGTATAGGACCTGTAGGAAAATTGTTATTTTTCTAGTGCAGTCAACTTATGTGCAGTTGGTTTTCACTTCTAGCATTAGGTTATTTAAACTCGCTGTGCTTATTAATCTGATTCTGAAAAATATGAACACACCCTGTCACACATGTAGAAACAATCTTGCTCAAAATGTAAATGCCCCTCTTCAGGAGGATGGTAAAGTTGAACTCCAGGCATATCCAAAGACAGCATTTGAATCCATTTTGTATTCATGGTAAAACCATTACAATGTATTTGTAGGAATTTGTTTTTTCTTGACAGAGTAAAGGCCCGTACACACAATACGAAAATTGGAAGTAAAATATCGTCTGACGAACGATCTGCCGATTTTTCCGGTCGTTAGAATGGTGCTTTCGACATCCGATTCCAGTTTTCGGACAAAAAAAGCTGGATGTGCAGACTATAAAATTTTTGTCATACGTGAACTCAACGTCCGATTTTCGTTTAATTAGCACATTTCGTCTGGAAAAAAATCGTAAAAGCAAGACTATGCATGCTCAGAAACGAAAGAACACATACAAAACTATTCTATAAATTACGTCACTTCTGAAGTTGTATTCTGTCATACGAGAATTGATCAGAGTACATATCTGACAGCTGCCACTGTCCACACACAGTGCGTGCAGGCATACCTCCCAAATTTTTGAGATGGGAATGAGGGACACCTATCAGCAAAAGTGATAGGACACGCCCCCTTAAAGGAGAATTGTACAAAAAACAAGATTGGTTAAACCCACAAGTGTGTGTTTGTTTTTTGTTTTTTTGTTTTGTTTTTTTTCTGTTTTTTAACCACTACTATTCCTTTATATTGGCTTTTGGAATTTACAAATGCAGCAATTTAGAAATCGGAAGAAAGGTTTAGCGCTGGAAAACACTTTTTGATAGATAAAAAGTACATTTTTATATACATCTATAAAGATCAGACCAAAATGAGGGACAAATGAGGAGGAATGAGGGACAGTCCCTTGAAATCAGGGACAGTTGGGAGCTATGCGTGCAGGTAGCATTTAGAGTCACCAGCGAGAATCTAAGGATTTTCATCAGTGCTCATGTAGCCTACGTTTTTCTGTCTGCATCTTGCTAGATGCAATGATAAGTAAGAGGAAATCTCTATAAAGTGAGATAAATTCCCCTGTTAGAGAATCGTCATTGGAACAGATGTCCCCATTAGAAGATTTACCCTCACCTCTTTTCCTGGTGACGGCTATAACATTTGGGATTTCTAAACACTTTCTGCCTTGGTGACAGTGGTCACAAGGACCTAGAGAGAAAGTCAATTCACTTAGCAGGAACAAACACTTGTGAAATTCCCTTCTCAAGTACTTCTCCCTACTGTTATCTTTGGCTGAGCAAGAAAGGTGTTGGATGGTTTTCTTATTCACATTTTGTGGGAACATTTCCAGCGGCCTTGCTGCTCAGCCAGAGGAGACCATTAGTGGGAATACTTGGCTTGGGACTTTGTATGTTTGCATGACTTTTCTGCTGGGTGCATGATAAAGAGAAGTGTTGTTTTCACATGCCTTCCTTCTAAAAGTGGCCACACACCTAGCAATTTGTGATTTAAGTATGAACGATTGCAAACAAGCAATTCATAATCAATTAAAATATCTAACGATGCAGCATTGATCGAAACTACAATCTATTAGAAACAATCTGTTTAAAAAAAAAAAAAAAAGATCATTTAATCACTCTATATTGTGATCAGTTCCCTGACGTATGCATGTACTATAGTTCGATCATTCAGAAGTGCTTGACAAAATTCTGCTACAACCAATTGACTTTCCAGTGTTGAATTCAATCATAAGCTCTCTAAATCAGTTGGGTCTATGGCTTATGATTCTTATTCAGCTTGATCATTTTAGTCGCATCCAAAGATCATGTAGAAGCACATTGATTTCTCTTTCTTGGCAAAGAAACCGCTGTAACTTTGAGTGTTTTTAATTTAATGTACACTCAGACTATAAATCTGCCTAATATTTGTCTGTTTCATTTTAGATGACTCAAGTGTGGAATGAATTAAAGCCAAAGCTGAATTGTCTGTTTGTGGGATCTTCTGGCCTTGCCACTCCACCCCTGTCTCCAGAGGAACGTCATTTCTTTACTCACTAGACCCATATCCAGAGAAAGGCTAACAGATGAGACAATGCCGTACTCAAGTTCTAGAATGCCACGTTGGTCAGTTTTTAGTGAGATTTTGTCCTAGTCATTCTGTTTATGGGATGATTTACTTTTTTGGTGTGAGATCAAACTATGCATAAATATATTGACCCCCAAATATGTTGCCAGCAAACTCTTGAAGGCAGCTTGTTTGTCCATTGAGGCAATACTCAATACTAGACAGGCTAACAATGGACAAGGCCATGACAATATTGATGTACCTTTCTCTAGTTAAAGTATATTGAAAGCCAAAACTTTTTTTTTTTCCTTTTTCTGATACAGTTTGGAAGTTCTAATGAAAGATAGGTTGGGCTACGGAATAACCTGTGCACCACATCCCCCCCCAACAAACCATATTATTGCCTAAAAATTACATTTTGTATGAATGGGGCTTCTTGGGTGCCTTTTTGACAAATCAACATTATAGACTAAATTATATCAAAACATGTTTTGTTAACTGATATCAAAATCACATAAAATAAATTCTTTCTACTGTACATACATCAAATATTCTAACATATTTCTTCCTCCATAAATACTTTCAACTACTCACTGAATCGGCAAACTAAGGTGTCTCCTGTTCAGTTGATGCCAATTGTTACAGTGGTTTGAGGATAATTCTCAATGTGGATTCCCAGATCATAGATCTGCTTCATCAGGAGTACAGGAGGTGTGCATATATCAGAGAATTTCTGGTTCATGGCATAAATGGTTGGAACTTTGGATATCTATATCTGTGTGTGTGTAAATATATATATATATATATATATATATATATATATATATATATATATATATATATATATATATATATATATATATATATATATATATATATATAATCGAGAGAGATTCTCTGTCTCCCTATGAAACAAAACTAGCATTGCAAACTATTTTCATCCCACTGTAACAATCTTTATGTGATATTAGTTAATCTGTTAATATAGAATTTTTTTGGTATATTTTAGTCTATGATATTTAAATGTCAATAAGGAACCTTAAAAGTCCAGTGTAATGTCATTTTTAGAGCTTGGAAAGCCCCCATCAAGTTTGCACTTCTGCTTGTGCCTCGTCTGGGGAAATTTACTCTCTCTTTTTTTCACTATGACAGAAAGTGATAGGAAATTGAAAGTTTTTACATTTGTCTCTGGTAAAAAAAAAAAATGCAATGGAAGTCTTCCAATGGAGACAATGTCTAAGGGGGTGACGTTTACTCCATTTCCTGTTGTCTCGATGAGAGAAAAGTAATGGAAAATCTCCCAGTAGGATATAGACAGCAGAAAATAAAACTGACATGGATTTTACCCATTCCCTACTTTTATCCAAAAAAAAAAAAAAAAAGAATAAACGTCTTGGCTTTAGATATACTTTAATTGGTCAGAGTGGTGTTACAGCTCTTATGTATTTTTTTTCAAAATGTCTGCCATGTTAACTGTTTTTGCCTAGAACCTGCAACATGTTGAATTTGGGATTTCTACACTGTTAACTACTAACAAAGTATAGCAAAACCTAATGTGTGCAGATTTTTAAAGGAAAATTTTGCTCTAACTGCAGATTCCGGGGTTGATTTACTAAAGGCAAATCCACTTTGCACTACAAGTGCAATTGGAAGTGCAGTCACTTTAAATCTGAGGGGAAGATCTGAAATGAGAGGAAGCTCTGCTGATTTTATCATCAAATCTTGTACAAGCGAAAATGCAGTTTTTTATTTTCCTTGCATTTCCCCCTCAGATTTAAAGCGACTGCATTTCCAAGGGCACTTCGAAGTGCACTTGCAGTGCGAAGTGGATTTGCCTTTTGTAAATAAACCCCTCTGTGTCAATTTTTTACTTCTGTGCAGTAGCATGGAGTCTTTTTCTTTTTTCCATGCATAATCCTTCCATAAACAACAAAAGAGCTCACATTCTACTGTTTACACTGCTCAAGAACTGAAGTATGTCTTTTTGTGATATAATATATTTTTCTGATGTTAATACAACACTAGGTTTCACCAGCAGGTGGCAGTGGAATTAAAATCTGGAATTGCAAGGAAATTATAAAACGAGCTGAATCGTGCTACTTGGTATGTCGCCAAGAAGAAAAAAAACAAGCTAATTGCTACACTTAAGGCTCAATCGCACTGTTGAAGTACGTTGCAGAAATGCACCTCAATGAACCAAGGCAATGCAGCTTCAATGTACATGCATTGCAGCTCACCATGACTAGCGTGCATTGTGATGTTCCAGGTCAGAAAAAATGGTGCTGGTGCCTTTCGGGTGCGTCGGCAACTCATTCAAAATGAATGCGCTGCCTTAGCACAATAATGCGGGACATGTGCATTAACGCAACGCACAAGAACTGCAAAGTGTGAATGGGCCCTTAAAGTAAAAGGGAGAAACAAAGTGTATTATAGAAAGAAATCATATTATCTACACTTAATATAGTCAAATGTTTAAAGTGGAACGTCACCCATAAAAAAACATTTTTAAGCTTAGATCCTTCCTCTTCCCTCCTTCTTAAAGAATTGGGTGTTCACTTAAACACCAAAGGTTTGTTCGTGCTGCACCATAGTAGTTTCTGCTTTCCGGCCTAGGCCAGGATGATGTGGAGCCCCACTCCCTCATGGAATTCTCCAAGTGTGGCGTGAGATTTTGCATGTGTGCAGATGTATTGTGGGTGTTTCAGATATAACAGAGACCTATGGCACATCTGTGCACATGCAAAGTATTTCCACTCGTACACAAACCAGAACAAAAGTTTCATAAGGTTCGCTGACAGAACTTGGAGCGGCATGTCCGTCGGAGTATGAAAATGCCTAGCGCATGCATGGATCTGCTGCAGGTCACCTTCAGGTCTTCAGGACTTAGCAGAAACCTGCTACACCCCTGCACACACACCAGATAATAAAAGGTGGTGGCAACAAAGACGAGCAGGGAGATAGCGATAGGTGACGTTCCACTTTAAATATTTAAAGTGATTGTAAAGTCAGAAGGTTTTTTATCTTAATGCATTCTATCCTTTAAGATAAAAAGCTTTCTGTGTGCAGCAGCCCCCCTAATACTTACTTGAGCTCCCTCTAGATCCAGCGATGTTGAACGAGACACTCGGGTGGCCGCGACTTCCCTCTTCATTGGCTGTGACTGCAGTATGGCGACATTGGCTCTCACTGCTGTCAGTCAGCCAATGAGGAGAGAAAAGGGGTGGGGGCCAGGCCGTGGATACGTGTCTGAATGGACACAGGGAGCTGTGGCTCAGCTTGGGTGCCCCCATAGTAAGCTGCTTGCTGTGGGGGCACTCAACAGGAGGGGGAGGGGCCAGGAGCACAGAAGAGGGACCAGAGAATAGGCGGATCTAGGCTGCTCTCTGCAAAACCATTACACAGAGCAGGTAAGTATAACATATTTGTTTTTTTTGGTTCTAAAAAAAAAAGAGACTTTACAATCACTTTAATGAAATATACAGAAAATAGTGATTAGGGCATCCAGAGGAAGCTACCATTTTGCAGGTCAATCAAATTTTTTACAGAATATAGCATGGTAATGCATTAGGAACTAGCAGCGTTCCTAAGCAAAGAGGCATGGTTTTTTGTTTTGTGCAAAGTTGCCATTTCCTTATAAACTGATAGGCAAGATGTTTGTTCTGTTGATGAAATGGTGATTTTCTCCTGGGTGAAGGTTGCACTTTATGGATTGCCTACTGGTCAACTAGATTTTGCCTTCCCTAGTGGACTAGCATGTTCTTAATTATGGGCTTCCTTTTAAAAGGGCTGATCTATAAAGCAGCAGTATGGCCTTACCACAGCCATGCCACTGCCTAAAAAAAAAAAATACTGCACATTTAAAAAGCACAGCAATGCACTGTGTTATAGCTGTGCTTAGGTGCTACTTTCAGGACTCTGAAGTTGGCAGCGTTCTATTAAATGAATGGAGCATGTGTCAGTCACGTTAGTCTGGCTCTGCGCTAATCATGGAGATATCTTTACTGCATAAGCAGAGAAAATAGTAGGATAAAGCAGGCTGAATACTGCGATCTGCATTATATGAAGGGGCAGGCAACAGTATGCAGAAATACTGCAAAGTATAACAAAGAACAAATTGTGATATTGGCTTAAATGAACCTCTTTTTATGTAGTTTGATTCTTGGAAATGGGTAACATATGATCCATAGTGATTGAGGGCCAATTGTTTTTTTTACTGCTAATCCTGATGCTGGATATTTGAATAGATGATTTATACATTTTATATGTTACTAACCATGCACCTGACTGCAGGTGAAATGATGTCACTACGTACATTTTTGTGTATAACTTTAGTATTATTGTATAGTGTTACTTTAGAGTATATTATTATTATTATTATACAGGATTTATATAGCGCTGACATTTTACAAAGTTCTTTACAACATATCATTTCTTGTTTAAACTAGGAAAGTACTGGAATTGTGTGAGCAGTATTGATGCAAAATGAGTAAGGCTATCCATAAACGTGTTGACTTGTTTAGCCCCATGGGCTGAATGAGAGAAAACTCTGTATTCCTCTTCTCTTTACTACTGGCTATTGTATGTAGACGGCTGACAACCACATATACCTGAATACCCCAACAGGAGATGCAGTCACTGTTCAGCTGACAATTTAAACCCGTCTTGACAAAAGTCCATTTTAAAATCGAAGGAGCTGGGCAAGGAATTGTGCCAACAGGGCCACCCACAGCTTAAATTTCAGATAATTCAGTAGAATTTGGCTGATATTTCAGCTGTATATGACCAGTTTAAGGTAGATGGAGTACAAAGTGTACTAAATTACAGCAATCACAGTTTTAACCAATCTGATTTTAATCAACGATAATTTGATTGGTCCTTTTGGGTTACTAAGCTTTGCACATCTATCTTTGCTGCTCTTTCTCCTGTTTTTGAACAAGCATGCAAGCCAAAACTTTTGTAGTCCAGTTATTTTCGGATTTTGTCTTTACTGTATAGTCCTCTAGGAAAACAATTATGTAGCTCTTTCTAGTGTTTGAATCCTTATTGATCTTTGGGAACACAATGGTAACAGGCATAATACAGCCGTATGAGCTTAAACAATAAGTGTAGTTATAACCTCTTTTCACTTTTTACAGCTAGAGAGTAAATCGGCCTGAATGGGTAAAGCAGAGGTCACAAACTGGCGGCCCTCCAGCTGTTGAGAAACTACAAGTCCCATGAGGCATTGCAAGGCTGACAGTTACAAGTATGACTCCCACAGGCAGAGGCATGATGGGACTTGTAGTTTTGCAACAGCTGGAGGGCCGACAGTTTGAGACCCCTGGGGTAAAGTGACAGTCTCTTTAAATTTCACCCCCTGCCCGTTTATACTCGCCAATATTCACATATGCTCATTGTGCTCCCTTGCTGCTTCGATGATCAATCAGAGCCGCTGCATTATATCTGGTGCTTTTGGGTATTGGGAGCATGTGACCTCCTTTCATGATTCAGTGCTCAGGTCGAAGTACCCAGGCGGCCAGTCTGAACACTGTCACATGACACGGGTCAACATCATCAACCCTCTGTAACCCCCAACACAGGGTTTACATAGGATTGGGACAGCAGTGCAGCTGAGGTGAGTGCAACAGTGTCAGTTAGGGAATGATGGGCTTTAAAGAGACCCTGTCACCCTTAATGGGGCAAATCATCTAGAAGGCTTATGTGGCATAAGTCAAAATCGGATGACTTTTGGCACTTTGGAGTCTTTACTGACTCTAGCAACAAGCCTCAAGTGTCCTTCTCTTTTAAAGGGAATCGATCAAGACCGCTATTCCTTGCTATATTTAAAGCTCCCATTCAGTGCTATATGCTGTCATTTAACACATGCTGGAAGTGGTGGTAGTTCCAGAGCAGACATGACTGTGCATGATGCTGCAGAAATATGCTCTTTCCTGGAACCAGAATTGGACTACATTCACACGGGCGATTAAGACTGGTGCGAATTGTAGAGGCAGTTCCTACTGTGGCTTTCAGCAGCTAGGTGCAGCCGCCAGCCTTGTTCACTATGACAGGTCGCCAGCGGGCGCAGCTATTCGTGGCTCTTTGCAAAGTCAACAATTACCTGCATTGATCGCTGCTGGAGGCACACAGTGTCCAGCAGTTATCGCCTTAAGTAATCGCTGGCTGTGCGGACACCAGTGAATAGCTTCGGCCGCCAGTGACTTTTCATTATAGTGAGTGACGCCGGCGGCCCAACCTAGTTGCTGAGAGCCAAATCAGGAACTGCCACTACAATTCGCACCAGCCTTAATCGCTGGTGAGACTGTAGCCTTAAGCAGTGGCTGCCTTCAGTACTGGATGTAGGTCATATAGGCAAATAACCTCTATCCTGAAAGGTTCCCTTTAAAACCATTTCCCTCTGCCACTAGTAAAGGGATAGGTTTAAAGCGGAGTTCCACCCATAAAATCAACTTTACATAAATCTATAGCATTCTCCTTGAGCAACAACATTTGGAAAAAATAATTTATTTATATTTTTTTACTCATTCAGTAACCACTGTTGCTATGGGGTCCCTTCTGTTCTGCCACTTCCGCGTCTGTTTAAAAAAAATAAAAATTCTGGGTGGAACTCCGCTTCAATTAAGCAAACCTTTGCTTTGACTTTTTTTCAGGCTGGGTTCACACCTCCTGTGCAGAGCGGCTGACAGCAGGGGTCAGGTACGTCCCTGTTCTACGTTTCAGGGACGAATCTGGGCCGAATTTTTACCTGAATTAGGCCCTGAAACTGAGCCAAAGACACACAGGACACCTGTGCAAGCTGCCCCAGAGATGTGTGAACAGGCTCCTTAGAGAGCCGGTCACAATCTCCTGACTTGCGAATTGGATGCGGAGAAACCCACATCCAGTTCGTACTAGTGTTAACCTAGGCTAAGAGATTATCGCAGCTGAGGATCCTCAATTTTCCATTTCCCCTTCCCCAATATCCTAAAAGTCAGTCTCACTATGTGCTACATGGGATCATAGGCAAACTGATGAAACTGAAGTATGTTAATATGAGGGCAGCCAATTTTAGCTGGTAGCATGCCTGTGCATGTACAATGATCAGAAGTCCCAGTGCTTTATACAAAATACAGTGTTTAAGCAGATTTACCTCTTTAAAATACATCACTAAATCAAATTTTGAAGGTGGTCATTTGTGTTCATTATTGCCATAACTTAAATGGTAAACAGTATTTCTTATTGAAAATAGCGGATGGCTGTGTGTGATTCGCAGCACAGGGAAACGCTTATATGTGCTATAGGGCAAGTTGGCAACCAATGAATGAACTTTCATTTTTTTGTGAACAAAAAAAAAAAATCACATTAAAAATAAAATAAGGCCCATTGAATATTGGGAATTATTTTATTAATTATTGCATCTATCTTTACTTGGCTTTTCGTATTCTAGTTTTTAGCTTACCAACTTTTTGTTTTGTACTTTCTAAATCTATGAAAGTATTGCTGCTAATTAGTGAAGGCAGATATTTTTTAGTTAGCTAACCAGTGTTCTTGAGATTGTGGTTTGCTCACATCAGCCTAATTGAAATGTAAACACAGCCAACAGCATGGCTGCCTTAATTTTGAAGTTATGTAGCAGTCCTTTTACACTTTCCTCCCTCTCTCCCGCACCCTTTTGTGCTCCAAGCTAGAAAATGTAAAGAATAAGTGCCTTAATCCTTTAAGTGGTTCTAAAAGCCTTAAGGTTTTTCACCTTTAAACATTAAGGTGAAAAATCTTCTGTGATGCAGCTGCCCCCCAGACCACCCTCCCCTTTAACTTGCCTGAGCCCAATCAGATCCAGCGATGTGTATGAGTGCAGTGGCTCCTGGCGTTTTATCTCTCCTCATTGGACAGATTGATAGCAGCCGGAGCAATTGGCTCCCACTGCTATCAATAAAATCTGGTGGTGTGTCCCGCTGTCTGTGCCAATGGACGCAGCAGCCAGACTCAGGAGCGAGCACGCATGGGTACCCCCAGGGAAAGCAGCTTTCCCTGGGGGCACCCAAAGAAGAGGGGCTTGGAGCACCAGTGGGGGAACCCTGAAGAAGAGGATTGGGGCTGCTCTGTGCAAAACCATTGTTTTGTTATTTTTATTTTTTTTTTAAATGGAGCTTTAGAACCACTTTCATTTCAGGTATTTATTTATGCAGTCTAACGCTGTACTCCTCCATTTCCAGCAATGGGTGAATTTCAGTGCGACATAATAGAGCTGCACAATTAATCGTCAAGAATCGTTATCGCGATCCTGACTAAAGTGTTTCACAATTCTTTCTATGCAACAAATTCTCTCTGCTCTTCTGAGTGCCGGTTCACACTGGTGCGATGCCAAACATCGCACAGACATCGCATGTAATTCGCAGCGCACTGCCGTTCACATTACATGCGATGTCTGTGTGGTGCGATATCAGCCATAGAGATGGTATGGCTGATATCGCACCGCATCCGGTGCAAACACGCACAGGACCCTTTTTTCTGTTTGGACCAGAATCGGATCGCATGTGTGTTCACACATTTTAGTAGACACCCTAGAGAATAAAATTATGATGATTTTTTTTTTTTAAATATTTTTGTCACACTGTATTTGCGCAGCGGTCTTTCAAATGCATTTTTTTTTTAATTACTTTACTTTAATGAATAAAAAAAAACTAACCAGTAATGTTAGCCCATTTTTTTTTTTATTTTTTTTTTGTATAATGTGAAAGATTTTACGTCGCAAGAATCGTGGAGAATTGTGATCTTTTTATTCTAAGCAAAAAAATTGTGATTCTTCTTTTGGCCAGAATTGTGCAGCTCTACGACATAGTATAAGATATGTGGACACCATTTTATGCAGTATTAGGCTAAGTTTATACCTGCAGCTGTTATTGCCGCACCCTTTAAATATATGATCACGGTGGATTGCTTTTCAGAGTTGTTTGATATTTTGTTGAAGAGGTGATATGTTCTCTCCTCACCACCTGTTTTAACCCTGTAAAAGTCACATTGCATGCTGTTGCAGCGCAGCCCCTATTGCATGAATGGGTCACATTCTGCAGCAGTACGGCCTGCAAAACCTGACGAGGGATAATGGTTGACGCAAAGTATTTCAACTGTAGTATGTGTATAACCCTGTTCAGCTGCCTTTGCAGCCTAAGGGTGCAGAAAAAAAATGCAGCTCAACTGCTTGTTTTGTGCCCCCAGCCAAAAGTGTAAATGAGCTATGCACTGTCAACCTGATGATGACCCTTAGCCCATGTGACACTATTTAACCCAGAAGTGGCAGTGCCAAGCGAAAAGGATGGAGAGAGAGCTGCAGCGGTACGTGGAGAAGGCGAGCACTGCATTGACAAAAAAACATTTCAAACACTAACAGTCAAAAGAAAAAAATAATCTATAGAGAGTAAACACAATTGGATTTGTTCTTTCGGCATTGTTTAGATATGTGGCTGTGTTTACAACCTCTCTGAACAGTGATCCCCAGTGGAACCCTTTTTTTCAGAGGTATTTGACGGGTGACTTAGAGGTGATATGTCACTTACTGCCCACTTATTTTTACCATCAAAAGACTACAGCATTGCTCCGCAACTGCATGCATTACACACAGTGACAGAGCGGTCCCATGCATTTGAATGGGTCGCATTTGGTGTCCATAATTTGCATTTCGACCGTTGGTAAAACTGCAGCTCAATCACCTGAAAAGACTGACATTGTTAGTTCCTGTATATGCCATGAGATGCCCCCTCTAGAGCTGTGGGTACAAGGAATCCCCAGGCATTATGCCACCTACATTTCAACACCTCTGTTAGTGATTAAAAGATTGCTTTCCTCCTCTGACTCATTCCTTTAGATTTTAGACCCCCCGACCCTTGAGCTCTTCCTGCTGCTACCAGAAAGTGTGAAAATCTGCATGTATGGTACCCTCAGGGAACCTCAAACAATGAGGACAAGATGTACATGCATTACTAGATGACTGCATTGTAATGCTACATCCTGTTCAGTATCCTTATTGTACTTACAGATTGTATTTAAAGTAAAAGTGTCATAATAGAAAAATGGGGTCTGTTATTGGTGACCAACTTCTGAAAATGCTGGTGGCCTGGCCGATATGCTTCATCGCTCTTGAGTTACTGACCCAAAAAAAGCATGCAAGTCAGGCAGATAAGAAGTCAGAAGTCCTTATCCACATAAATGTAACAAATCAATAATTGCGCTAATACAAAAAAACGTGAAAAACGTAGTACAAGAAATAGCTGCCAGCATGTAACAATGTGGTGAACAATGTAGAAAGAAAAATTATATGGAACACATGCAGCGCTAAAATATGTGCTTGAACATCTTATGTGATAAGTGCTGAGCTACAAAACTTTAAGCAAGTAAATGAAAAATGTGATAAAATTAAACAAATAGACACATAAAGGAGATAAAGTCCATAAATGTGTAGTGAATCCTATATAGGTCCACAGAAACTGGAGGTTCGTGGGTGTCTACGATATCAGACCCACACATGGGATAGGACCTGAAGCGGGCTCTGTATGTAGGGGAGACACCTTGCGTCCCAATCTTCCAAAAATCAACACAGCAAACAATAGAAATAGATACCCTTACCAGAGGGGATGGACACAGTCACCGTACGGTGGAGTGTCATACGAGCTTGTGGGATCCAACGACCCCAGGGATGTCTGGTTGAAGAAATCTTAATGGGGAGTCTCATCTGGGACGGCGGTCACTGTTTGATGGTAAGTAGATCCACAGCCAATCACGGTATCTCTCTCAGATGGAGCGTCAGTTAGAAACTGAGGCTCGGCGAGGTCCCCAAGATGGAAGGAGGGAAGAATAAAAAATCTCCACATAGGGCATGAATCAGTAAAAAAAAAAAAGCTTTTATTGAAAAGCTAAAAAGTGCTCGGGGGCACTATACAATGAGTAAAATGTGATCACAAGAGCAGGAAACAGAATAAAATCGCGTGGTATCAGAGCATTTCTAGGATATGGCAACCCATATCCCATATATATGGGTTGCCATATCCTAGAAATGCTCTGATACCACGCGATTTTATTCTGTTTCCTGCTCTTGTGATCACATTTTACTCATTGTATAGTGCCCCCGAGCACTTTTTAGCTTTTCAATAAAAGCTTTTTTTTTACGGATTCATGCCCTATGTGGAGATTTTTTATTCTTCCCTCCTTCCATCTTGGGGACCTCGCCGAGCCTCAGTTTCTAACTGACGCTCCATCTGAGAGAGATACCGTGATTGGCTGTGGATCTACTTACCATCAAACAGTGACCGCCGTCCCGGATGAAACTCCCCATTAAGATTTCTTCAACCAGACATCCCTGGGGTCGTTGGATCCCACAAGCTCGTATGACACTCCACCGTACGGTGACTGTGTCCATCCCCTCTGGTAAGGGTATCTATTTCTATTGTTTGCTGTGTTGATTTTTGGAAGATTGGGACGCAAGGTGTCTCCCCTACATACAGAGCCCGCTTCAGGTCCTATCCCATGTGTGGGTCTGATATCGTAGACACCCACGAACCTCCAGTTTCTGTGGACCTATATAGGATTCACTACACATTTATGGACTTTATCTCCTTTATGTGTCTATTTGTTTAATTTTATCACATTTTTCATTTACTTGCTTAAAGTTTTGTAGCTCAGCACTTATCACATAAGATGTTCAAGCACATATTTTAGCGCTGCATGTGTTCCTTATCCACATACCTGTCTCAGCCAAGCAACTAGATTTTTCCACTGATTTGTCTGCAAAGACTGGTCCACTTTCATCTCAGAAAAGGCACAGCTGACCTGTAGGAAAATGTACCACACATATATATGTAGGGATCTATTTTAATAAAAAACTGGGCAAATCCTGGCAGATACACCACTATTTGCCAGGATTTTTCCCTTGTATTCGGATCTGCCACTCTAAACACACTGCAACTCCGCTGCCTCATCCAAACAGGCAATTCTCCATAATATATATATTGGATATTATGGAAACAATGACACTAGGCCTTTTTTTTTTTAAGGGCTGAAAATAATGAAAGTTTTGGCTAAAACTCCATAACCATTATAATGGCCATTGTTTGTTTCATTGCAGTTTAGCAGTGGCTGTTGAAACCGGGATTCATACAAACCTTCTATTTCCTAAAAGACTGAGATTCAAAAGCTAACATTTTCCAAAATTATGTATGCAAAATAATCTGAAAAACACTACGCATTTGTTTCTAAGAGCCATGCTAAAGGAGAAGTAGGGCCAA
This sequence comes from Lithobates septentrionalis, assembly GCA_037952835.1. NCBI lineage: Eukaryota > Metazoa > Chordata > Amphibia > Anura > Ranidae > Lithobates > Lithobates septentrionalis. The sequence continues at coordinate 3,175,371 of JBBDGP010000542.1, forward strand.
TGCTCTTCTGGTCTTACTCCTATAGGGAACAGGAGTGCACTTCGTTCTGCACTCTTATGACCCGTATTCAGCCGACAGCGGGCTAAAGTCCGCTGACGTAACTCAGCCAGTGCAGGCTCTGGACAATCCCGACTTTAATGTCGGGATCCACACAGATGCCCGGAGGGGCAACTGGCTAAGCCTCTCAATGAGCCACTGAGAGCCTGAGCCAGCCACTCCAATGAGCACTGGGGGAGGGGGGGAGGCAGAGCAGCGAGCCAGTGACTGACAGTTAAGCTCTTTTCTCGCTGAAGACCGAGAACCAAGCGATCAGCGGTCTTTGATTGCCCGATACTCGGTCTGAGAGGCAGTGGGGGACAGATGCAGCATCGGACCAATGCTGCATCCACCTAGGCGAGTATAAATGTTTATTTTTATTTTTTTTAATCACTGCACTACTCATAAAGTGTTATATTATAAAGACAATCCCTCTGCAGTAGTATAGACTCATATATAGTATGTGAATGTATGTTATGATTGCCAAACTTAAATATATGCCATATGTACACTAAATGACAGAAATTGCAATCCAACTTTAACAAAAAAGTGATGTAATGAACACATACAAGTAGCCTTGTTAAATAAAATTGTAGAAAGATGAGCCTAAAGAAAAAAAGTAACATTTGTGCTTGTGCAATATTCTGAAACTTTTAAATAATTATAAGTATGCAGGCTTACCTATAAAAGTTTAATATTTACCTGCTTGTATAGCTTTACTTATTTATCCAAGCATGATTCTTAAAGCCAGAGGTGAAGTAGCCCAAGGACTGACAATTGCTGCCTAAACTAATGAAGAGTAAGGCCTGGTTCACACCTATGCATTTTTAGTGCTTTTTGCATTTTGCAGATTTGCACTGCAGTCCATTTACCATGGTTTCCTTTGCAACATGTTCTGTAGTGCAAATCTGCAAAATGCAAAAAGCACTAAAAATGCATAGGTGTGAACCAGGCCTAAACATGCTGTCTTCCAACACTAAAGTACCCATAATATAAATACATTGCTCTGTAGGTGTGTTTTGTTCCCCTAAGGTGCAGAGCTGTTATGTGATACTGCTATGCACACTAAGCATATTGTCAGTATTGAGGTCAGACAGTTACCATCAAACTAAAGGGAAACATACTTACCTTAGTTCCAACGGTCTGATGCCCATGAGTTCCCTCCCCGGCTTCTTCGGCTTTTTTGATTTGGCTAGCGTGGGAATTATTATTATAAAGGCTTTATATAGTGCCAACAGTTTACGCGGTGCTTTACAATATAAAATAGACAATACAGTTATAATACAATAAAATACAAGAAGGCCCTGCGCAGAAGAGCTTACAATCTAATAGGGTGGGGCAGGTGGCTCAGAAGGTTGTAACTGTGGGGAATGAGCTGGTGGAAGTGGTAGGAGATTAGTTGGAGACGTGATAGGCTTTCCTGAAGAGATGAGTTTTCAAGGATCGCCTGAAGGTAGTAAGAGCAGGGGATAGCCGGAATGCAGTCATCCCGGCAAACTGGCAATGTGCCGCAATGTAAACTGGTCTGTAAATAGATATAGAGGGGAAGTCTTCCAATGTGCCACAATATAAACTGGTCTATAAATAGAAATAGAGGGGAAGTCTTCCAATAAGGACACTTGTTCTTGTGACAACTGTCCAATATGCGATATCCTCTCACTTCCTGTTGAGTCTATGACAAGAAATGAAGGAGAAGCTCCCTAATTAGACACAGGTGGCAACGATAAAACTTAGTGGTTTCAACCCTCCCCTACTCTATTCAAAGTGGGAAAAATAAGTTTTTGCTTTTAGATCTACTTTAAGCCATTTAAGGGGGAAGATGAAGATTTCATAGGCAAGCCTGTACATTGATATTTTTCTAGCATAACAGCAGGTGTAACTAGTTCTCTTTAAATTAGAACTTCAGGTTACTTTACAAAAAGCATAGTCAAATCCAGATGTAGGTTTTATATAGAATAAACATTAGTGCCTAATCCGAAAAATCGTTTGGGAAAAATACCGCTTTTGAAGCGATCGTACAATAATCTGATTGTTAGTAGAGCTTTTGATAGCCGATCTTGACAGTTCATCCGATTTAATATCTGATCAGACAAGCGCGAAAATTTTCCTCGTACGATACCAGATCGTACGATTTTCCTTTAGTCAGTACAGTTGTCATCTGAAAATAAAATACAAATACACCACAACACATGACATCACTTCCGAATTTTTTTTTTCTGTTGTACGAGAATTTTCGTGACTTTAGTAACCTATTCAATTTCTATTTGCGACCAGTAAGCGGAAAAAGTCGGACGATCTGTCGCCCGGTTTTTGGATCGTGTGTACAGCTTGTTGGACTGGGAGACTAACCATACATCTTAAGATTTCTCTCATTTAGCCCACAGGGCTGAACAAGATAAATCATTAGATTCCCCTAATGGGAATGGCATAGAGGAATCTCCCCTGCCTACTATTGCATTCTGACAGCCTCTGCTTCTGTGGCTGTCAGAATACCAGAAAAGCGAGGGCATTTGATTGGTTGCATTCACTGTTTGCCTAAGAATATTCTGCCTGATAACATTGATTTTCAGATGTCAAGAAAAAAAATCTCATTATCCTTTATAATCGCTGACCCCAAATATGTTATTTTTGCTTGATGCTTGTAAATATAAAAAAGATGTTCTATTGTAGTAGCAAAAGATTATGCACAACGTAAAGTACTTTATCAGGGACCAAACAATGCAGTTTATATTAGTTATTCACATTTTATTTTGTAGTTTTATATTTAAAATCCGTATGCCATATGCGTGCCTTATTTTTTTTCGGAAGTATTGTAAAGTTATAGCTTTAGGAAAAGTAGTTTTATAGAACAGCAATTTAATAGCACAGTGCAACAAATAAAAATAAGTCGTATTATTTCACAGAAACTATATTACAACAGCTTGTAATATTCGGCATCTCTTCACAGGGAGCATATAAGCATACATCCATGGAGGGTCATGTTTACCTACATGGATGTACACCCTGTGTGAATGAGGATCTAATAAAACTTTCTGTGTAAATGCTGTTCTACTCCAAACAAACCTTTCTTAAAATAAGGGGGTGTCAATGCATGTCTGTTTTACTGACCACCCAGGCTTTAAAGTGAATCCATATTTTATTTTTTATACCAAACGTGTTATACCTACCTGCTCTGTGCAATAGTTTTGCGCAGAGCAGCACCTATCCGAAATTTTTTTTGGTCACCTGCCGGCGCTCCTGGCTCCTTTCCCCTGCCGAGTGCCCACCTTAGCAAACTGCTTGCTAGGGGGCACTTGTGCGGGCTCACTCCCGAGCTGCGCTTTGGGTCAGTTGGCACAGAGCGTGGCTTGGCCCCCACCCCCTGCTCCCTCCTCAGACTGATTGACTGCAGCAGGAGCCAATGGCTTCTGCTGCTGTCTCTGAGCCTATGAGGAGGGAGAGGGCTGTGAAGTGTACAGTTTTAGACTTACTTCATGATTGATTGAGTCTCTACCTATAGTTATCACAAGGGCACTGGAAATTGATTAATGTTACAACTTCTTTTTGCACAAAAGTTTTTTTAGTGGCAGCATTCGAACTGCTGACTGCAGCACTTTTATTTTTGCCAAACCAAGATGCCAAGCACTATAGCCAGTTCATGAAAGTATTGTGCTGGTTGTTACGTTCCAAAGAGAGATGAAATGCTGCCAGACCTATATAAGCTAATGAAATATTTATGTATATAAAATATATTTGTAAGAAATGCATACAAAAAATATATTGAAATAAAATATATGAAGTCTGAAGGGTTGTTTGTATTTTATTTTTTTCCATTGGCTCTTGAAAAGCACATGTAGTAATTACTTCATCTAATGCCAACGCAAGCCTCAAATGTTTTCCTTCTGTGTAGTGCCTTTGTTTGCATACATAGGATTTTTTTTTTTTTTTTTATTACCTCTATGTAGAAAATCCAAGGCTAGTTTATCTCCTAATGGTAGCCTGTCAACATCAATTTGGGAGCTTTCATCTGTTTATTTTTTTAAATAAGGTTATTTTGTTAAAGTTTTAAATTCGATACAGTAGCAGGAAAAGAATAAACGTTTGAAAACTCAGAACTGTGCATTTTAGAAATTCCCAAAAGAAAAACAATAAAATTCAGGCTTGGTTTACACCTGTGCAGTTTGCTTTTGGTTGTTTCTGCAGTGCTTTTTGTGTTTGCACACACAATTTTACTGCAATTTGCACGCTTTTTTTTTTTTTTTCAGCCAATTTGTTGTTGAGCAGATTAAAAATGCAATTTGAAGTAAAATTGCATTAAAAAAAAAAAACAAAAAAACACATGACATGCTTTTCTGCAGTTTCTCCATTGAAGTCTATTGAATCAAAAAAAGCAGTGTTGGGTTTAAAAAAACTCAGTGGCTGAAAAAAGCATAGATGTGAATGTGTTCTATAGGAAATTATGTTTAATGAACTGTAGTGCGTTTCTGCAAAAAGCACCAAAAAACTAATAGGTGTGAACCAAGCCTCAAGGTAGATTCTGTTTTGATAATCAGTGGGATCTGAGTCCAGAGTTTCAGGGTCCTGCATTGACCATCTGTGTTATGAGGTTTGCTGACTCCCTGATGATCTGAGGCAGTTGGTTTTGAATGATTGTTTCTAGAGCTGGAGCTAAACAAGTATTTGGGCCATTTGTATTTAGAGTATGGTAAGTAGACTGCAGGGTTTTCTCATTGAAAGCTGAAGAGAAGGAGCCATTGTATGCAGAGTGATGAGTGTTGTGCATTTGAATGTAGAATATCTTGGCACCCAGCAATGCAACAGATACTATTGGGCAGAGTGAACTGCTTCCCGATGGTGCTTGTATAGTCCTGGTTGTGACTACTGCAAGGACATGGGTCTACAAGGTAAGTGGCCAATGAACACTAATGATGGGGCATTTATTACTCCCACTTTTCATGGCTGCAGGAGTATATATTGTACCAATTCATGCAAGGGCATTTTTTTTTTATACACCTACTGCGCACAGTCCAGCACCCAGTCTGTCAGGCAGTGAACTGATCCAAAAGTTTTCAGACCCCTAACGTAGCGAGTTACTAATCTGGAACACGTTTTATATGGGGGCCTTTTGTATATTCAGACTTGATGGCTGAAAGCTTTTTCCAAGATTGCAACTTTAAAATAAATGTGTACTTATGCAGACTACTGAATGTTTCTTCCAGTGAACGTTCGTACTGTTGCCTTTTGAATTTTTATTTTGTTGAAAAGCAATAAAATCTGATTATACAAAATAAAAAATGAATGTGTACTTTGCCTATGCAGGACAAAAGCAAAAGGTTTCTTAACATCACATACTAAACATTTCCCCTCTACCCCCATTCAAATGGCACATGTGGATCTCCAGGTTCAACAACAAATTGTACAGGGATTTTCTAGTGGATAATGTGGCAGTTGTGTGGGGTCAGTGTTTTTAAGAACTGATTTGCCTCACAGTTGCTGGCTTTAATGGCTTGGCTGTTAAAGCCCACATTCTGAGACAGGGGCATCTCTGAATCAGCGATTTCCATGACGGTAAGAGTCTACTTCAGTCTGTCACCATTTGTGAAACGCATACTTCACACGGTGAGTGACTTTCATCCAAGGAGGTTTTCTGTCGGACAAATCCTTTCCTTCTTACTGTTGGGTGGGGATCAACATTTTGCCCTTAGCCACATCAAGGGTCAGGTCTCTGCACTTCCAATCCTGTCCCATAGCCTGCTGGTTTCTCATTTTTGATTAAGATCTTTGTGCAGGATGTCCTCTGTTCAAGCCCCTGGGACTAGATCTATAGTATATAAATTTGATTCTCTCCACACCTCAAAAACTGCCTTTGAACCTATCAGGGATTTTCCTCCCTTTCCACTTGCATTCATGGGATTGTGTTTCTTATTGCCATCGACTCTGCATGGCAAAGGTCTGAGCTGGGGACCCTGTCCTGTAAAGAGCCCTCTCCGGTCTTAGACAAGAACAAGTACAGGTGGACAACCGACACCTTTACTCAGTGTTGTAAAAATATCACAACAAACAGGATAGGTAATGCGTTTCATGCACAAAGTGCTTTGTGCAGGAAACATATTAACCATTCTCAGTTCCTTGGATTTTTTTTGTGATGCTTTTACCTTCACAACACTGAATAAAGTATTTGGTTTTCTACTTCAGCAGTGTGTGGTTATCCATGTTGTATTCTTTGGAGGTCAAATGGCACATCACCCCAAAAACACCTTTCCAACAGTGAAGTTTGGTAGTGGGAACATCATGGCGTGGAGCTGATTTTCAGCATATGGTACTGGCTAATTTCATTGAGTGAAGGATGAATGGAAAAATGTATCTAGACATTTGTGATAAAAATTTGCTGCCATCTGGATGATGAAGATGAAACGAGGGTGGACATTTCCGCAAGACAATGATCCCAAACACAAAGCCAAGGAAACTCCCAATCAGTTTCAAAGAAAGAAAATAAAGTTGTTAGAATGGCCCAGCCAATCACCTGACTTGAATCCAATAGAAAATCTATGGAAAGAAATAAAGATCAGAGTTCATAGAAGAGGCCCACGGAACCTTCAAGATTTGAAGACTTGGAAGAATGGGCCAAAATTGTTTAATGCTTTTTTTCCTGTGCCATTCCATTTTGTTACACACAAGTCCTGAACGTATTTGTTTTGGTTTCTTTGTATGTATGAGTTGTTACCGACGTGTGCTAAAGTTTTTATGTCAATAGCACCTTTAGAAATAGATTTACCTAGAAAAATGGTGACATGTTCAATACTTATTTTACCTGCTGTACATCCCTGTCTGTCTTAATAGCAAGGTCATACGTTTTTCCCCATCCGACAATATTACTGGGAATAAGACAGATTTGTGATTGATATAGTGCTTGTCCCTGGCAACATTTTTACTACAGATACACTTTAAAGTGGTTGTAAAGGCAGGAGTTTTTTTTTTTTATCTTAATGCATTAAGATGAAAAACCTGTGTGCAACAGCCCCCTCAGCACCCCTAATACTTACCCGAGCCCCATCTCCGTCCACGACTCTTGCCCCTGATTGGCTGAGACACAGCAAGGACACCATTGGCTCACAATGCTATCAAAGTCAGTTAGCCAATCAGGAGAGGGGGGCCGAACAACTCCTCCATGTCTGAATGGACACAGAGCTGCAGGTCGGCTCGGGTGCCCCCATAGCAAGCTGCTTACTGTAGAAAATCGACAGGAAGGAGGGGCCAGGAGCAGCGAAGAGGGACCTGAGAAGAGGAGGATCCAGGCAGCCCTGTGCACATCCACTGCACCAAGGAGGGAAGTATAACATGTTTGTAATTTATTTATTATTTTAAAACGAGACTTTACAATCACTTTAAAGTATCTATACATAAAGAAACTACACTGGCTGTCAACCTGGTCATTTGGTTCTCATGCTGCCTTAGTCATTTAATATGTAGAGTAGATCAGCCTTTCTGGCTTCTCTTGCTGCAGTATAAAAGCCAAAGAGCTTAGGAAGTAAAATTTTCAAGAGCTGGATAGCAATTGCAGCTTATGCAATTCTCTCATGACAGATTTCCTTTAAAAAGGTGCTTGTCATTTCACTTTCAGGGATGGTTAACCTCCAGGTAAGCTTGCTATACATTTCACACTGTAGGAGCACCTATAGGCTAGAGCAGTGGGCACTTTATAAATATATTTAGAAATTCATGAAAACAGACCTCTAGTTTTACAGAATTAAAAAAAAACAGGTTTTAAATTAGGTTTCAGCTTTTGGCAACAAAGGACGAACACTAAAGAACTTTAGCACCAATTTTAGGTACCTGCCGTATTGTGGAAGAAGTATTTACATCGGGTCTTTTTATGGATTGCTTACTCTATCACCTAGTTTATGGTCAGAAATGCCTCCCCATGCATGCATGCAAGCATACATACATACATAAAAAAAAATGCATACAATGACAAAGGCAGACACAAGATTAGGTATTTCTTACCAGAACATGTAAATAGTCAGTGACAAATAAGAAAAAATATAAACCGTTTGGAGGAAAGAAAGTTGCCTTATAAAAGATTCATGCCACCCCTCAGATTTGGTCAATCCAGCACTAGGAAAACACTTTCATTTACAAAAAAAAAAAAAAGACTAAAAAAATAAAACGTCTGTACATCACTAAGCCTAGAAAAGGCACCAAACTAATAAGTGCAATGAATAGTCTTAAGAAAAGTTTTGTAATCTTCTTGTCTTCATATATCTTCCACTTGTTGTAGGGTGTAGCTTAGGATTTTGTCATGACCCTCAAACTTGAAGTATCCTTGAAATTTCTTCTTCTGTAGCAAAAGGGGAAACCAAATGATATCATCTGGCCACATACTGTCAAAGGGGATCTTCTCCAGGGGAAACCACTGAGGGCGCATTTCTGGAAATCAACCAAAATAACTAATAATCAGTTCTGTTACATTATCCTGATCGTATCAAAAAGAAATACTCCAAATTAAAGCAAGTGTATAAAACAAAAACAATCAAATTGAAACTACCCTCAGTGCATGTTACAGTTTGTGTATGTATTTACTCATTTTATCACCCTCTACAAGAGTGGTGGTCAACTTACTTGATGTCAGGGGCCCCACATGATGCCCCCTACATCAACAAAGAGTTGCATATAATATTTAATGAATGTAACATTAGAGAATGCTGTGATAAACAGAAGACTTATAACAGTAGATGGTCAGAGACTGCTTAAAGCGGAGTTCAACCCAAAAGTGGAACTTATGCTCATTTACTCCTTCCCCCTCAGGTGCCACATTTGGCACCTGAAGGTGGGGCGGGGGGGGGGGGGGGGGAGACACAGGATACCTCTCTTTCACAGGTACCCTGTTCCCACTTCCTGGAGCCTCAGCTGCAGGTATTGACTGCACCGCACGGGCTCCCTCCTCCTTCCCCGGCCGCCGGGCTAGTAGGAGAGAGGAGCGGAGCCTCGCCCATGCGCAGTAGGGTTCCTGCCGTGAAGCCATAAGACAAAAGGTGCTAACATCAGTGGACTTCTACTTTAGTTTCAGTGCTACAGCCCCTTTACAAATCAACACTTTGACATTTGTACTACCTACAACCCCCTTAATTACTTGTGCTACTTAATATTTGTCCCTGCACTATAAAAGATCAGAACAAAAATATTAAAAGAAAAAAAAATGAGATGGACATTACAGAAATAGGATGTTGTAAAAGTAATAAACCAAACCATTTGAATACCTTTTTTTTGTATTAGTGAGTTCCCAATGGGACAAGTCCCACCTCCACATGTACCCTGTAACACTAGCTGCAATGTTGTTCCAACTCCGAGGAAGGTAAAGCATGCGTCCCTCTGCCTTCTCCTTGCCGGAGTTTGCGTCGGGTAAGTGCCAGAGACAAACTCTACAAAGCACCTCCATGGTAGCTGCAGTTTAGAGCAACATTGCAGCTAGTGTTCCAGGGAGAAATAAAGTACTTTATTGACTTCTCAATGAGACAAAGTGCATTTATGTAATTCTTTATAAACCAAAATATCTTGCAAGCTACTAAAAAAATTTATCAATACATAGTCACACCTAAACCCGTGTGTAATGTAAGTTAGAAAAATTATAAATGTTCAGTTATGTAAAAACTAATATACAGCCGCTAAGCATTGATCACACTCCCATAATTTGTACTAAAAATATTAGATCAAAAAATGGTCAGGAGAGAAACACCCATCTGCCATAAATGTCTTATGTAGCCCACTGTTGGGGCTTCTGGGAAAAGAGGATGAAATTATGAGCAATAATATGAGGATCCTACTGAGACTGTTCTTTTATGTAAGCAAACTGATTGCACTTAATTGGATCAGGAGAAAACGTCTAATGCTGCCAGCTTGGCCCTAGTGCAGTGATGGCGAACCTTGGCACCCCAGATGTTTCGGAACTACATTTCCCATGATGCTCAACTACACTGTAGAGTGCATGAGCATCATGGGAAATGTAGTTTCAAAACATCTGGTGTGCCAAGGTTCGCCATCACTGCCCTAGTAAATACTAATGTTAACGGATATAAAATGACAAACGAAGCAAGAGGATGCCCAAAAAAAGTTAATAAAATCTGGGCTAAATGGATTGACTCCAACGAAACAGTGTCAGAAAGCCCTTGAGGTATTTTATATAATTTTATTATAATATATAATTTAATGTATATTACACCACAGTCTGCACTAAACAAGGTATGTCTACCTTGAAATTGTACAAATAACTAAAGAAAATAGCACACTTCACACAGGTTTAGAGGTACAGTACCTCTATTAGTTTACTTTTATTTTCATTTTTATTGTTTTACACTTTATTTTCTATTTCACATGTTTCAGTTTTTTCAAAAAAAATAAAAAATGCTATATGTACATGAAAAACAATGCTATACTTGTGGTGAGCAATGGTCTGAATAGTATACTAGTTTGGTGACGGTTTACTTCTGTATTCAATACTGTTTATGCCCTATGTTCAAATATTTTCTTTGTCTATGCACATTTGGCAATAAAAACCTTTAAAAAAAATTAAATCAAAATAATGCAGCGCTGTGTGAATGCATTCTCAATACGGTAGTATAAAGATCACTGAAAAGGTGAATAGAAAGTGCTAAAGTGCACCATCACAAAGTCACAATATTTAGACTTCATAGAACTTCAGTGTGGACTTGTGGACTACTTTCACTGTGAACTTGCATAATATAGGGCTTTTTCAAAAAAAACATTTCACTGTGAATTGGTTTGGAACGCTGTACAATATTGCATTCACTTACTAGTTCAAATGGTTTATGTATATATTTATGAAATTTGTTTGATTTTAACCTGAGGCACTTTAACACTTTCTATTCACTTTTTCAGTGATCTTGATACTACGGTATTGAGGATGCATTCACACAGTGCTGCATTATTTTGATTTAATAATGTAATTCTTCTTGACCTACTAGAAGTCTAAAAGGAAATTTCTCTTTTCCTAGCTTGAGTAAGCACAAAACATCACATTAAACTAGTACATACTAAAATCCTTAAATAGCAAGGGCCATCGTAAGCACTCCAGGTACAAAGAGGGAGTCAAGCAGATCTAAACCGACAAACAAAAAATTAAATATATTGCAGCTTACCAGTCTTTAGCTGCGGATGCTGCATTCGTTTTCTTTTCTCTGGCTCTCTTTTTTCACCTGGTGATCCTGTTAGTAACACATGTCCTGTTCTAAGGTGACAACCCTCACTCACTGTACTATATTTATCGAGGTGCAGCATCATCACTAGGGGTGCAACGGATCAAAAATCTCACGGATCGGATCGATCCTCGGATCAGAGTCATGGATCGGATCATTTTCGGATCAGCAAAAAAAAAACAAAAAAAAAAAAAAAAAACACAAATCTTGTTACACCCACCGTAGTTTTAGATTCAAAAGCTATTTTCAACACAAAACCGAGCTTATATGCATAAATACAGTATTTGTGCATATAAGCTCAGTTTTGTGTTGAAAATGGCTTTTAAATCTAAAACTCCGGTGGGTGTAACAGGATGTCGGCTTGCCCCCTTCTCACTCTATCATTATTGTACTGTGTAGGAGTGTGGGGTGTAGCAAGATGGCGGCGGCGAAACGTCACTTCCTGTTGAGACAGCGGCCACTTCCGGGTGTACCAAGATGGCCGCCGCTCCGGAGCTAGGCCGAAGCCGCGGCCTTTCCTATGGCTGAGGCCGAAAAGTGCTCCGCGGATCGCGGGTGTGCCGATTCGCGGAGGGTGATCCGTACGGATCACGGATCGGCAACGATCCGTTCCACCCCTAATCATCACTCTAGGCTGCTCTCCTGATTTGAACTACAAAACACCTCACCCCCTCCTCATTTCCATTACATAGAAAGGAGATGTTCTGTAGTTCACAGAAGATAACTGGGACAACTGATAACATTGAAATTTCAGTTATATATTGAAGAAAATTATGACACTAGACTTCTGTAAGAAGCAATAGATAATTTTCTACGCTTGCAGAAAATGTACAGGAAACTAAAAGCAACATAAGGACTGGTAAGATGCAATATATTAATATTTTACCTTAGGTTTAGATATACTTTAAAGTAATTGTAAAGGAAAAAAATATTTGAAAAAAAATAAAAATAAATAACAAACATGTCATACTTACCTGCTCTGTGCAATGGTTTTGCCCAGAGCAGCTCTGATCCTCCTCTTCTCGGATCCCACGCCAGAACTCTAGGCCCCTCCCCCTTGTCGAGTGCCCCAATAGCAAGCCGCTTGCTGTTGGAGCACTCATGCATGCTCGCTCCCGAGCTGGCTCTCTGTGTCCATAAGACACAGAGAGCGCAGCTCAGTCCCGCCCCCTGCCTCTCTGGCTGTAATTGACAACAGCAGGAGCCAATGGTTCCTGCATCTTAGCCAAGCAGGAGGGAGAGACCCAGGAGAGCCTCGGGTCTTGTACACAGTACTTAATCATTACCCAGTGGACCCATGCCCCAAATGCAGTTTTTAAAGCTTAATGACAGCTGTCTCCCATCACAGGCAATGGGTCCGCCTCCTACTGCACTGAGCTGGGTTTAAAGAAAAACCAGCTCCAAAATCCTGGTACAATATTAGCTTAAAAAGGCAAAAAAAAAAACCAAACACACAAAAAACGCAAAGAAACACAACATACTAAATAAATAATAGACAAACAACAGAGTGCAAAAAAGCTGTGTGACAGGACAACAAAAAAAGATGTTTAAAAGATGCATCACAGGGGAGAGAGAGGACACAGAGTAGCGGTATAGGGAGGTCACAGGCACTTTGCAGAGGAGTCACTCATAAAAGTGAGATCCCACTCGTAGTTTATTCCATTCGGGATCCGTGTACACAAATAAAAAAATATCTGCACAGCATCTTGAAGCTATCCCTCCCCCTGCAAGGTCTCCCAACTCTTGCAATCTCCTGTATGCATAAGGCAATATAGTGATGCGACCTGACACAACCTGGTTATAGCAGTGGCAAGCCTCCATCCCTGATGTATATTGAACGACAGAAAAGAAAAAGCAGTGGGACTTTGTGTAAGGCATGTCACTGAATAGATACCTTGTTCATATTATTCATTGAATTGTTTATTGATTACAAACCACATTTATAAAAAGTGTCAATCTGTGATAAAGGATATACAGTTATTATACAAAATAAAAATGCAACATGATTGACAGTACAGTTACATAAAAACACTCATCGATTCATAATGGTTCAATAAACATTAACAATTGCTCATGGTGAGCCAAACTTGTCTGGGCATCAGTTCGAAGTATACTCGACGCACGTTTCATGGCTCATGCCAATCAGGAGTAAAATGCTCTGAAATTAAATCAGTAACGTCTATAAATATAGGATACCCTTTAAACAGAGAACCATCTCTCAAAAAAAGGTCTATAAAAAACTTACAATTCCAGGAGACCATGTGAATCTGGTGTATGCCCAAAAGTCCACACTGGACAGGATATGGAGATGAAACCATGTGGCATGAGTATACTATTAGTGAAATGAACCTATACCTGTGAAGGAGTGAAAGTGATGGATTTTGTGTAGTTACTGCAGTGATATGGAGTGTACTAGCCAAGGGGACTGCAGCCAGGAAAAATGTGTATACATATGCCCACAACAGATAAATCCAAAACCAAACCCACCATATGGTGGTGAAATGTGTAGGCTGAAATGAACCCAAAAAGTGTTGTGTATAGGTATGAGTAAAACTCAATTACCTTGTGTATGATTCTATGGCCGTATGCATGTCTGGAATCCCGCTTGTGTGAATGGCCCATGTGAAATAGTCAGCTGGCCAGCCCGAGCAGCTTATATCCTTGGTAAGGGGCGGGTCCCCACCAATATCATGAGATCCCGACATTTCCCGCCTCATTTCACCACCATATGGTGGGTTTGGTTTTGGATTTATCTGTTGTGGGCGTATGTATACACGTTTTTCCTGGTTGCAGTCCCCTTTTCTAGTACACTCCATATCACTGCAGTAATTACACACCATCCATCCCTTTCACTCCTTCACAGGTATAGGTTCATTTCACTATTAGTATACTCATTTCACATGGTTTCATCTCCATATCCTTGCAGAGCAGTGTGGACTGTTAGGGTCGGTTCACACTGGGGCGACTTGGGATCCGACTTGTACGCCCTCAAGTTGCCCCAAGTCGCCCCAGAAATAGTTTCAATGGGAGTGAACGCTAGCGTCTTAATAGACACTACTGAAGTCGCTCCGACTTCAGAGCGTACTCCCTGTACTACTTTGATCCGACTTGGTAGGCGACCTGTACCATAGAAATCAATGGAAGTCGCCTCCAAGTCGGATCTCTCTGTAAAGTCAAGCGACTTTGCAGGGAAAACCCCTCCCTCCCCCCTCCCTCCCAGAGAGCTGATTGCCCCGTGATTGGCCACAGCCGAAGTCGCCTGTGATGGAGGCGACTTCAAGTCGCCTTGTAATTTGCTAAAGTCGCGTCGAAGCCGCGTTGAAGTCGCCGTGCAAAGTCGCGCTGAAGTCGTGTTGCCCCAGTGTGAACCGACCCTTAGGCTTACATCAGATTCACATGGTCACCTGGTCTTTACCTGGGTGCTGTTTCTGGTCTGGATAGGATTCCTCCCCTCAGCCCCGGTGGAGATAGTCATCCCTGTCCCCTGTCCTCCCTTGGACATAGGTTGGGCATCACTACTGGGTCGCATTGTAAGTTATAGACTTTTTTTTTTTAGATGGTTCTCCGTTTAAAGGGTATCCTATATTTATAGATATTAATGATTTCATTTCAGAGCATTTTACTCCCGATGATTGGCATGAGCCATGAAACGTGCGTCGAGTGCACATCAAACTGATGCCCAAACATGAGCAATTGTTTATGTTTATTGAACCATTATGAATCGATGAGTGTTTTTATGTAACTGTACTGTCAATCATGTTGCATTTTATTTTGTATAATAACTGTATATTCATACAAGTGTATCATAGTATATTGTGTCCTTTATCACAGATTGACACTTTTTATAAACGTGATTTGTAATCAATAAACAATTCAATGAATGATATGAACAAGGTATCCATGCCTCACACAAAGTCCCGCTGCTTTTTCTTTTCTGCTCAGTACGCATAAGGCAGCGAGATCACCCCCATGTGAACCACTGAAATGATTAGCAACATTAGTGGAATGATTTCCACCGATGTCATACACATGGTCATGGAGACGATCCAGCACCTTCTAGTCATCCTGCCCGCATATTGTATCCGACAGATTTTACAAGTGATTAGGTATATTAGACATTTAGTATTACAACTGATAAAATTTAAAATTTTAAAACCTTTTCCACTAACTGTAGAAGTATACATGCATATGTACTTTCACTCAGAAGCACAGGGAGATGGCGTTCAATTATGGTTTTTATTTTCTTAAACTCCAATGAACGCTGTGGAAAACACAGGTGGTCTTCTCTCCAATCTATCCTGTACCTTCTTACCTAATTAGCTGTCTCTTTCAGTATTTCTAGCTAAAGCAGGAACAGTGGGCGCCAGACTAATTGCAGTATTAAAATAAAGGATTTATAAAAAGAACAAGACAATTGGCAACTCATCTTTGATTTTAATA
Source organism: Lithobates septentrionalis (assembly GCA_037952835.1). Classification (NCBI taxonomy): domain Eukaryota; kingdom Metazoa; phylum Chordata; class Amphibia; order Anura; family Ranidae; genus Lithobates; species Lithobates septentrionalis. Next base: position 3,191,036 of record JBBDGP010000542.1, read on the forward strand.
CTGCGCTTAGTCTGGCACCCCTCTGTTCCTGCTTTATCCACAGAGTTCATAGCTTTGCTCTAATGTCGCGTACACACGGTCGGACTTTTCGTCTACAAAAGTCCGACGGACGCCGACGGACTAAAGCTGGCTGACAATCCGATCGTGTGTGGGCTTCCCCGGACTTTCAGCGGACTTTTCCAGCCGCAAATCTGACAGACTTCAGATTTGAAACATGCTTCAAATCTTTACGTCGTAACTACGCCGGACCCAGAAAGCCGCTCGTCTGTGTGCTAGTCCGACGGGCAAAAACCCATGCTAGGGCAGCTATTGGCTACCAACTTCCTTATTTTAGTCCGGTGTACGTCATCACGTACGAATCCGTCGGACTTGTGTGATCGTATGTAGGCAAGTCCGTTCGTAAGAAAGTCTGCTGCAAGTCCGCCAAAAGTCAGTCAAAAGTCAGTCAAAAGTCAGTCGAAAGTCAGTCGGACAGGCTGTCGGACTTTTGTAGCCGAAAAGTCAGACCGTGTGTACGCGGCATAAGGGTGGTGCCATCAAGTGCTTCCCTACAAACTTTTATGGACTACCTCCATGGACTGAAATAATATTTTGTTTTAACATGTTTTTATTTCCCATCTTCTTGGATTCTTAATTGTCTGATTCTCAGACTGTTGGCTTAGGCCAGAATCTGCCCTTAGGAAGCTATTGCTAGATAGGGGCTTTCTATATAGACTGATGACTATACAGCCATCACCACCCCTCAACATAACATCCAAAAAATGGATGCTATGATTATTCATTTGTCCGGTTAAGGTCAAATGAATAATCATGTTAAGATCGTTATCATTTATATATGGCAAAGCTTTATGTAAAGCTCATATCATTTATGTAGCGCCTGAAAAACCTGATGTGCGGTTGGAATGGGTTATCAGGCTCAAAAATCCTCACCCTCTTCCACCAACCCATACAGGTTGGCAAGGGACGGCAAAAACCTGGCACTCATGACCACCCGAACCGCTGAAAATAAATGACGCCCATCAAGTGAAAAATTATTATAAGCCAACAAGTATTCCTGCAACTCCAAAATGAACTCTCTGGATGCGAGAAAACAACCTACACTGGTCCAAGAAAAATTAAACTGCTCTAAGGCCCAGAGAATGAGGAATGGAGGAGTACAGACTGGCCACATCACATGTGACCCATCTGTCACCCTCTATCCACTCAAAATCCTGACACATATTCAACAGATGGCTGGTGTCATGCAAATAACTAGGAAGCCCAATGACTATGGGTTGCAGCTGAAAGTTAACCACTGTCCAATCCTCTTGTTTAGGGATCCAATCCCAGCTACAATAGGTCTTCCCACCAGGGGGTCTGACCCCTTGCGTGTTTTAGGCAGGTGATAAAACACCGGGATTATAGGTGCTTCGGGAATTAAGGAGTCAATCACCTGGAGCAGCAATACAATGTCATAATATTTGCTGTACTTAATTAGAATGCTATTCAGAAAAGATTAATAAAAAAAAAAAAGAAGAAGTAAAATAAAAAGTAAACGAGAATTTAGTTGCCATACCCTGCATCCTAGCCTATAGTATTAGGCCTATTTTACTTTTTTTTTTTTCTAAAAAGCAAAGTAGTTAGTTGCTGTACCTTCACTTTCAACTGGTTCTCCTTTGAAAGAATCTGTTCGGAACACATGGACATCCAAAATCTCAGTGCTGCCCACAAATTCAAATTTTATCTCACCGATTTTCTGTAGTGTGTCAACAGTTAGACCACTTTCTTCCCAGAGTTCTCTAAATAAAGAAAAGTATATGTTCAGATTTTTGAAGTGAGGGGTAGGAATACCAGAGCGGATGGCATTTCCCCAACATGTTAAATACCACTGACAGCATAATATACTTTGGGTAGTTCTATTCAAATGTTAATAATTTGCCCATGCTCCCAGTTGGACAGATTATGCCTTTTAACCACTTGAGCCCCGGACCATTATGCTGCCTAAGGACCAGAGGTCTTTTTCCAATTTGGCACTGCGTCACTTTAACTTTTAATTGCGCGGTCATGCAATGCTGTACCCAAACGAAATTTGCGTCCTTTTCTTCCCACAAATAGAGCTTTCTTTTGATGGTATTTGATCACCTCTGCCGTTTTTATTTTTTGCGCTATAAAACGGAAAAAGACCGAAAATTTTGAAAAAAAAATGATATTTTCTACTTTTTGTTATAAAAAAAATCCAATAAACTCAATTTTAGTCATACATTTAGGCCAAAATTTATTCGGCCACATGTCTTTGGTAAAAAAAAAGTTAATAAGCGTATATTTATTGGTTTGCGCAAAAGTTATAGCGTCTACAAACTAGGGTACATTTTCTGGAATTTACACAGCTTTTAGTTTATGACTGCCTATGTCATTTCATGAGGTGCTAAAATGGCAGGGCAGTACAAAACCCCCCCAAATGACCCCATTTTGGAAAGTAGACACCCCAAGGAAATTGCTGAGAGGCATGTTGAACCCATTGAATATTTATTTTTTTTGTCCCAAGTGATTGAATAATGACAAAAAAAAAAAAAAAAATATTTACAAAAAGTTGTCACTAAATGATATATTGCTCACACAGGCCATGGGCCTATGTGGAATTGCACCCCAAAATACATTCAGCTGCTTCTCCTGAGTATGGGGATACCACATGTGTGGGACTTTTTGGGAGCCTAGCCGCGTACGGGGCCCCGAAAACCAATCACCGCCTTCAGGATTTCTAAGGGCATAAATTTTTGATTTCATTCCTTACTACCTATCACAGTTTTGAAGGCCATAAAATGCCCAGATGGCACAAAACCCCCCCAAATGACCCAATTTTGGAAAGTAGACACTCCAAGCTATTTGCTGAGAGGCATGTTGAGTCCATGGAATCCTTTTTTTTTTTTACACAAGTTGCGGGAAAGTGACAATTTTTTTTTTTTTTGCACAAAGTTGTCACTAAATGATATATTTCTCACACAGGCCATGGGCATATGTGGAATTGCACCCCAAAATACATTCAGCTGCTTCTCCTGAGTATGGAGATACCACATGTGTGGGACTTTTTGGAAGCCTAGCCGCATACGGGGCCCCGAAAACCAAGCACCGCCTTCAGGATTTCTAAGGGCATAAATTTTTGATTTCATTCCTCACTACCTATCACAGTTTTGAAGGCCATAAAATGCCCAGATGGCACAAAACCCCCCCCAAATGACCCAATTTTGGAAAGTAGACACTCCAAGCTATTTGCTGAGAGGCATGTTGAGTCCATGGAATCCTTTTTTTTTTTGACACAAGTTGCGGGAAAGTGACAATTTTTTTTTTTTTTGCACAAAGTTGTCACTAAATGATATATTTCTCACACAGGCCATGGGCATATGTGGAATTGCACCCCAAAATACATTCAGCTGCTTCTCCTGAGTATGGAGATACCACATGTGTGGGACTTTTTGGAAGCCTAGCCGCATACGGGGCCCCGAAAACCAAGCACCGCCTTCAGGATTTCTAAGGGCGTAATGTTGTGATTTGACTCCTCGCTACCTATCACAGTTTTGAAGGCCATAAAATGCCAAGATGGCACAAAACCCCCCCAAATGACCCCATTTTGGAAAGTAGACACCCCAAACTATTTGCTGAGAGGCATGTTGAGTCCATGGAATATTTTATATTTTGACACAAGTTGCGGGAAAGTAACACTTTTTTTTTTTTTTTTTTTTTGCACAAAGTTGTCACTAAATGATATATTGCTCAAACATGCCATGGGCATATGTGGAATTACACCCCAAAATACATTCTGCTGCTTCTCCTGAGTATGGGGATACCACATGTTTAGGACTTTTGGGGAGCCTAGCCGCGTACGGGGCCCCGAAAACCAAGCACCGCCTTTAGGATTTCTAAGGGCATAAATTTTTGATTTCACTCCTCACTTCCTATCACAGTTTTGAAGGCCATAAAAAGCCCAGATGGCACAAAACCCCCCCAAATGACCCCATTTTGGAAAGTAGACACCCCAAGCTATTTGCTGAGAGGCATGTTGAGTCCATGGAATATTTTATATTTTGACACAAGTTGCGGGAAAGTGACATTTTTTTTTTTTTTTTGCACAAAGTTGTCACTAAATGATATATTGCTCAAACATGCCATGGGCATATGTGGAATTACACCCCAAAATATATTCTGCTGCTTCTCCTGAGTATGGGGATACCACATGTGTGGGACTTTTTGGGAGCCTAGCCGCATACGGGGCCCCGAAAACCAAGCACCGGCTTCAGGATTTCTAAGGGCGTTAAGTTGTGATTCCACTCCTCACTACCTATCACAGTTTTGAAGGCCATAAAATGCCAAGATGGCAAAAACCCCCCCCCCCCCCAAATGACCCCATTTTGGAAAGTAGACACCCCAAGCTATTTGCTTGTCGAGTCCATGGAATATTTTATATTGTGACACAAGTTGCGGGAAAGAAACAAATTTTTTTTTTTTTTTTTTTTTTTTTTTTTTTTTGCACAAAGAAGATTTGTCTCTTTCCCGCAACTTGTGTCACAATATAAAATATTCCATGGACTCGACATGCCTCTCAGCAAATAGCTTGGGGTGTCTACTTTCCAAAATGGGGTCATTTGGGGGGGGGGTTTGAACTGTCCTGGCATTTTATGCACAACATTTAGAAGCTTATGTCACACATCACCCACTCTTCTAACCACTTGAAGACAAAGCCCTTTCTGACACTTTTTGATTACATGAAAAAAATAATTTTTTTTTGCAAGAAAATTACTTTGAACCCCCAAACATTATATATTTTTTTTAAAGCAAATGCCCTACAGATTAAAATGGTGGGTGTTTCATATTTTTTTTTCACACAGTATTTGCGCAGCGATTTTTCAAACGCATTTTTTGGGGAAAAAACACACTTTTTTAAATTTTAATGCACTAAAACACACTATATTGCCCAAATGTTTGATGAAATAAAAAAGATGATCTTAGGCCGAGTACATGGATACCAAACATGACATGCTTTAAAATTGCGCACAAACGCGCAGCGGCGACAAAATAAATACATTTTTAAAAGCCTTTAAAAGCCTTTACAGGTTACCACTTTAGATTTACAGAGGAGGTCTACTGCTAAAATTACTGCCCTTGATCTGACCTTCGCGGTGATACCTCACATGCATGGTGCAATTGCTGTTTACATTTGACACCAGACCGACGCTTGCGTTCGCCTTTGCGCGAGAGCAGGGGGGGACAGGGGTGCTTTTTTTTTTTTTTTTTTCTTCTTTATTATTTTTTTGCTTTATCTTATTTTTAAACTGTTCCTTTCATTTTTATTTTTTTTTAATTAATTTTATTGTTATCTCAGGGAATGTAAATATCCCCTATGATAGCAATAGGTAGTGACAGGTACTCTTTTTTTTAAAAATTGGGCTCTATTAGACCCTAGATCTCTCCTCTGCCCTCAAAGCATCTGACCACACCAAGATCGGTGTGATAAAATGCTTTCCCAATGGCGCTGTTTACATTCGGCGAAATCTAAGTCATGAAATGCTCGTAGCTTCCGGTTTCTTAGGCCATAGAGATGTTTGGAGCCATTCTGGTCTCTGATCAGCTCTATGGTCAGCTGGCTGAATCACCGGCTGCATTTTCAGGTTCCCTGTTGGGACAGGAAAGCCAGAGAAAAACATGGAAGACGGTGGGGGAGGGGGGGCATTCCCTCCCACTGCTTGCAAAAGCAGTCTAGAGGCTAATTAGCCGCTAGGATTGCTTTTACATGAAAGCCGACCGCTGGCTGAAAAGAATGATACCAAGATGATACCTAAACCTGCAGGCATCATTCTGGTATAACCACTCAAAGTCCAGCAACATACCAGTACGTTGCTGGTCCTTGTTAGGCATATATTGTAAACTTTTTTTTCATGCAGCCTGTGGGCTGAACGAAAAAAAGATATTGATCGGTGGGTATGCCCACCATTAGAATACCTCCCTTCATCCACCCACTTCTAATGATGGGCATACATGCACCATTTATATATTCCGAAGCATGGGGGCATCCTCCCGCAAAAGGCAGGAGCAAATTGCTCCTCCACCCACTGCTGCCCCCACGCTTCGGCATATATGCTGAAGTATGTAACTGTGGTGGTGAAATCACCTCCGACAGCGTTGGAGTCACGGCTTTATATATCGTGGGAGCAAACGCTGTTATTGTCAAGATAAATAAATAAGCGCTGCAACTGAATGGCGTACCTGCTAAGCAAATGATGGTTAACAATAAAACAAAGCAACATTACAGTATAACAGTAAGACTTACCATACCTGCAAAGCAAATACAAAAAAAAAAAATAGTAAAAAATAAAACATTTAACGCAACCTGTGCCTAAAATATATATATGCCGAAGCATGGGGGCATCCTCCCGCAAAAGGCAGGAGCAAATCGCTCCTCCACCCACTTCTGCCCCCACGCTTCGGCATATATGCTGAAGTATGTAACTGTGGTGGTGAAATCACCTCCGACAGCGTTGGAGTCACGGCTTTATATATCGTGGGAGCAAACGCTGTTGCTGTCAAGATAAATAAATCCGCGCTGCAACTGAATGGCGTACCTGAAAACAATAAAATGGTTACCAACAAAACACAGTAAACGGTAAAGTATGAAAAATCTGAAAAGGAAACATGGTAAAACATAATAACAATAAAACATTGCAGAATAGAATAGAGTAAAAAAGAGAAGAACAATAGAGAGAGAATAGAGAGAGAGAGAGAGAACAATAAAACAACAACTATTTTTGTTTTTTTTATTTTATATTTATTTTTGTGTTTTTATTTTTTTTAATTTTTTTTTTATTTTATTTTTTTTACACTTTTTTTTAGTAACTTTTAACTTTTGTAACTTTTGTTCCAGGTTTGGGTCTCTCAAAATGCAATGGCATCTTGGGAGACCCTGTGTTAGTGTGCCTAGTCTGTGCAGTGCTGAACCCTACGCTAATACTCAACTAATGTATGGTAGCGTTCAAAGCATTCACCCATGCAAAGACCAGGATTGCCAGGACAGGAGGGACAATAACACCGGGTGTCACGCCTAAATCCGCGCTTGCTGCAGACACGACATCTTTTTTGGGGGGCTCGTTGGGTAGGGGTACTCGGGATGGCATAAATAAAATGCCGCTCATGCAGCCGGCTTACTGCATTTGGTTGGGGAAGGTGAGGTGGAGCACCGTCTGGAAACAGAAGGGCTCTGACGATCTCTTCCTGGAATTTAAGGAAGGATCCAGTCTGTCCTGAAGCTCTGTATAGCACATGAGCATTCAGCAAAGCCAATTGAAATAAGTATACAGACACTTTTTTGTACCAGCGTCTGGCCTTACGGGCAACTAAGTACGGCGCCAACAACTGGTCGTTGAGGTCCACCCCTCCCATATTAAGGTTGTATTCGTGGACACAGAGGGGTTTCTCCACAACACCAGTCGCCATAGAAATTTGGGTCGTCGTGTCTGCATGAAGGGAGGTGAGAACGAAAACATTCTTCTTATCCCTCCACTTCATAGCGAGCAAATTATTATACCTCAAGCAGGCTCTCTCCCCCAGCCTAAGACGGGAATCTACAAGCCGCTGGGGAAAGCCCCGGCGATTAGGTCGCACAGTGCCACATGCTCCAATCTGATGATCAAACAAGTGACTAAAAAGTGGCACGCTCGTATAATAATTGTCCACGTACAAGTGGTACCCCTTTCCGAATAAGGGTGACACCAAGTCCCACACTATCTTGCCAGCGCTTCCTATGTAGTCAGGGCAGTTTGTCGAGTCTACGTGACTATCTTTTCCCTCGTAAACCATAAATCTACATGTATAGCCTGTGGCCCTGTCACAGAGCTTATACATCTTGACCCCGTATCTGGCACGCTTGCTGGGAAGGTACTGTTTGAATGACAAGCGGCCAGAAAACTTAATCAGGGACTCATCAACGCAGACAACTTGATGGGGGGTAAACAAGTCTTCAAAACGTTGGTTGAAGTGGTTTACGAGGGGCCGAATTTTGTAGAGCCGATCATATGCAGGGTCTCCACGAGGACGACAGAGTTCATTGTCGTTGAAGTGCATGAACCGCAAAATCTGCTCGTATCGTGCCCTGGCCATGGAAGCAGAGAACAAGGGTGAATGGTAAATTGGGTCAGTGGACCAATATGACCGCAACTTACTCTTTTTATTCAACCCCATGAGGAGGGAAAGGCCCAGAAAGATCTTAAATTCGGAGACCGTAATTGGTCTCCAATCTCTGGCAAGGGTGGACTGGGGCATAGTGGCGATGTGTTGACCAGCGTATAAATTGCTTTGGTCCACAATAGATCTATAGAGATCTTCGGTGAAAAACAGTGAATAAAAATCCAGTGGCGTAAAATCAACTGTTTCCACCTGAATTCCGGGTTGGCCAGTGAAAGGGGGAAGTACGGGTGCTGCAGAAGTGGAAGGTTCCCAATTCGGATTGGCCAATGCAGCAGGAAGGGCACTATGGGCACGACGGGCCTGTCTTTGTCTTCTTGGTGGCAGCGGGACACTACTAGTGCTTGCCACCTCGCCAGCTTGAACTGCACTTATGGGACTCGCCACGTCACCACGTGATACTGCAGTGCTGGATGTACGACCAGGGTGTACTAGGCCGCTGGTGCTTGCCAGTTCACCAGAAGGAGTAGCGGCGCTAGTACTTCTCTGCTCCATACGAGAGCCCTGCGGTTCTTGCACTTCAAGGACAGAAGAAGTTCGGGGTCTGGTACGCCTGACCCTAGCAGGGACCACAACTCTGTCGTCAGAGCTATCTGTCATGGAGCCGCTGTCCTCTACAGGTTCGTATTCTGAGCCTGAACTTGACAGATGAGTGACTTCCTCTTCACTATCTGTCATGCTCAGAATCCTGTAGGCCTCTTCACTAGTGTACCTTCTATTTGCCATTTTGGGCTCTAAATTTAGGGGTACACTAGTGAGACTCACAGGCAAAAAAGCTCCTGACTGTTGGCGACTGTATCAAAACGCTACCAAAAAACTGTTAGCGATCGCAGGGATCAGGTCTGACTCTGCGAACGCTGCAGTTATGTGTGCTTAGTGTTTTGTAAGTGACAGTTATCGATCGATACTGCACTTGGGTGGGCTGGGCAGGGCTGGGCCGAGGAGCAAAACGCAGGTGCTAGCAGGTATCTGGGCTGATCCCGCTAACACTGCGTTTCAGGGAACCCTAAACTGCTGGGGAGTATAGATCTGATCGGATCAGATATCGATCCGTTCAGATACTATAGCACTAAGGGAGGTGTATGCTGCGTGCGTGGGTTTTAGCTGTACTGGCGCTAACCTGACGCTGCCTGGGGCGACGCAGACCTTATCTGATCCTAAAAACTTAACTTCTATCACCGCCGGGCAATTAGGGGGTTAAACCTTTATAGGGTAATAAACGGCGGGTGCCCAAAAATTATAATAAACTGTAATAAACTACAAAAAACAAACTAGCTAACCAGCGTCACCCGTAACACTTATACGGTGATCGCTGGTGAAAGGGTTAACTAGGGGGCAATCAGGGGGTTAAAACCTTTAGCAGGTAGTATATGGGGGTCCCTGTCGCTATAAAACACTGACAGCGAACCTATATACTTACCTCCCTAACTAGCGTCACCTGTGTCACTAATACAGCGATCAGAAAAACGATCGCTTAGCGACACTGGTGACGGGGGGTAATCAAGGGGTTAACTTTTATTAGGGGGGGTTAGGGGGGTACCCTGGACCTAAGGGGGGGTACCCTAGACCTAAAGGGGGCTAACCTAACTGCCCTAAAACTTTTAACTGACACAAACGGACACCAATGCAAAAAAAAAAAAAAAAAATGCTATTGGTGTCAGAGTGACAGGGGGTACAGGGGGGTGATCAGGGGGTGATCGGGGGGTGACAAGTGTGCCTGGCGTGTTCTACTGAATGTGTAGTGTTGTGCAGACTTACTTGGATGTCTTCTCTCCTCGGCGCGGCGACGAAAAGACCGGCTCGAGGAGAGATGACATCACTTCCTTTCCCTCTGTTTACATTACAGAGGGAAAGGAAGCATTTTCATTCGCCGGGAGCGATCGGGAGGGGGTGGCCAACAATGGATGGCCTCCCCCTGACCTCTCATTGCCCAGGAAGAAATGGCGACCGCCTCGGGCACCGGGGGTGGACCGATCGGACCCCCCACCCGCGGAAGGCAAATCACGTACCATGTACGTGATTTTGCCTGTCCGTGCCACCTTGCCGACGTACATCGGCGTGAGACGGTCGTCAAGTGGTTAAGTGTAAGTTAGAAAAAAAATACTGGAAAAAGACAGTGAAAAAAATGTCACTTACATTGCCTTGAAAAAAGTATTCATACCCCTTAAAATTTTCTACATTTTGTCATGTTACAACCAAAAACATAAATGTATTTTTTTGGGATTTTTTGCGATAGACCAACACAAAGTGGCACATAATTGTGAAGGGGAAGGAAAATGATAAATGGTTTTCAACATTTTTTACAAATATCTGAAATGTGTGGCATGCATTTGTATTCAGCCCCCCTGAGTCAATACTTTGTAGAACCACCTTTCACTGCAATTACAGCTGCAAGTCTTTTTGGGGATGTCTCTACCAGCTTTGCACATCTAGAGAGTGACATGTTTGCCCATTCTTCTTTGCAAAATAGATCAAGCTCTGTCAGATTGAGCTTTTTCTGGGCTGTACTACGGGTACAAACAACAAATAACACTACACATATGTAGTATCACTGCCATCATCGGGGACAGGAGAATTTATTATGGGTTGTTCTTTGGTGGCAAGTTATGCTAGTAACAAGAAATATTTTTTTTTACTATTTCGGGACAGTTTTCCTTTGATAAATAAAACAAAAATTTAGGAGATATCCATTACCATTTACCACCTAATAAAAACTCAATTTCTCCTAAAAAAAAACAAGGTATAATCCACAAAGTAGTTGTGATAATATGTACAGTTTTACTAGCACATGTCAAAGTTGCAAAATTGTGCTTAGGCATGAACATTTGTTTTACCCTTAGGCGCGAAGGGGTTAAAATGTAAGCTGAGAAGACAGCTGTTCTCCTGACCACCAGCCCATATCAGACTGAAATAGTAGCGTCCCCAAACTGCTTACACTACTCCTAACTAGAGAGCTCTGTGATATGCATGATTTATAAGTATCGTTTCAGGTAATTTACAAGACCTCAATTGCAAGTTCTCATTGGGTCTAAATTCCCTTAGTGGGTGGCTCTGTCAGACCCCTCCCACCAAACATCCCTCAATTGAAAATTCAAAGGACCTGGGCAGAAAACTGTCAGCTGAAAAACTGCTATGTCCAATCAGATGCAGCCACCGTTAGGGTATTTAGCAGCCAGAATCTGCTGTGCATGCCCACCAACCAGCTTCTATCATTTTCAAAGCATAACTGAAGAAGCTGATTGCTTCGGGTTCTGTCTGCTTAATTTCTGATAAATTCCTCCCACTAGCCAGAGGAGATTCGCTCATCCATGCTGTGTAACGTAGATGGAGGAATGTTAAACAATCAGGCTGGGTTCACACTAATGCGGTCTACGGCATCGCATGCCATTTGTACAGGAACCACATCAGATTCCTGTACAAATGACATGCGAATTCAGTGCCGTGCAAAGTGAGCCATACATTTTGTATGGCTCACTTTCGCACTGAATCGGCACCAAATACGTGCAGGAACCTTTTTTTGTCCGCACTGGAATCGGATCGCATGGGTGTTCAGACCCATGCAATCCGATACCACAGTTCGCGCTGCGTTCTGTGAACCGATTTGTGGACGTCATTAACTTTATATTGACACCCACATCGGTTTGAAGAGCACAGTGTGAAGTGCCTGCAATTCTGATGCGGTGCAGGAACTGCGGTTCCAGCACCGCATCGGTGTGAACCCAGCCTTAGTGTATGTTTAGTCAGAGCTGCGGTTCCAGCACCGCATCGGTGTGAACCCAGCCTTATGCCGCGTACACACGGTCGGACTTTTCAGCTACAAAAGTCCAACGGACGCTGATGGACTAAAGCTGGCTGGAAATCCGATCGTGTGTGGGCTTCTCCGGACTTTCAACTGACTTTTTCAGCCTCAAATCCGACGGACTTTAGATTTGAAACATGCTTCAAATCTTTCCGTCAAACTCGAGTCCGGTCGAAAAATCCGCTCGTCTGTATGCTAGTCCGACGGACAAAAACCCACGCTAGGGCAGCTATTGGCTACTGGCTATGAACTTCCTTATTTTAGTCCGGTGTACGTCATCACGTAAGAATTCGACGGACTTTTGTGTGATCGTGTGTAGGCAAGTCTGTTCGTTAGAAAGTCCGCCGCAAGTCCGTCGAAAGTCCGCCGAAAGTCCGTCGAAAGTCCGTCGAAAGTCCGTCGAATGTCTATCGGACAGGCTGTCGGACTTTTGTAGCTGAAAAGTCCGACCGTGTGTACGCCCCATTAGTGTATGTTTAGTCAGAGCTGCTTGATGTAAGTTTACAATTCTTTTTCACCCTTTCACCTTTTTGCAGCTTGTTCAATCGTCTCTCCAGTCTGCACTTTGCCACCAAACCCATTCCACCGGCCAGCACCAAAACCACGTTTCTTCATACCCAACAGAATTCTTGGGGGCTGGACAACGAGGACAAGTGTGAGCAGCTTTGATGTAAACATTGTCTCTAAGGAATTAAAGAAAGAGGTTAATTTGGTGATGAGGTAATTAAAAAAAAACAAACAAAAAATACACAGGAGTATTTTTTTTTTTTTTAATAAATAATTTCTGCAGCCACAATTACTTTTGTGTGCCCAGTTCTAGGACTAATTTCTTCAATTATATAATACTGTTATCTTACAAGACCTTATTAGGTATTAGATGGCCTCATCCCACCTCTATTATAGAGTGCCCAAAAAAAAAAAAAAAAGAAAAGGTACCATCTTTGTATGCATTTTATCATAGATATAAACAGATTCTGGGACAAACAAACAGTTAACCAATTCAGTATTTTCTACAGTCTCAGAAAAAATAAATCGGCTAAAAAGAGCTGGTATCAATGTTTATAATAGCGACATTTGTTTCTCCAAAGCATCCAATCAGATTCAAACTTTCAAGACTGTAATGGAAATTTGTAAGTTCTGTATATAATTGTATTGTATTTTGTATGTATTGCACACTGCCCTCACTGTGCACACGGCACTAATAATGTTTTCATTACATGTTTACATTCTTTCGAGTCCTGATTAGAATTAGCCTGCCTATGTAACGCCCCTTGTTACCATAAACGTACAATTGTAATATTAATGTGATACCTACATAATCATGTGTATAAAAACCTTCAATTGCGTCATAATAAATCTGAACAGTTATTTGGAAAGATGCTGAGTGTATCTTTTGTGTCTGTTCCCTACTGCAGTAGTTATTATTAATTTGGAACCACTAATCAATATGAGGATAGGAGTTGCCTATCTATAAAATGTCCTGGTCAGCAGATATGAATAAGATGGATGGCTGAAGGGAAGCAACTTCAGATATTAAAAGGAGCACATCAGGCATAATGCGTTTTCACTGTCATTATTTAATAATCCTATAGGTGTTGTGGGGGAAGCAGGCTTAGGTCAGTCCAAACTTCTTGCCAAGTAAAAAAAAAAAAAAAAATTAATTGGAAATAGCAGGAAGATTAAAACCCAATTCCACATTTAAAATGGTTGTAAACCCTTACATATACCCAGAGAAGTGACTGCAGTGGTGTCGCTAAAGGGGTGAGGGGTGAGGGGGGTGAGGGGGGGGGGGGGGGGGGGACACCAGAAAGCAGTTGTAGTGGGTGCTGTCGAGCCCCTTTCTTCCATCGGTAAAGCTGTAGCAGCGGGATATTTTCCCCTGCTCAATTTGCCAGAGAACTCGGCAGCAGCGCTGTGACGGGGGGAGCTGCGGGCTGTCAGTGTAACTCCCCTGCTCGCCCCCTTCCCTTTCTCCTGTCACAAGAATGGGAGAAGAGAGAGTAGCTCTATAGCTCTAATCTGGTTCACTGCCCAGACTGTTTCCCTCCCCATTGGCCACAGCTGATGCCAATCAGAAGAGACTAGGGGAGCATTATGGGACATGTAGTCCCGAAGAGTGGCGGCCCCAGTGCTGTTCACAGGAGCAGGCTACAGCCCCCAGCATGCATGCACTCTGCTGGGGGAAGAGAGAGAGCCTGGAACCAGCTGCCTTTTGCCGAAATTGGGGGGTTGCGCTGTGTCCCAGAAACATGGGACTAAACGGCTAAACTGTCAGCCATCATATGACGTCCCAGAACGAGAGCCGTACCGCTCTGCCATCATTTGACAGTGGGCGGGAAGTGGTTAAGCTTTCCTTTATTGTCATCCGTTGATCCAACCAGCAAGTCTGTTTTTCAGCAGAACAAGCTGTCCTGCAGATGTAGAGGTTTGAGGCAATCCATTTAACACTGATAGGGGTGCTTCCAATGATCCACTTCCATTTATATAAAAATCTTTATCCCAAAGGAACATAAACTGTTTGATGTAACCGCTTATAAAAGTATTAGCTGGAGGTGGTTTCAATTTGTTAGTACATCTAAATCTGCTAGTACATATATCACTTTGCCTGCCCCCCCCCCCCCCTGAAAACGCAGCTGTCTAATGTGTCCCCTGTGCTTAGTCATTGAGAATGGGGGCACTCTAATACAGGTTGCCGGGCAGATCACAAAGTGAAAACGGGGGGGGGGGGGGAGCCTAAGAAAGAAAACAAACGCAGCCACCACATCAAATGATTAAGGATGGGCTCAGGCGTGTTCACAAGTCCATGTGTCGATCAGGAATCTGACACTCCGCAGCGCTAATCACAGGCAGGGAGACCCTTCCCGATCTGTGCAGCCACGGATCAGGTATTGTCTCACTGCCTGTAATTAGCGCTGCGGAGTGTCAGCTTCTGGGCGGGCACGTGGACTTGTGAACACGCCCAAGCGGATCCTTACTAATGATTAGTAAGTAGAAATGGGCTTGGGTGTGTTCCGGATCCTAGTCCCAACCCAACTGCCTGATCCCGCCGCGAAGCCAATACTGGACACCAATCACAGTCAGTGAGACATTTCCCGATCTGTGCAGCTGTGAACCCAGAAATGTCTCGCTGTCTGTTATAAGCTGTGTGCTGTCGGCTTCCTGGCGGGATCGGGCAGGAGGGTTGGGACTAGGATCCAGGACACGCCCAACCTTTCTCTATCGGTAAGCTGCAATACATTACTTTTTAGGTTTTAGTAGCGCTTTAAGGCCTCAATGCACATAGACGTTTGCACGCTCTAGAGTCTTGTAGTGTAGAATCCTCAGCACGGCCCATATGGGTGAATGGCTATACACAGCAGACTGCTTGTGAATGCTGATAGTTTCTGCATCAGCGCTTACCCACACATGTATGGCGTATTTTCCTGCGAGAACCACCACGGTGTTCAGGGAAATACACTGTTCATGTAAATATGGGGAACACCTACACATAAGCCATCAACGTTTACAAGCAGCTTCACTTGCATAGAGAGACAGACGCGGCATCGCAGTTCCTTGGGCACACAAACGCACCAGGAACGTTACACTACCAGAATGTCGTGCACAAAACCATTTCAGGTTCACTTCAACACTAAAACTACTACTACTACTAATAATAATAAATAAATACTGATAGATTACATGGCAGACAATAGGGGTGACAATGACTATGGTGATCTGGCACCCAATACATGCAACCCTGAACTCCCTATGTTGCTGCCTGCCTCTATACAATACTTACCTATTCAGCTCCAGCCTCACCTCTGATCCCAGTAAACA
Organism: Lithobates septentrionalis; assembly: GCA_037952835.1. NCBI lineage: Eukaryota > Metazoa > Chordata > Amphibia > Anura > Ranidae > Lithobates > Lithobates septentrionalis. The sequence goes on from JBBDGP010000542.1 coordinate 3,206,856, forward strand.
CACGTGGATGGCACCCGCGGGAAACAGCAGGGCGCGGCCACGTGATCTGCCAGGTTGTCACCCCCGGCTCCATTTTTAGTATGGGCAGACGTTTTTTTTTTTTCCTACTCGTGTACCGGTAAAAACAAGTAGTCACTAACTGAGTTTATAAACACAGACTGTACGCAGCACTTTTAGAGAGAAAGAAATATACTTTAACCTGTTTTTAACGCAGTTCCCTTAACAAAGATGGCTGTCGATGTTTCAGGCTGAGCTTCCCCCTTGCGACTCAGTGATGGCTGCTGTGCGGAATAGGTGAGTGTAGACTGTATGTAAACTGTAGTGTATAGTTAGGAATAGAGATAGCGATGGATGGGGCAGGGGAGATTATGATTGGCAGCGGGGGTGTGGAGGAACTTTGCATCCTATCACAGAAGGACTTGTAAGGTCAGGCAGATCTGTTCCTTCCCAGGTGACATTGGAGGTCCTTAGCTGCATAACAAAGTCATAGGATTCAATAACATCGCTCCCAACTGTCCCTGATTTGGAGTAATGTCCCTCATTCCTCCTCATTTTGGTCTGATCTATATAGTTGTATATAAAATGCACTTTTTATCTTTCAAAAAGTGTTTCCCAGCACTAAACCTTTCCTACAAATTCTAAATTGCTGCATTTGTAAATTTTGAAAGCCAATATAAAGGAATAGTATTGGTAAAAAAGTCCTTGTGGATTTGATTAACTTTTTTTTTTTTTTTGGTTAATTCTCCTGTAAGGGGGTGTGGCAGGGGGCGTGTCCTATGCCTACATACATTTGCTAGTAGGTGTCCCTCATTCCCATCTCAAAATGTTAGGAGGTGTGCAGTAATAATGTATAGAAGTATGATAGATCCGGATCATGGCAGTGCAGGCTGCATGGTGACACATTATGGAGCATGAAGAGGATCTGATGGAAGAGTTTGTGTTGTCTGGGATACATTGGTGATCTTCCCTGTCAGTGTCCCATTGGCATACCTGATAACTTCTGACCATCAGTATTCCTGAGAGTGGGGGCAGGGCTAATCCCATCAGGCCATGCTGAATGGTGGGTGTGGATGAATGTATAGGTTCCTAGGAAGGAGCTCAAGTGTGTATGATCCTAGTCTGAGCTTACCTGAGCTATCCTGCCAGGAACATGTTACTATACTGGGCCAATTATAGGAGGCCAGGGCATTCCCTGCATCTGCACATATACACACCCATTGCATATGTGTGGCTGTAAGGCAGGGACTGCCACAGTTACCTATGACTCGCTCAGTACAGGGGACGGTTTCCTGGTGGGATAGATCAGGTGGGCTCATCCCTAGTCCTAATCACCATCTCCCTGTGTGTCTATGGATGGGGAGTAGGGTGGCAGAGAACTGACCCCTAACGCATACCATGCATGGAGGAATTAAGTGGGTCCTGATTATTGGTCACCTGTTGTTCATAGATGGAGAGCAGGGTGGTAAATCTTTGGCCCCATATATGTCTATGGATGACGGGTAGTGTGGATATCAGCAATCTCCTGTACATCCATGGATGCGGAGTAGGGTGGAGATCAGTGGTCTCCTGTATGTCCATGGATGGGGAGTAGGGTGGATATCCATGGTCTCCTGTACATCCATGAATGGGGAGTAGGGTGGAGATCAGTGGTCTCCTGTACGTCCATAGATGGGGAGTAGGGTGGAGATTACTGGTCTCCTGTGTGTCTATGAATGGGGAGTAGGGTCCCTTGTCTGTCTATGGATGGGGAGTAGAGTGGAGATCACTGGTCTTCTGTGTGCCTATGGATGGGGAGTAGGGTGGCAGAGAACTGACCCCTAACGCATACCATGCATGGAGGAATTAAGTGTGTCCTGATTATTGGTCACCTGTTGTCCATAGATGGAGAGCAGGGTGGTAAATCTTTGGCCCCATATATGTCTATGGATGACGGGTAGTGTGGATATCGGCGATCTCCTGTACATCCATGGATGGGGAGTAGGGTGGAGATCAGCGGTCTCCTGTATGTCCATGGATGGGGAGTAGGGTGGATATCCATGGTCTCCTGTACATCCATGAATGGGGAGTAGGGTGGAGATCAGTGGTCTCCTGTACGTCCATAGATGGGGAGTAGGGTGGAGATCACTGGTCTCCTGTGTGTCTATGAATGGGGAGTAGGGTCCCTTGTGTGTCTATGGATGGGGAGTAGAGTGGAGATCACTGGTCTTCTGTGTGTCTATGGATGGGGAGTAGAGTGGAGATCACTGGTCTTCTGTGTGTCTATGGATGGGGAGTAGGGTGGAGATCACTGGTCTCCTGTGTTTCTATGAATGGGGAGTAGGATGGAGTTCACTGGCCCCCTGTGTGTCCATGAATGGGGAGTAGGGTGGAGGTCATTGGTCTCCTGTGTGTCCATGGATGGGGAGTAGGGTAGAGATCACTGGTCTTCTGTGTGTCCATGGGTGGGGAGTAGGGTGAAGGTTACTGGCCTCTTATACATACCCTGCATGGAGGAATGAAGTGTGTCCTGATTACTGGCCTCCTTCGTGTCCACAAATGAGGAGTAGGGAGGAAGATCTCTTGCCCCATGTGTGCATGGATGGGAAGGAGGGTGGTAGGTCTCTGGTCCCCTGTGTGTCCATGGATGGGGAGCAGCATGGAGATCACTGGTCTACTGCATGTCCATGGATAGAGCTCACTGGCCCCCTGTGTGTCCATGGATGGGGAGTAGGGTGGAAGTCACTGGTCTTCTGTGTGTCCATGGATGGGGAGTAGGGTGGAAGTCATTGGTCTTCTGTGTGTCCATTGATGGGGAGTAGGATGGGATATCTCTGGCCCCATGTGTATCCATGGACGGAGAACAGGGTCAAATTCATGAATCTTCTGTGTGTCTGTGGATGGGGAGTAGGTTGGTAGATCACTGGCCCCTTATACATACCCTGCATAGAAGAATGAAGCGTGTCCTAATTACTGGCCGCCTGGGTGTCCTTGGATGTAGAGTAAGGTTGTAGAATTCTGGCCCCATGTATCTATGGGTGGGAAGTAGGGTGGTAGATCTCTGGCCCCATATATTCATGAATGGGGAGCAGGGTGGTACATCTCTGGCCACCGCTATGTCCATGAATAGGAGAATGGTGGTAGATCTCTGCCCCCCTCTGTGTCCATGGGTGGGGAGTACTGTGGTAAGTAGATCTTTGGTCCCCGCTATGTCTATGAATGGGAAGAATGGTTATAGATCTCTGCCCCACTGTGTACTCATGGATGGGGAAGATCTCCTATCTGTGGGTGGGGAATTCCTGTCCCCCTGTGTGTCTATGGTAGGAAGTAGGGGGGTAGATCTCTGGCCCTTGTGTATCCATGGATGGGGAGTAGGGTGGTAGATCCCTGGTCCCCCCTGCGTCCATAAAAGGGGAGTGCTGTGGTAGATCTCTGGTCCCCTCTGTGTTCATGGATGGTAAGTTTGGTGGTGGATCTCTGCCCCCCTGTGTGTCCATAGATGGGGAATAGGGTAGAGATCTCTGCCTGCCTGTGTGTCCATAGATGGGTAATAGGGTGGAGATCTCTGGCACCCTATGTGTCCATGGATGGGGAGTAGGGTGGTAGATCTCTGGATTCCGGTGTGTCCATAGATGGGGAGTAAGTTGGAGGATCACTGACTACCTATTTATACCCTGCATGGAGGTAAGAAGTGCGTGCTTTTTAGTGGCCCCCTGTGTCCATGGATGGGGAGTAGTTTGGTAGACCATTGGCCCCTATACATATCCTGCACGGAGGAATGATGTGTGTCTAGATTTTTGGTAGGAATGAGCTCAGGTGTGTTTGGATCCTAGTGGGAGCCCCCCATGAAGCTTGTACCCTGTACTGGGCCAATCTTTTGCAGCCGGCGCAAACACCTGTAACTCCTGTGCTCAGAGACATACTTGTTTTATACAGTGCACTGATCTCTGCATCCTTTTGAATGAGCCCTAAAACATTTTTCTATTTGCTATAAAGGACCCTTTCACACTGATGCATTTTTGCCCCTCCTAAAAGCGGAAGAAAAGCACAAAAAAAACTTTTCAAGGGTTTGTTGCCAGACTCAAGGGTTGTTTTAGAAAGTGCTCCTGTTGGAAGATTTCCCTTCATTACTTCTTGTGTCAGCACAAAATTTTGGACTTCCCATCACTTTCTCTTCTTGGTGACAGTGAATAAATATTATAAATCCAGTAGGGACACACACAGCAAAAAAATAAATAAAATAAACACAGATACATGCTACAGTGTAGTTTGCACCAAATGTATACTGTTGTAATCAGTTATGGCTCTTCCAGATTTAATTGGAAGATTTTTAAAAAACACTTTTGAATAATTTTTATTATTAATATTTTTTCATTGTATTATATTTTTATTTAATATATTGAAGCTTGTAGTAAAACAATAAATAAATCAAAAATTATATTTTATTATACTCTTTTAAAGTGACACTAAACCGTGGTTTAAAAAATATATTGAAGTATGTATTCTTAACTCAAAAATCCCTTCTGTTGTTCTCAACCTCATCCAAATCACCAATTAATTTTTTTTTTTTTTACTATTGTGATCTGATTTTCTGTTAGATGGTGGCTACATTCATTTTCAAAGGTCCTACTGTATGTAGGAATGTAGCCACCCTCTCTTGCACCTTGTAATGTACATAGATTAGTGCACGTGACTGCAACTAACATGCACTGTTTGTTGTCCTGGACTGCTGCTTCCTCTCTATCCTCCAGTAGCCTACTCTGAGTGGATGGACTTTGCTGCAACTGGCTCCAGGTCGCGGCCCCCAGGGTCTCCCAGCTCACACTCAGAGTAGGCTACTGGAGGATAGAGAGGAAGCAGCAGTCAAGGACAACAAGGGATAGTCAGGAGATAAGTCAAAGGTTGGGGCAACTAGTAGACAAGGATAGACAAAGAACATGCCAAAGGTCAGGGTAACAAGTAGGCAGGGATAGTCACAGAATAAGCCAAGATCGGTAAACAGAAACAGATGTAGAGCCCACAGAAAGCCAAACACACAATATTGATCTACCCCTAGTGTTAACCCCTTCCCTGCCAGTGACATTTTTACAGTAATCAGTGCATTTTTATAGCACTGATCATTGTATAAATGCCAATGGCGTCAAAAGTGTCCGGTGTGTCCACCATAATGTCGCAGTCCCGATTAAAAATCGCAGATCGCCACCATTACTAGTAAAAAAAAAAAATTAATAATAAAAATGCCATAAAACTATCCCCTATTTTGTAGACGCTATAACTTTTGCGCAAACCAATCAATATACACTTATTGCGATTTTTTTTTTTTTTTTTTTTACCAATAATATGTAGAAGAATATATATCGGCCTAAACTGAGGAAAAAAAATGTTTTTTTATATATATTTTTGGGGGATATATATTATAGCAAAAAGGAAAGAAATTTGTGGGTTTTTTTCAAAATTGACCATCTTTTTTTGTTTATAGTGCAAAAAAAAACAAAAACGCAGAGGCGATCAAATACCACCAAAAGAAAGCTCTATTTGTGGGAAAAAAAGGACGCCAATTTTGTTTGGGTACAACGTCGCACAACCGCGCAATGGTCAGTTAAAACGACGCAGTGCCGAATCGCAAAAAATGGCCTGGTCATTCAGTAGCCAAATCTTCCGGGGCTGAAGTGGTTAAGGATGGGTGTGCATCTTACCATATGGACTTCATTAGTAAACTTACTCATCCATAGTATCATATAAGCAGAGTAATTCACCAGTCCCCTGTTTCCAGAGCATGGTGCCACAATTGGGAAGAGAAGGATAACTTTTACTGCAGATGATACCCCAAAAAAGGGGAAGGGGGGTCCCTACAGCCACCACCACTGTAATGAGTATACATGGAGTATGACGCGGTGGGGTGACTGTCCCCTCTGACCTCCATTAGCTTTTTGACCAATTTTCTGTGATTTTATGCGCACAACCTCATTTTTATAAATTGCCCGTGTAGCTTTGCCCTATACACTGCTGCCGTTGGCTGTAAAAGAATAGACACTTATAATTGTCAGTTATTCACATTTTTACTGCATAAGATGAAACAAGATAAAAATGTTAATATTCATAGGGATGTATAATATAGCAGCCTTATTCAAGGAAGGGTGGCTGTATTAATCATAGGTTAAAGAACTCTTTTTACTGAGGTTAGCAGCAATTTAAAGCAGCTATAAAAATGCAATGATATTTTTATGAGAAAAGATTACGGTGGGATTATTCTTATTTATTTATACTCAAGATCTAAAGTCAAGGTTGCAAATATAATTAAAAGGGTATCCTGCTTTGACATTGTAGGAAGATGTTCTTTCTGCCCTATTTAATATGGCGGGGCAACAAATGCACAATTGGACAACTGCAAAAGGGCTCTAGCTATCTGTGTAGAAAGTCCATTCGGTATAATTTAATATAAATTTATTATGATCATTTGGACCAGAGAAATTCGGCCACCTGTATGAACAAGCTATTAGGGCTTGTTCATACCGGTGGCAGTAACAATAGTTGAATTGCTGTTTTACACCTACCCACCTAAAGAAGCGCATGCAGCAGCTCAGGGCTGTACACCGGCCATGGCAAGAATTAAACAGCATGTCACATTGGAACGTTGCCCGAGCGCCACCCATTTAGGTGTATGGAGCTGCGCTGTAACCATGTCAAATGGGCGCGGTTTGCAGCTTGGTGGCGTAGTACTTAAAGGGTTTGTGGCCCCATTCACACTTTGTGTAGCGGGAACATGCACTCCTGCTTGCATTTTTTTTTTTTGCCCATTTTCTACACGCCACGCAGCACAAGACACTTGACTGGGCTGCCCTATGCAAAACAAACACGCTAAAAAAAGTAATGTGCCAAATTTTGGCAGACGCATGTGACGATGTGCATTTTGTCATGATTTTGGTGTGTTTTGTTGCGAAACAGATGCATCAAAAAATCACACCACATTTTGACTGCCATCAAGTAATAATGCCACCGCATTGCACATTTTGCCGTCTTTCTGAAAATTCTGCCCGTGTTTTCATAGCATCATAGTGTGAATGCAGCCTTAATAGGCAGTGAGCAAGCAAGATATAGCCTCCTCATTGCCTGTCAAAAGCCCCTGAAAAGTGATCAACCACAATTTTCTTTTCAGATTGACTGCAAGGGCTGCCGCACCTATTAATGAGCTCTTAGTTACATAATTGTATGCTGTGTAACCTCCCTTTATGAAAATGTGTTTGCAACAGGTTCCCTTTAATGCCCACTTTCCAATGCAGCATCTTTCCTTTGCTTCCTTGTCTCTCTGTGTAAGTTCTAAGTCACTTTAGTCATGCTGAAGTCACTGGATGGACATGACAGAGTTCCGGAGCTTTCAGAAGGAAAGGTTAAAATGACTGAAGTTATTGGGATTTTTTTTCTAAAGGCCACATTTCTGATCCTGTTTAGTGTTACATCCATATTTAGGGTGTAACATGAAAAATGGTCGCAGTCTGCAGCCCCCCAACCCCCAAACCACCCTTTATGCCCTTTCTGAATGTACTGGAGTTTTGTTGTACACACGATCGGAATTTCCATCAGAAAAAACTTGGATGGTTTTTCCGACGGAATTCCGCTCAAGCTTGCCTTGCATATACACGGTCACACAAAAGTTCTCTGAACTTTCAACCGTCAAGTACGCGGTGACGTACAACACTACGACGAGCCAAGAAAATGAAGTTCAGTGCTTCCGAGCATGCGTCAAATTGTTTCTGAACATGCGTAATTTTTTGCGCGTCCGAATTGCATAGATTCGCATTTTCGGATAGGAACTTTTCCCGACCGAAAAATAGAGAACATGCTCTCAATCTTTTGCTGGCTGGAATTCTGCCAGCAAAAGACCGATGGAGCATACACACGGTCGCATTTTCAGACAAAAAGCTCTCATCAGAGTTTTGCTGGCGGCATTTCTGATCGTGTGTACGTGGCATTAGAGTTCCCTGTGTAATTTTGAATTTGGCAAGAAATCTGTAAATTAAAAAAACTGCAAGATCTATCTGTCATTGCCGCAGAGGGACTCCTATTTCTAGCACAAGTGTGGTGACATCACAATAAATAACTAATTCCCCTCTCCCTATATAATGAAGACAGAGGAAGACCTATTTATAGTTCAAATCAGGAGAACCAACTGACAATGTTGTCTCCTTCCGTTGATACAGGTGAAGGAGTGAGTGTAGCCACCCAAGGACAGAGAGTAAAGAAATGCAACCACCTGCTGGAACCACAGGGACACGTTCGTTATTGCAGGACATCAGCTCCATATGCGAGTGTCCTGCCTTGGAAACTATGTCCCTGAGTGTTCTGCGTTTCCACAAGAACATTTTTTCCGGTCCCTAAATGCCTCCTATGGTCACCTGCAGTCCTTGGTGCGTTGTGGTGGTTGTAGACTCTTTAAATCATCACTGATTACAGTGTACACAATTGTTTAAAATCCTGGGAAGTCTTGTGCTCCAAGTGGACAGCATCCCTTGAAGAAGCCCAGATTGAGGGCGAAACATGTTGGGAACTCCATCAAATGTGCTGTACCCATAAGGATTGTACCCTTTGTATTTGCTGTGGAATTGTTTTTAGACAATTTTTCTTAATCTTTGTGCAACACTAACCACCAAAGGAGCTGCTGAAATAATTTGGGTTGTTGCCGTCACCCCTTACCTGTAGTTTCACCACATCAAGAACCTAGAGTCCATGTTGAGCTTTGTATCCAACAATGTATGCACCAGTCACTTTAGTAATTTTCCAATTCTTTAATGAATAACTTGAAAGAAGTAGCAGTGAAGAGGTAGAAAGGGAGTTCCAGGAAAATTCAAATACCTTTTTCAGATCATTGAGGGATTGAAGATCTTAGAGACGATTATACTTTCAGTCCAAAGATCTTTGCCCACCCGGATAGGTCTCTCTCACTGACCTAGCAGCCGGAATGGAGCACGAACAAAAAGTCTCTGCCACAGACTTTAGAGAAACAAAATAGCTATACGATCTTCTGCCACAGGACGTAATGGTCTTAAATGAACAGCAACACAGTACCAGAACCTTTAAGCCGACCCGGCAGTACTGTGCGGTAAGTTAGGTTAGGATGCATCCTCCAATTGAGTCACCAGGCCCCTCTTGAGACCAGCCTTCCGCACGGTCCTCTCCAAGATAAGTCCTCCCCAGGATCTTCTCAATAGCTTGGCTTCTTCCCGCAGGACAGACAGCACAGGACCACCTCTAAACCAGCGGGCCCCAGACGACCTCTGGGCCCACTTATAGTAGCGCAGCCTCGGGCCAGCATGGCTCCCTAGACTGAAAGGAAGCCGTCACATACCTTTAGGCCAGGAGGGCCAGCAGGTAAAAGAGAACCAAAAATGGTGTCTGCCCCTTAAGTACTCTCTCCCAGAATTCACAGCAGTGGACCCACTCTGCCGAGTTACCTCTGAGAAAGAAGAGCACTCAATACACTTCAGCCTGTTGCTTTTCAACCCTGGCCTGTGGTGACAACGACACCTACAGGCGACCGCGTGGAACTGCACGCAACACAGCCAATGCTGGAACAGAGGCTAATTTAGCCATAGATTAAATCTGAACTATATACATAACAGATGACCCACTAAATATACATATAGCACCTGATTAACAGGAGCAAGGCGCTACATTTGTTTAAATAAAATGTATACTTTTTAATATACCCCCTTGGATCAATTTATTAGTATATGCACCTTAAAAATCCCACAAGTACTCCTATATCTAATGCAACCACCTTGTTAAAGGACTAATATATTAAATGTTAGTTTTGGGATTAGGTACACTTTAATGCAGGTGCATCAACACATATTTAAAAGGTGCCTATATTCAAAGGTTTCAAGTTTAGATTGCAGATCTTCTTTACTTACAGAAACTCGCAGACTGGCGTTGTTGACCTCCTGAAAATAATAGTTCTCTGACTGTTTATGACATCAATAATGTGAGGTGCTAACTCAGAACAAACATGCAGCAGGTGAAGTCAGAACTACTGATTTGCATAACTGTTCTGGGTTAATAATGCAAAAGTGTTCGGCTCGGTTCACACTGCTGCAACCGCAGAGTTGTACGACTTTGCCTGCGACTTCCTTCCAACTTGATCTGACTTGGATGCTATTTAGGAGCCTGTACAAGGGCTGAAATTGCACCCAAGTCAGACCAAAGTAGTGCAGGAACCTTTTTCAGAGAGTCAGAGAGACTTGTGTAGCATCAGTTAAAGAGGCTGTAAACCTCCATTTGCAAGTTGTACCTATAGGTAGGCCTATAATAAGGCTTACCTATAGGAACTGTAAATATCTCCTAAACGTGTGCCTTTTAGGAGATATTTACTTTGTACTGTGCCAATGATGTCATTGGCGCATGTGCTAGGAAGAAACGGCCACCCGTGCCATTTCTTTAGTCACAGAGCCGGAGTCCGTGGCCCCGGAAGGAAGAGGGTCGAACATGGATGCGGCCGGCAGCGGGGACGGCACAGGCTTCGTTTGTAGGTAAGTGTCACATAATGTGCTAGTATGTGATGCATACTAGCACATTATGCTTTTACTTTGCAGGGGGAAAAAAAGGCTTTCGTAGGGAAACATTAAATTTGACATATCATGCGACTTGGGTTCTCACAAGTCAGATCCCATGTCGCAGCAGTGTAAACCGAGCCTTAAAGTGATATTAAAGCCTTTTTTTTTTAAATAACAAAGATGTCATACTTACGTGCTCTGTGCAGTGGTTTTGCACAGGGCAGGCTGGATATTCCTCTTCTCAGGTCCTGGCTCCTCCCTCCTGCCGTGTGACCCCAGAGCAAGCAGCTTGCTCTGGGGGCACCAAAGGAGGCGCGGTCCCGACCTGCAGCTATGTATGTCCATTCACACACTGAGCCGCCGCTCAGCCCTGCCTTCTCCGTCTCCAGATTGGCTTAATGGCTATGATTGACAGCAGCAGAAGCCAATGGCTCCCGCTGCTGCCAAAAAGGCATTCAGGAGTGCAAGTCCCCAGAGAGGCAAGGCACTCGTGGATATCTCTGGATCGAGAGGGGGCTCGGGTAAGTAAAAGGGGGGCTGCTGCACACAGAAGGTTTTTTTTACCTGCATGCATGAAGGTAAGTAACCTTGTGCCTTTACAACCACTTTAAATACTTGCCGACCAGCTGCTGTCATTATACGGCGGCAGGTTGGCTCCACTGCGCGAATCGGCGTAGCTGTACGGTACGCTTTAAGAGCTATAGGGGGCTCGCTTGCCCGTGGCGTGACGCCGGAGCCGATGCGCGTGGTCGGCAGCCACAATGTCCACCAGCGACCCGTGATTGCTCCTCAGAGAGCCAGAACGGGGATCTGTCAATGTAAACAGACAGATCCCCATTCTGTCAGGGAAGTAGTGGGAGATCTGCTGTTCCTAGTAATTAGGAACAGCGATCTCTCTATACTCCCAGGCAGTCCCGTCCCCCACAGTTAGAAACACCTCAGTAGAGAACACTTAACCCCTTGATCTCCCCTAGTGTTAACCCTATCCCTGGCAGTGACATTTATGCTGTAATCAGTGGCTATTTTTAGCTCTGATCGCTGTATAAATGTCACTGGTCCCAAGAAAGTGTCAAAAGTGTCCAATCTGTCCACCGCAATGTTGCTGATCACTGCCTCAACTTGTAAAAAAATTAATAATAAAAATGCCATAAATATATCCCCTATTTTGTAGACGCTATAACTTTTGAGCATAACAAAAATATGTGGAATACATATTGGCCTAAACTGATGAAGACTTTTTTTTTTCTTTTTTTGGGGATATTTATTATACCAAAAAGTAAAAAATATTGTGTTTTTTTTTTTTTTTTCAAAATTGTCGCTCTTTTTTGTTTATAGCGCAAAAAATAAAAATGGCAGAGGTGATCAAATACTACCAAAAGAAAGCTCTATTTGTGGGGAAAAAAGGACGGCAATTGTCAGTTAAAGCCACGCAGTTCCGTATCGCAAAAAATGGCCTGGTCAGGAAGTGGGTAAATCCTTCCGGGGCTGAATTGGTTAAGCAGTATTATTTATTGTCTGCATGCTTGCTTCTAGAAGTAACATTGGTGTTGTCCAGAAGTTAGTTTTTCTGTTATAAATATATTTGGCGGCAATTCATTGTTTCTTCTGCTTGCAGATTCTGTCAGAAAGCCTCTTGGCTAGTGCAATGTCGCAATATTCATACCAGCCTGGTTCGAGAAAAGGCCAAGACAGGAGCAGAGCAGATATGGCTGGCCAGACAGAAGAAGGATCCCTATGTAAAAGCAGCTCGGGAACAAAACTACCGCTGCCGCAGCGCTTACAAGCTTCTCGAAATTGACACGGAGCAAAAACTCCTGAAGCCAGGACTTCATGTGATCGACTGCGGGGCTGCTCCTGGAGCCTGGAGCCAGGTGCTCATAGAGAAAGTCAATTCCCTGGGACAAGGTGAGCAAATTGTCAGATCCAGCTATATCAACTAGACATGGACATACAATTTCCTAAAGTGTACTTCCCATACCGGATTAAAAAAAAAAAAAGTGTAGGTCCCACCAAAACTGTCATGTACAACAGATTATACTTCCTTCCCCAGTGTAATACACTCTGTGAGCTTCTCCCATAACCTTATGTAGTATTCTATGACAGCCCTCAAAATTTCCACTCGCATTTTGTGAGTGGAAAATTATTGCTGGTGAGTGTAGGGCTGCCTCGGAGGGGTGTTGAGCACCGCCGGCAGGCGGGGTTGAATGGGAGCCCTTCGGCATTGCTCAGGGGAAGAGAGAGCCAGCCGGATCATCAGAGAACAACGAACATCGCTGTAATAGCTTTCATTTGAATTGCTGAGTGTTCCCCGCGCTCGCCGTCACATACAGTCCCACTTCCTGGTCCGGGTACTTTGATAGACAGAACACCGGTCCAATGCCGGGACATGTGACGTATATCAAAGTACCTGGGCCAGAAGGTAGAGCTATATGTGATGGCGAGCGCGGGGAACACTCTGCAATTCAAATGAAAGTTCTTACAGTGATTTTCCCTGCTCTCTGGTGACCTGGCCGGCAATCCTCTTCCTCTCCTCTCTCTTCCCCTGCACAGGTGAAGCAGCATTGTTGGGCACAGGTGAGGCTGTATTGATGGACACAGGTGAGGTTGCATTAATGGGCACAGGTGAGGCTGCATTGTTGGGCACAGGGGAGGCTGCATTGTTGGGCACAGGGGAGGCTGCATTGTTGGGCACAGGGGAGGCTGCATTGTTGGGCACAGGGGAGGCTGCATTGTTGGGCACAGGGGAGGCTGCATTGTTGGGCACAGGGGAGGCTGCATTGTTGGGCACAGGGGAGGCTGCATTGTTGGGCACAGGTGAGGCTGCATTGTTGGGCACAGGTCAGGCTGCATTGATGGCCACTGATAAAGTCATTGTTAATATTTATTTTTGTAACTTAATTTTGCATAAAACATTTTAGTGTCATATCATGAGATAATTTATGAGGGCGTTTTTAGGGGGGGGGGGGGGCAACTGGTGGCGAGTAACCCTTAAGGCCTGGCTAGTAGCTTAGGACTTGAAATTTTGAGCCCTGATCTGTGACACTAACAGCAGTTTGCAGATATGAATTAGTACAGTTTGATTAGTACAATTTTAGCTAGTTTTCAGTGGTTTACGGAACTTATGTTTTATTGCATGGCATTATATAAGCCCAACCCAGGGACAAAAAAAAAAAAAAACCATTGCAGTGGGCACTGCAAGGATTAAATGCTCATCCTAAGTCTAAGGAGAAAAACTTGCCTTATTCCATGCTTCAGCAGGCTCCCTCCAGTGGTGCAAGCATGTCATTGCAGCCTCATCCAGGACGCTTGTGGCCTTGTTGGCACATATGCCCCTCTACGTACAATACAGGGTTAATAGCCTTGCATTGTACTGAAGCCAAGGGACCACCCATAGACCAGAGGCTCAGAAAGAAGAGGAGAGTGCTGGAGCAGGGGTTAGGGTATGTAATACTGCCTTTCATTCTACTGAATAGACATAATGAGCATTTAACCCTTGCAGTGTCGGCAGGCCCCACTGCAAGGGTAGATTTTTTTCCTCAGAGTCACAAAAAAAAAAAAAAAACTTTAGCAGTTGTTTAAGAAAGGTAAGTGGGCACTTTTTACACCTGGAGGGAAAGAGGTTTAACCTCCACGTAAGGGAAAGTGTTCTTTATAGTAAGAGGTGTGAAAATATGAAATATGCATAAAATGGCCTTCGGCGGAAAAGAAGGTACAAAACTATACATGCCACAGCTCACCTAAAGTTTAGATCCTCCACAAAGCAAAAAAATAAAAAATCACAGCATTAGGTAGTGCTTGCACTCATCCACGAAGTATCTATAAAAATATACTGTGGGGACGGAAAGTATTCAGACCCCCTTAATTTTTTCACTCTTTGTTATATTGCAGCCATTTGCTAGAATCATTTAAGTTCATTTTTTTCCTCATTAATGTACACACAGCCCCCCATATTGACAGAAAAACACAGAATTGTTGACATTTTTGCAGATTTATTAAAAAAGAAAAACTGAAATATCACATGGTCCTAAGTATTCAGACCCTTTGCTGTGACATTCATATATTTAACTCAGGTGCTGTCCATTTCTTCTGATCATCCTTGAGATGGTTCTACACATTCATTTGAGTCCAGCTGTGTTTGATTATACTGATTGGACTTGATTAGGGAAGCCACACACCTGTCTATATAAGACCTTACAGCTCACAGTGCATGTCAGAGCAAATGAGAATCATGAGGTCAAAGGAACTGCCTGAAGAGCTCCGAGATAGAATTGTGGCAAGGCACAGATCTGGCCAAGGTTATAAAAAAAAATTCTGCTGCACTTAAGGTTCCTAAGAGCACAGTGGCCTCCATAATCCTTGAATGGAAGATGTTTAGGACGACCAGAACCCTCCCTAGAGCTGGCCGTCCGGCCAAACTGAGCTATCGGGGCAGAAGAGCCTTGGTGAGAAAGGTAAAGAAGAACCCAAAGATCACTGTGGCTGAGCTCCAGAGATGCAGTCGGGAGATGGGAGAAAGTTGTAGAAAGTCAACCATCACTGCAGCCCTCCACCAGTCGGAGCTTTATGGCAGAGTGGCCTGACGGAAGCCTCTCCTCAGTGCAAGACACATGAAAGCTCGCATGGAGTTTGCTAAAAGACACCTGAAAGACTCCAAGATGGTGAGAAATAAGATTCTTTGGTCTGATGAGACCAAGATAGAACTTTTTGGCCTTAATTCTAAGCGGTATGTGTGGAGAAAACCAGGCACTGCTCATCACCTGTCCAATACAGTCCCAACAGTGAAGCATGGTGGTGGCAGCATCATGCTATGGGGGTGTTTTTCAGCTGCAGGGACAGGACGACTGGTTGCAATCGAGGGAAAGATGAATGTGGCCAAGTACAGGGATATCCTGGACGAAAACCTTCTCCAGAGTGCTCAGGACCTGAGACTGGGCCGAAGGTTTACCTTCCAACAAGACAATGACCCTAAGCACACAGCTAAAATAACGAAGGAGTGGCTTCACAACAACTCCGTGACTGTTCTTGAATGGCTCAGCCAGAGCCCTGACTTAAACCCAATTGAGCATCTCTGGGGAGACCTAAAAATGGCTGTCTACCAACGTTTACCATCCAACCTGACAGAACTGGAGAGGATCTGCAAGGAAGAATGGCAGAGGATCCCCAAATCCAGGTGTGAAAAACTTGTTGCATCTTTCCCAAAAAGACTCATGGCTGTATTAGATCAAAGGGTGCTTCTACTAAATACTGAGCAAAGGGTCTGAATACTTAGGACCATGTGATATTTCAGTTCTCCTTTTATAATAAATCTGCAAAAATGTCAACAACTCTGTGTTTTTCTGTCAATATGGGGTTCTGTGTGTACATTGAGGAAAAAAATGAACTTAAATGATTTTAGCAAATGGCTGCAATATAACAAAGAGTGAAAAATTTAAGGGGCCTGAATACTTTCCGTCCCCACTGTATATATAAAGATATGTACACAGCCAGCATAAAAGCATAAAAGCCAGCATAAATTCTACGTGTATGTCACATTAAAGCCCCATACACACTATCAGATTTTCTGCTGATTTTTGTCTTCAGATTTACCAAAACCATGTAGTTCAAGGTCCTGCCTGATTGCATACAAATTGAAACTCCTAAGGTTTGACCTCATATTATATGGTTTTGGTAAATCTGAAGGAAAAAAAATCAGCAGAAAATCTTATAGTGTGTATGGGGCTTTAGAGAGCTCATCCATCGCATATGCAACAAATCCTCACAATAGATGGAAATCAATCAATAAAAACTACCAATAATGTTATATATTCTGTTGCACAAAGATATGCATGTGAATCTCCTTCAATGTAATAATGTTAAAGGAAGTTCACATGTATATCTTTTTTGCAGCAAATTATATACCATTATTGGTAGTCTATTTTCATTGATTTCTATCTATTGTGAGTATTTGTTGCACATGCAGTGGGGTAATGTAAACGTGGATTTAAGCAATACTTTTTATGCTGTTTGCAGATTGTATTTGAAATGTTTTTTTTTATATACTTTGGGGATGAGTGCGAGCGATGTGTGTGTTTGTAAATGCAAAAAATATGAATTATTCATAATATTTGTAAGAAATAGCATAGTAGAAGGCTGATCTAGGGAATTATCCAGTTGCCTCTCGGGATCAGAAAGGAATTTTTTCCATTTAGGCCGCGTTCACATTTTGCGTAGTGCGTACTTGTTTACAATTTAGTTTTTTGGGTTTTTTTTTGCATGTTACACATTGGGCAGCCCATTCAATTGAATAGACTTCCCTATACACATACGCCAATGAAGGTCATGTACCAAATTTTGACACTGAGCCAGGCGCGTTTTTTCACTAGAATTTTGTTGTGTGACAATCACAGCAAAATCACACCACATTTGGGGTTCCATTAAGAAGGAATGGCACCCAAACGCATGTCACATATTTTGTCATGATTTAATAGGTTTTGGAAATTCATGATTCTACTCCCGCAATTCCAAATCGCTCATTTGTGAATGAGGCCATAGCATAAAATAGACTAGATTTTATTAGAGTATTTTTTCATCTTCCTCTGGATCAGTTTAGTTTAGGGTTCAGAGGATGCAAGTTCTTGTGGTTTTATTAATGTATTTTGTTCGCAGTGTGAAAATGTGAAATATGCATAAAATGGCCTTCAGCGCAAAAGGAGGTACAAAACTATATATATGCCACAGCTCACCTAAAGCTTAGATCCTCCACAAAGCAATAAAATAAAAAAAATCACAACATTAGGTAATGCTTGCACTCGTCCACAAAGTATCTACAAAAGATACAGTATGTACACAGCCAGCATAAAAGCATACAAGCCAGCATAAATTCTACGAGTATGTCACGTTAAGAGAGCTCATCCATCGCACATGCAACAAATCCTCACAATAGATGGAAATCAATGAATAAAAACTACCAATGTGTTTTGGTTTGAAGTTGATGGACATGCCTTTTTTTCAAGCTAATTTTATAACTACGTTTATATTTGCACTGATTCTTATTGTAAAGTATTTTTTCTTTTGTAGATCCAACGGCAAGTGTTGGCTATGTGTTAGGTGTGGATCTTCTTCACATATCTCCCCTGGATGGAGCCGCGTTCCTCTCTAAATGTGACCTTACAGACCCCGCCACACACCAGAAAATAGTCAGCCTTCTCCCGTCTGGCAAAGCAGATGCCATACTGAGCGACATGGCTCCCAATGCCAGCGGGTTCAGAGAACTGGATCACCATAGACTAGCCAGCATGTGTCTGTCTCTTCTAGACTTGGCAGCCATTGTTCTGCAACCTGGGGGGAATTTTCTGTGCAAAGTCTGGGATGGCAGTGAAACCAATCCAATACGAGACAGACTGCGACAAAGATTTCAGCATGTCAAGACTATAAAGCCTAAAGCTAGCAGAACGGACTCTGCAGAGATCTATTTGCTGGCAAAATCATACAAAGAAATTCAATCTGCACACAGATAATTCCTTGTAATCCAACATAAAAACAACTTCTGTGGTTAAAAATACACTATTTAATAAATAGCATTCTTATTGTTTGTATATTTGCACTGCTTTTTATTTTTAAACAGGAGCTTGCTTATTCTGTTCTTTTATTTGTAATGCCACGTGGGCCTTGGTATTTATAAATAATAATTCAAATATGACCATTAAAAAATAAATTAACTTCCATTTCCTGTGAGCAATAAGAAAAATTGTGTTAAACCCTAAAACAAAAATGTACTTTATTGCAGCTTACCAATCATTAGATGTGGCTGCATTTGTTTTATTTTTTTAGGCTTTTTCCCTGCTGTCCCCTGCTGATCTGGCCAGCAATACACCTCCTGTATTAGAGTGCCCCCACTCTGGATGGAGGAGCAACAGAGACACCAGTATTGTCAGTCGGGGGGGGGGGGGGGATATTAGGTGTGCTAACAGATTCAAATACACTTACAAATTGAAGTTAAACTCCAGCTAATACTTACTTCTTAACCACTTCAGCCCGTAAGATTTGGCTGCTGAATGACACTGCCATTTTTTGCGATTCGGCACTGTGCTTCGCTTTAACTGCGAATTGCGCAGTTGTGCGACGCTGCACCCAAACAAAATTGACATTTTTTTTTTCAACAAATAGAGCTTTCTTTTGGTGGTATTTGATCGCCTCTGCAGTTTTTATTTTTTGCGCTATAAACAAAAAAGAGTGACAATTTTGAAAAAAACACAATATTTTGTACTTTTGCTATAATAAATATCCCCCTTTTTTTTAAAAAAAAAAAAGCAAATTTTTTCTCAGTTTAGGCCGATATGTATTCTTCTACATATTTTTGGTAAAAAATCGCAATAAGCCTATATATTGATTGGTTTACGCAAAAGTTATAGTGTCTACAAAATATGGCATAGAGTTATAGCATTTTTATTTATTTTTTTTTTTTTTACTAGTAATGGTGGTGATCTGCGATTTTTATCGGGACTGCGACATTATGGAGGACACATCGGACACTTTTGACACATCTTTGGGACCATTGGCATTTATACAGCGATCAGTGCTATAAAAATGCACTGATTACTGTTAAAATGTCACTGGCAGGGAAGGGGTTAACAGGGGGCGATCAAGGGGTTAATTGTGTTCCCTGCTACGTGTTTCTAACTGAAGGGTTAGGGGACTGACTAGAAGAAATGACAGATTGTAATTCCTAGCTATTAGGAACACACGATCTGTCACTCCTCACAGAACAGAACAGAGATTTACACACACACGTCCCTGTTCTGCCTCTTGTGCCCGCGATCGCTCGTGGCCGGCGGTCATCGCGACCATCGGCCTCGAGCCTCCACATCCCCGCGCGCATGCCTGCTATCACGATCCCGCGAGCCGACGTATAGCTACAACGGTTTGCGGGATCGTGCCGACCTGCTGCAGTAAAATAACTGCGGCTGGTCGGCAAGCGGTTAAGCAGTACCCCTGTCAGTGTTAAATGTTTGTCTCAACTCTCTAATTGCTATATCTGCAGTACAGCTCGTTCTTTTGAAAAAAAAAACAACAGACTTACTGGCCAGATCACCAGGTAAATATAAAAGAAAGAAAGCCCAAAATAGAATAGCTGACATCTAGAAGGGAGTGGGTGGTTGCTCTGTCATACACATGGCAGCCCCAGTGGATGAGTGTTGGCCCCTTGGATGTATCCTCATCTGGGTCCGTGGGGGATGAGCAGTGTGTTGGCAGCCCTATTCTTGCAATGAAATGAGATGTGCCGGTCCAGGTGAGATCATTGGGTTGATTGGACTCCACACATGGGTGCTAGCCCCGGCTCGCTTCTGTGGGATACATTTATAAATAGGAAGTGGCTGCACACCATGACGATATAAGTATAGGTCCGTTTATTGCAACATCCCAACAGAAATCCAACAATAATCAACACAGGACAGTAGCAGGTAGAAGAGGTTAACACGTTTCACAGTTATGTTGTGCTTATTCATAACCAAGAATGAGCACAGCATAATTGGACCCATTTGATCGTGTTGCAGCGATTTAAACAGTGCGATTGCCGGCAATAGGATGCAACGTCATGCGATTTGACCTGACAAATCGCATTACAAGTTGCTCCAATGTGAACGAGAGCTTAATTTGATTGTCTTATTTGCCAAGCACAAGTTAAGCACAATGTTGTATGTACAAAATAACAAAACCATATTTTAAACGACCCAATGTCAGTTTTATTGTGTGTGAAACAATTTTAACCAATTAAGCTCTGGAAGGTTTTACCGCCTTCATGAGGCCCAACACTGCAGTATTTTAACTGGTGATTGCACAGTCATGCAGTGCTGTAAGCAAACAAAGTTGATGTAGCACCCTGGTGTTTAGGCGGGGTTGCTAACAAATTTAGTTCGCCAGGTGATAATTATCCTGGTTAATTGTTAGAGATCAATTGATTCCTCTCTAAATTCTGGAATTGCTGCACCTTTTCTCTTCTGTCACTAGGTGACACTGTGGCTGGTGATATTAGAATGGCAAGGTCAAATCATGAATGGATGGGGTGTCTCAGCCAATTGGCAAGGGTTTCTTTCAGTCCCTTGGCCTGCTGGGAGAGCCTATTTATTTGGGTGGAGTCAGATGATCGGGGTTCTGTGCCACCTGGATGGCTGTCTGGGTGGACGTGTGTTATGTCGCCCCGGGTTGCTAGATCGGAAGCCTGAGGCTTATCCCCAGGACACCTGGTTACTAGGCTGCCTGAGGCCTATCTAGGAGCAGGAGAAGCAGCGTAGGGTTGGGACTGCAGGATTGGAGTCCAACTGATTTGCAAAGGTTCTGCCGGATGGGGAACCAGTTGTGGTCGGAGGTAGAGGGGAAGCTGTCACCACTAAGGGACCATCCACCTTGTTACCGGAGACTACTGTGAGTAAGCTGAAGCAAGTACCCGAGCAGTCTTCTCACCAGCCTGGGACAGTGAAAAAAGCATCAGCAAGCACCAAGCCAGGGACCCAGCAGGATAGCGGGGGTGACGCTTGAGGAGTATACAGTGGAATAGCTGTGGAAGAGCTCAGGGGATCCAGTGACGACTGGGATCTGGAAGTCTAGTGAGAGATTGGGAGCTCAGTAAGTGAAGATCTACAGTGGGATACTGTGAGATAAGTAAAGGAATGTTCTGTGTTACCAAGAGTTATGTACAACTACCGTTAGTGACTGTGACAAGATTAGTTGCTGTAGGAGACAGTAGTCCTAGCTATACAGTAGTGTTATCCGGCTGGAGGTCTGCCACTGTATAGCTGTCTACCTATAGAAGTCTCAGAGTCTGCCAATTATCATTGCATTGTTAAGAGACAATAAATCTCTGGTTCGCATTCAAAAGTGACTGGCGCCCATCATTTCTTTTTGCATCACACCCACCATGCCTGGTAACCCACTCTACAAGGAAGGATGTCAGCTCTCCCTAATCCTTGAGGTCACCATTAGGCCTCTGGGGCCCCCGGGACCTTGCTACTTTTATATAATTTTTTCAAACAAATGGAACTTTCTTTTTGTGGTATTTGATCACCACTGGATTTTTTTTTTTTTTTGCTCTATAATACAAAAAGAGTTTCCTCACTGCTATCTAGCCCCAAGTGTGCTTATTTCAAAGCCATGGCATCGGGTACTGCGATGCCCAAGGGAGCGTTGATGACCCACATTACGGTTCTCCCCAAGGAAGGGAAAGATCTATCTACATGCCGATTTCGCTTTTGAATAATGATATTAAAATTAGGGTTGTCCCGATACCACTTTTTTAGGACCGAGTACAAGTACCGATACTTTTTTTCAAGTACTCGCCGATACCGATTACCGATACTTTTTTTTAATGTCACGTGACAGTTTTTTTTTTTGCTATTTTTTTTGGGGGGGGGGTGAACGTTGTATGTGTGTGTGTTTTTTTTTGTTTTTGTTTTTTTTTTACAATTTTTATTTTTTCCAATAATATTTTTTTATTCTTTATTGTTTTTTGTTTTTTTTTAATCAGCCCTTTTGGGGGGCTTTGGTGAGATATCAGGGGTCTTAATAGACCTCTGATATCTCCCCCTTGAGACAGAGAAAGAGACAGAGGATAGAGATTCCCCAGTCCCTTTCTCTGCAGCGTCAGCTGCACTGAGAATGAATGGAGAGAAGACAGCGGCTCCTCTCCATTCATAAACTGACACATTGTAATCACAGGAGATTACAATGTTTCAGTTATGTGAATGGACAGAATCAGCTGACTCTCTCCATACACAAAGGAAGGAGGAGGGGGACGGAGGAACGGAGGGGGAGAACGGAGGGGACAGATAAGGAGAGAAGAACGGAGGGGACAGATAAGGAGAGAAGAACGGAGGGGACAGATAAGGAGAGCAGAACGGAGGGGACAGATAAGGAGAGCAGAACGGAGGGGACAGATAAGGAGAGCAGAACGGAGGGGACAGATAAGGAGAGCAGAACGGAGGGGACAGATAAGGAGAGAGGAACAAAGGGGACAGCGGAGAGGCACAGAGGAAAGGAGGGGCATGGAGGAGGATGCAGTGACAGTCAGCTGTGAGCGATCACCGCTGTATGTCACTAAAGCTGGTGAAAGCCGCTGGGGGAGAATCTTGTAACTCCCCCACGCGCCGATCACAGCTGTCCTCTAGGTATCGGGGGAAGCATCGGGAGCATTTGCCTGAGTACAAGTACTTGGGCAAATGCTCGGTATCGGTGCCGATACCGATACTAGTATCGGTATCGGGACAACCCTAATTAAAATATTAGCAAATATTAGCAAACATTTTGGGCAACCGCCTAAAACCAATCCTTCCAACAGTTATACATCTTGATCAAATGGGGTTCATTATGGGGAGGGAAGCCAGGGACAACTCTAATAGAGCGATCCAGTTAATCCATTGGGTTGAATCACAGGCTACGCACCCTCCCTGTCTTTTGCTTTCCACAGATGCCGAGAAGGCATTTGACAGGGTGGATTGGACCTACCTACGGACGTTGTTGGCCAGACTGGGTCTGGGCCCTGACATGCTATCATGGATATTCTCCCTTTATGGTTCCCCAGAAGCCAAAGTGAAAGTGAATGGGCTACTGTCACACTCATTCCCTATCCACTTAAGGACCAGCCTCGTTTTGGATTTTAGGTGTTTACATGTTTAAAACAGGTTTTTTTGCTAGAAAATTACTTAGAACCCCCAAACATATATGTTTTTTTTTTTCTAACACCCTAGAGAATAAAATGGCGGTCGTTGCAATACTTTTTTTTGCACCGTATTAGTGCAGCTCTCTGAAAAGCGCACTTTTTTTGGAAAAAATTCACTTTTTTGAAAAAAAAAAAAAAGACAACAGTAAAGTTAGCCCAATTTTTTATTTTTATTGGGAAATAAAATGTTACGCCAAGTAAATTGATACCCAACATGTCACGCTTCAAAATTGCGCCCGCTTGTGGAATGGCGTCAAACTTTTACCCTCAAAAATCTCCATAGGC
Source organism: Lithobates septentrionalis (assembly GCA_037952835.1). Taxonomy (NCBI): domain Eukaryota; kingdom Metazoa; phylum Chordata; class Amphibia; order Anura; family Ranidae; genus Lithobates; species Lithobates septentrionalis. The sequence continues at coordinate 3,230,355 of JBBDGP010000542.1, forward strand.
GACGTTTAAAAAATTCTACAGGTTGCATGTTTTGCGTTACAGAGGAGGTCTAGGGCTAGAATTATTGCTCTCGCTCTACCGGTCGTGGCGATACCTCACATGTGTGGTTTGACCACCGTTTTCATATGCGGGCGCTACTCGCGTATGCGTTCGCTTCTGCGCGCGAGCTCGTTGGGACGGGGGGTTTTTAAAAAAAAAAATTATTTTTATTATTTATTTTACATTATTTTATTTATTTTTACACTGTTTTTTTTTAAAAAAAATTGTGTCACTTTTATTCCTATTACAAGGAATGTAAACATCCCTTGTAATAGAAAAAAGCATGACAGGACCTCTTAAATATGAGATCTGGGGGTCAAAAAGACCTCAGATCTCATATTTACACTAAAATGCAATAAAAAAAAAAAAAAGTCATTAAAAAAAATGACATTGAAAAAAATATGCCTTTAAGAGGCGTGGGCGGAAGCGACGTTTTGACGTCGCTTCCGCCCAGCAGTGTCATGGAGACGAGTGGGCGCCATCTTAGCCTCACTCGTCTCCAGGCACAGAAGGGAGAAGGATGCGATCGCCTCCGCCGCTACCGGCTCCGGTAAGCAGCGGAGGGCACTGGATCGCGGCGGGAGGGGGGGCCCTCTCCCGCCACTGATAAAAGTGATCTCGCGCCAAATCCGCCGCAGGGACCACTTTTATCAGAAAGCCGCCTGCCGCACGAAAACGGGGATACCGGGGTTATGGCAGCTAGCTGCTGCCATAACAACGATATCCGCTGTCAAAGTTTGGACATACATCGGCGTGCGGCGGTCGGCAAGTGGCTATCCGTAACGGGACACAACAGGGGTGCCCTTTGTGCCCCCTCATTCTCTCCTTAACCCTCGAGCCACTGCTTAAAAAAGATCCACCTTAACAATGCCATTAAAGGTTTCAAAGTGGGACCGACGGAGCATATCTGCCTATGTGGACAATGTCCTGTTCTATGTCTCAGATCCCCTGATTTCTCTCCTTTATATTATGGCCGAACTGAAGGACTTTAACCTGCTGTCCAATTTTAAAATAAATTACAATAAGTCCGAGATCCTGTCCTTGAATGTGCCTTCGGGTTTGCGTACACAGCTGCAGGGCTCCTTCTCCTTTACCTGATGCCAGACTTCGCTAAAATATATGGGTGTGTACTTGCCTGCATGCTGCTCCCAGTTGTACGCCTGTAATCATACCCCATTGCTCTCTACTATCAAAACGGACCTAAAAAGTCCGAAAAGCGCACTGCCTTTTCCTGGATGGGCCGGGTCAACGTTCTAAAAATGAATGTGTTGCCACGTATTCTTTCTGCCGAGGGTGCCTGTTTCATTGCCCAGACCTTTCTTTTCAACCCTGAACAGCCTGTTTCTGAAATATATTTGGAATGGGAAAAGCCCTTATTTGGCTCTTCGCGCGATACAACGCCAGAAAAGCAAGGAAGGTATGGGGGTCCCGGTCATTCGCAAATACTATGAAGCGATAGCACTACAACACATCTTGGACTGGTACCATAATATAGCCTCCAAACCATGGGTCCATCTTGACAAATTCCTAGCAGACCGCAATTTATCACATGCCCCATGGGTCCACCAGGATTGCAGGGGATTTTCTGCACTTACCTCTCCCATGGCCACCCACGTCCTGGCAACTTGGGATGGGAAGGGGCAACTGACCCCTCTGGCTCCCCTAGAGGGCTACCCCTGGTTCACTCCAGGGGAACATCCCTCATTTTTTAGAACTTGGTCAGCCGATGGAGAGACGAGGTGTGGCAGATTTATGCAGGATCAGGGGTTACTAACGTTGGCCACATTGAGAATACAGTATGGATCTTTCCCCATGGACGAATGGCGCTATAGACAACTCCAACATTTTGTCCATAGCCTACCCCAAGGTGTTCGATCCCTTACCACGGCATCTCCCTTTGAATGGCTCTATATGTCCGCCTCTGCTATCCTTCTATATCAATGCTATATGAGTTGCTGCAGTCGTTGGAGAGCAGAGGGAAGCCTGTATATATAAGGGAGTGGGAGAGGGACCTTCAGCACGTCTTCAATGATACTCAGTTAGGCCACCTTTTACTGTGTCACTCATACGAGCTCGGTGGACACGAAAATGCAGGAAAACAGTTTTAAGGTCATTACCCGATAGCATAGAGTTCCCTCTAAGCTTGCTAAGATATACCCATCGGTCTCCGACGCCTGCTAGAGGGAATGCGGCCTCAGGGGCACATTCCTCCACATCTGGTGGGAGTGCCCTAAGGTGCAGCTATTCTGGGTGGATATACGAGCCCAGATTAAAGACATTCTAGATCTCGAGCTCCCTGATTCCCCGTTGGAATCCTTGCTACACGTTCCTACCATTCCTCTCAGCCAATATCGCAAGTCTGTACTGCCTCATTTACTCAAGGCAGCCAGAAACTTATATACTGGAAGAGACCACAAATCCCCACGTGTGCTGAGTGGATTACCTTAGTGAATAACATCATGGCTGCAGAGGAATGAATGTCAAAGTGTAAAGATCACTATGATAAGTTTTATACTATATGGGCCACCTGGATACACTATACTAGTAAAGTCATACCAAGCTCTTGGGGGTCCCCACACGCGGCAGCCCCCCTATTGATGGGGCTGGGACTGTGCGGGTTCCTGATCCTTAAACGAAATAGGCCAACTGCTTTTCCCACACACCCGATAGGGGTTCGAGCTTTTCATGGAATGACGCCTTAATATGTTTTGTTTATTTCATTTGATTATGTTTTGTTTTCTATGTGTCTATTTTTGTTGTCTGTTTTTTTTTTTGTTTAACCCCAGTTTCTCATCCAAGTTTTGGGGGTCTGAGTCCTCATCAGCGTCTTGTCAGGGGGGAATGACAGGGGTGACTCATTGATGTTGGGTTCATATGATATAACTGTAGTATGATGTTCCTTTGTCCCATGTCTCCCCTTTTTCTAATCATTCACATTGAGTAATGCGTATGACACCAACAAGGATTTTTTTCTGTATGTTTTTACACTTCCTTAAGGGTTTTGTTTCATGTCTTTTGTATGATTTTTTTTTTTTCCAAATAAGGATTACTTAAAAAAAAAAATGAAAAAGAGCATATAATATGAAAAAAAACAATATTATTTACTTTCTGTTATAAAACATTTCCAATAAAAAAAATTTAAAAATCAAATTTCTTCATACATTTAGGCCAAAATGTATTCTGCTACAAACATGCCTTTTGTAAAAAAATCTCAATAAGTGTATATTGACTGGTTTGCATGAACGTTTTAGCGTCTAACTGACATTTTGTGGGAACTGACTAACTGCCTCTGACATCTCCAGTGACACTAAGGGCCCTTTCACACTGATACGTTTTTCCTGCTTTTTACCTTGCAAGAAAAAATATTTCCTTTTAAATCCTATGGGACTTTTCACACCACTGTACTGTGGGTGTGTTTTGAAAAGTCCTACATGCTGCATCTTTGGTGCGGTTTTCAAAGCCAGTTTCAAAAACGCAGCTTCCCATTTAAATGAATGGAGGGCCCCAAAAACACACCAGAACCGCACTGCAAACGCATCTGAAACACAGCAAAATCACACTAAAAACGCATATGCAGTCTGAAAGGGGACAATTACAGTGATCAGTAATATATATACTGTAGATCAGCTAATAATATATACTGACACTGTACTAATAACACTGGCTGGGAAGGGACTAACATCTGGGGCAATGAAAGGGTTAAATGTGTGTGTAACAAAGTTTACTATGTGTAATCTGTAAGAAAAAAGAAAATGGTGCGCTGTTCAGCAAAGATTATTAAATCATAACTCTAATAAATACCATTTATAACACAGATATGATTCCCTTATCCCTATTATTTCGTGAAATGATGTGCTCAGGGATAACATACACATATACAGTGATATTATTATTATTGTTAAACATCCAATAGTTATAAAAGTCCACTTCAAAAGTAAAATTTGTATTCCAAAAATTAAGAGTAAAGAACGTTGTGTCCATCCATTGTACCGTTGGCATCAGGTGTTCCCCCTTTTTGGAATGGATTTTCCTTATTAGTTGATGTAAACTGATATTGAAAAATTGTGTGCATTTCAAGATCCATACATTATTTTTTTCTCATTAATAAATGGATATTGAATTTAACACAGAATTGTTGTCTCTTTGTGATACATTTAAAGTCTGCGTTTTTATTGTTTGATTTGTATTTATGAATAACTAAAGCTGGCCATACATTATACAATTTTCTTATTTAATTTCCTTTAGATTTACCTTCAAAATGTAGTGCAATGGCCTGCCTGATTGCATACTAGGGCCCCTTTCACACTGGGGCGGTGGGGGCGTCGGCGGTACAACAGCGCTATTTTTAGCGCTGCTTTACCGTCGTTCTTGCAGCGGTATTCGGCCGCTAGCAGTGCGGTTTTAACCCCCGCTGGCGGCCGAAAAAGGGTTAAAACCGCTCGTATAGCGCGGCTATAGCCGCGGTATTGCCGCGGTATAGCCACGCTGTCCCATTGATTTCAATGGGCAGGAGCGGTTTAGGAGCGGTGAATACACCGCTCCTTCACCGCTCCAAAGATGCTGCTCGCAGGACTTTTTTTACCGTTCTGCCAGCGCACCGCTTCAGTGTGAAAGCTCTCGGGCTTTCACACTGAACAAACAGCGGAGGCTGTTTAGGGGCGGTTTGCAGGCGGTATTTTTAGCGCAAGAATGCCTGCAAACCGCCCCAGTGTGAAAGGGGCCTAAGGGGGTTATTTATGAAAGGCAAATCCACTTTGCACTACAAGTGCAAACTACATGTGCAAAGTGCACTTGAAAGTGCATTCGCTGTAGATCCGAGGGGGACATGCAAGGAAAAAAAAAACAGCATTTTAGCTTTCTCCTGATTGTATGATAAAATCAGCAGAGCTTCCCCTCATTTCAGATCTACCCCTCAGATTTTCAGCGACTGCACTTCCAAGTGCACTTTCAGTGCAATTTCAAGTGCACTTTGCACTTGTAGTTTGCATCTGTAGTGCAAAGTGGATTTGCCTTTCGTAAATAACCCCCCTGTGTTTTGTACTGATCTCTTCCTTTCAGCAAAGATACAAATCCAGTCCAGGCATGGGGCTGATGTACTAAAACTGGAGAGTGCAAAATCTGGTGCAGTTGTGCTTGGTAGCCAATCAGCTTCTAACTTTAGCTTGTTCAATTAGGCTTTGACAATAAAAACTGGAAGCTGATTGGTTTCTATGCAGAGCTGCACCAGATTTTGCACTTTCCAGTTTTAGTAAACCAATCCCATTGTGTTTTATCAGTAAAGGGATCAGTTTGGTGATGAACTGATTCACTATAGTTATCTGTAGAAGTGGAATGCATTTCTGAGGAATACAGTCCTCCTTTGTCAGGGTTGTAAAATTTGCATATTAACAAAAACCATCCAAGGAAACATTTATGTTCTTTGAAAGGACTAAAAATAAATCTAGAAATGGATAGATCTTTCAATAATGGGCAATTTTGAATGGGCAGAGTGGCGGCAATTGATGGGCACAGTGGCTGCGTTTGATGGCATAGTGAGGCTGCAATTGATGTTTTTTTTCAGAATTTTTCAGTTTGCTTGTGCCCCCCCAAAAAATTTGGAGCACCAGTCGCCACTGCGATAAACTGCCTCTTGTCAAACTTCATTGAGCAGCCACATGTCTTCTTAACCTCCCTGGCGGTATGATTCTTTCTGATTTTAGGTGCTGAAAGCGGTACAATTATTTTGCAATGAAATTTGGCGTTTTATATTGTAGGTATTTAATTATTAACAATAACACACTTAAATCTGTCCAAACAAGAGTCTAGTAGATATCCCGGGTATGATAAAGTTTGAAACACAAAAACATAAATTATAATATAATAAAAAAAAAATAATAATTATAAAAAATAAAAATAAATAGTAATAAAATAAATTTCCACACGATTCACTATCGCTCAATTCTGCAAGTGTTCTAATTTACTATCGCAGTTTTCTAGCTGGTCTAAAGCCATTTTTGACGTAAAGGGACACTTTTTGGTTGCTATGGACAATCTCCAGTTTCCAGGCAGAAAGAACAGTATATGCAATATAAAACTGCATGCAGGGCATGGGCCAGAGCACTGGGGACAAATGGGATGTGAAATGATTTCATACAGTACTGTAATCTGTAAGATTACAGTACTGTATGTGTTATGATTTTTACATTTTTTTGAATTTGCCGCCAGGCTCCGCCCCCGTGCGTCGCGACGCTCGCAGGGAACGGAGCCTGGCACGGAGAGGCTTCGGAGGAGGACGGAGCCCTCGGACAGTGCGGGGGACATCGCAGGATCCCGGGGACAAGGTAAGTAAGGAGGCACCAGGATCCTGCGATGTAATCCCGAGTGTGGCTCGGGGTTACCGCTAATGGTCCTGAAATGTAACCCCGAGCCACACTCGGGAAAACCGCCAGGGAGGCTAAAGCTACCTGAGACTGAATAGTCTTCTCCCTATGATTGAATTACCATTATTTGTACATACGATCATGGTTCCTCTCAAGCTCCTCTTCTCCAAGGAAAATAAGTTTAATGTATGTAGCCATTCCTTATAACTGAGATCCTCTAGTTCCCTTATTAGCTTTGTTGCCCTTCTGTGGACTCTCTCTAGTTGCAGCACATCTCAGCAAAAACTGAGATTGAACTATTTATACAAACCTTTATGTTATTTATGAACAAGCTAAACAGAATTGCTCCCAGGACAGAGCCTTGGATTTTGCAAAAGCATTTGACACAGTTCCCCACACACAGCTAATATGTCAGGGAAAGTCTACAGGCTTGGAAAAATCAGTTTGTAAATGGATAGAAAACTGACTAAAGGATCGTATTCAGAGAGTAGCGGTTAATGATTCATACTCTGAATGGTCTAAGGCAGGGGTGTCAAACTCAATTTCATCACGGGCTTCATGAGCAGTATGGTTTCCCTCAAAGGGCCGGTTGTATCTGAGGTTAACATACGTGTAGAGTTCACGACTATGCTATGTACAGAGTGCAGGGTCCATGGGTGCATTATGTACAGAGTGCAGCATTCAGGGGTGTGTTGTGTACAGAGTGCAGGGTTTAGGGGTGCACTATGCACAGTTTGCTACCCCAACCTCCCCCACAAAGCTTTCTCACATCTCTTTCATCTATATGGCCCGCCTCTAGTACCTCCCTGTGTATGTGGCTCTGCAGGAAGATCATTCTCTCTCTCTATATCTCTCTCAGATTGTGGAGATCTGTACCTGCCATGCCCCACTGTGAGTACGTGCAGGAATCTATTAGATCTGGGAGCCACTGAGGGCAAAGCTGTCTCTCATAAACACAGAAGGCTTCTGTGTTTAGAAGTGACAGCGGGGAGCAGAAGCAGAGGGAGAGAGCTGAAGGTGGCGAAAATGGATTTCTTTCATGTTCCAGGTGAAAATCTGGGTGTGAGGGCCACATGACAAGGCCTGGAGGGCTTCATTCGGCCCTCGGCCTTGTGTTTGACATATGTGGTCTAAGGTTGTGGTGTACCCCAAGGTTCAGTGTTGGGACCCTTACTTTTTAATATATTTATAAATGATATAGGGTCTGGGATTAAAAGTACCATTTTAGGCTTTGCAGATGAAACAGTGGAGTTTTGTCCTTACAGAATGTCTCCAATTAAACAGTGCTGACCTTAATGCACTGTTTAATTGGATAACTGTGTGGCAAATGAGTTGACAAAATGTAAAGTTATGCACTTGGCAGCTAAAAATATGCATGCATTCACAAAATGCAGCGCACTTCACGCAAGTGATGAAGGAAACCAGCTGTGTAACCACAAGTCAAGATGGTGGCGACAGCAACCGATAGCCAATTGAAGAATCAGCTCGGGTGAGGACACTGCTGGATATCTGGACAGGTAAGTGCCCTAACATTAAAAGTCAGCAGCTATAGTATTTGTAGCTGCTGACTTTTAATTATTTCTGAAGGAACTTGGAGCTCCTCTTTAGGGAGGAATATGATCAACATGTACAGTATAAACACATAAGTGTCAGTGTGTCAGTCTCAGCCCCTCTGGCTGCTGACGGGCTCTGGGTCCCTTGAGCCTGTCAGTGTGTGTGAATCCCAGCCCGCAGGATATATGGGCTGAGCGACACCCGCTACACAAGTAACATCAAAACCTCAACAGAGGCCCTGTAACCAGACAGTTCAACAAAACAGTCCCATTAGATTATATGTGCATTTAATGTATTTTATACATGTAATTTAACTGTACAGATTAAATGAAAAAAGGTGCAGCGCTAAATGCAATTAGTATTGATACCAAATGGAAATAACTAGTCTTTAAACATTAAGAACATGTGTAAAATACGCATTATATGTGAGAAAACATATATACAAATATAAAGTGCAAAAAATATCCACATATAAAAAGCACAAAAAAGGGGTTAAAGTCCACTCTAAGGGAAATGGTTAGAAACCCTAAATAAAGTCCAGGACAATAAGAGACTAAAAAATCCAATATGTGACAAAAGAGTGTTGATGAAATATTGGTCTTGATGAACTAGAAATCAACATCCAAATATACTCTTAGTAGTGCATGAAAAGTGGTAAAGGAAGCCACCACCGATAACACTGAGGCTTACCAGAATATATGGACTCAGTAAGGCATATGCCCAGTGAGTCATCAGAGCTGTGCGGTGACTAGGGATGAGCCGAACACCCCCCCGGTTCGGTTCGCACCAGAACCTGCGAACGGACCGAAAGTTCGCACGAACTTTAGAACCCCATTGACGTCTATGGGACTCGAACGTTCGAAATCAAAAGTGCTCATTTTAAAGGCTAATTTGCATGGTATTGTCCTAAAAAGGGTTTGGGGACCCGGGTCCTACCCCAGGGGACATGTATCAATGCAAAAAAAACTTTTAAAAACGGCCGTTTTTTCGGGAGCAGTGATTTTAATGATGCTTAAAGTAAAAAAAAAAAAAAAGTGAAATATTCCTTTAAATATCGTACCTGGGGGGTGTCTATAGTATGCCTGTAAAGTGACGCGTGTTTCCCGTGTTTAGAACAGTCCCTGCACCAAATGTCATTTTTAAAGGAAAAAATCTCATTTAAAACTGCTTGCGGATTTAATGTAATGTCGGGTCATGGCAATATGGTACCCCCCAGTCCATTACCAGGCCCTTTGGGTCTTGTATGGATATTAAGGGGAACCCCGCACCCAAATTAAAATAAGGAAAGGTGTGGGGCCACCAGGCCCTATATACTCTGAACAGCAGTATACAGGCGGTGCAAACAAGACAGGGACTGTAGGTTTGTTGTTAAGTAGAATCTCTTTGTAATTTTGAACGGGTACATTTTTAACGTGTTTAGCTCCAGCCAAAAAATCTTTTTTAAGCTTTTTGGAAAACATAGGGAAGGGTTATCACCCCTGTGACATTTGTTTTGCTGTCTTTCCTCCTCTTCAGAAGATTTCACCTCACTTTTTGTCCCAATGAAAAATGTTTTTTGAAAATTTGGGTTTTTTTGTGGAACAAGGATTGGAAAGCATCAGTGGAAAGGAGAATTTTTTTTCCCATATTAACTCTTACAGGAGAGAATTTCCCTTCTTAGGGGTAGATTTCATCTCACTTCCTGTTGTCTCCTTCCATTTGCAAGTAGGAGTCGTTTGTAAGTTAGATGTTTGAAAGTAGGGTCCTGCCCTATATACTCAGCAGAAATTTGGGCCTTAGGTGTTGCTGTGGCCACAACACTGTAAGCCCTCACAGGGCCCTGCTGTGAAATATTAGATCAAGAATTGTAATTACATGCCCCTGTTGAACAGGAGCTGAAAAATTAGGCCTTAGGCACTGGTGCTGGTGCCACAACACTGCAACCCCTCACAGACACTCTAGTTGGAACGCAGGAACGAGCCCTGCTGCAAAGTATTGCATCAAAAATTGTAATTACACGCCCCTGTTAGACAGGGGCAGAAAAATTGGGCCTTAGGCACTGGTGCTGGTGCCACAACACTGCAACCCCTCACAGACACTCTAGTTGTAACGCAGGAACGAGCCCTGCTGCAAAGTATTGCATCAAAAATTGTAATTACACGCCCCTGTTAGACAGGGGCAGAAAAATTGGGCCTTAGGCACTGGTGCTGTTGCCACAACACTGCAACCCCTCACAGACACTCTAGTTGGAATGCAGGAACGAGCCCTGCTGCAAAGTATTACATCAAAAATTGTAATTACACGCCCCTGTTAAACAGGGGCTGAAAAATTGTGCCTTAGGCACTGGTGGTGGCGCCCAGAACCAAAAATGTTCTTACAAGCTATCAGCGTGATGATTGAGGAGGAAGAGGATAATTACTCAGGGATAGTCACTCAGCATCAGCATAGGCAGTCTTTGAAGGGATCTGAGATTTCAAAAAAAATTATTCGGTTACATCAGCATCAGGTGCTTGGTAGCTGGTGGTGATCCAAGACTGATTAATTTTTATGAAGGTCAGTCGATCGACCGAGTCGGTGGACAGACGCACCCTGTGATCGGTTACCACGCCTCCAGCAGCACTGAATGTGCGTTCCGAAAGAACGCTGGATGCAGGACAGGCCAGTAGCTCAATTGCATACTGTGCAAGCTCTGGCCAGTGATCCATCCTCAAGACCCAGTAACCCAGAGGATTTTCGGTGGGAAAGGTGTCCAAGTCTAATCTTGCCCCTAGGTATTCCTGCACCATGTAAAACAGACGCTGGCGATGGTTGCTGGAACCGATCATACCTTGGGGCTGCGGACCAAAAAATTGTCTGAACGCATCGGTCAGACGGCCACCTTCTCCACCGCTCCTTCTTTGACTGACCGAAACCTCAGCAACACGTTGTCCAGAAACAGGAGTTTGTAACCTCCCAGTCTCTGGGAACGCGTTGCACAGACCTTTCTGCAAGGCCTCCTGAAGATGTTTCATCCTCTGCTCCCTCTGCGATGGCAAGATAAGGTCCGCAACCTTACCCTTGTAACGTGGATCAAGGAGGGTTGCCAGCCAGTACTGGTCCTTCTCCTTGATACCACGAATACGAGGATCCTTACGCAGGCTTTGCAGGATCAGGGAGGCCATGCAGCGTAGGTTTGCTGAGGCATTCGGTCCGGAGTCCTCTGGGTCACTAAGGACGACAACGTCCGCAGCCACCTCCTCCCAGCCACGTACAAGTCCATGTGTTTCTTTGGACTGATCCCTTAAAGACTGCTGCTGATGCTGAGTGCCAGGCTCCACCTCCATACTGACACAATCTTCCTCCTCCTCCTCCTCGTCCTCTTCCTGTGTGATCGGCGGGCATGCAGGAACACTGTCTGGATAAAGGGGGCCTTGAGAGCTAAGGAAGTCCTCCTCTTCCTGCCTCTGTTCTGCCTCAAGTGCCCTGTCCATTATTCCACGCAGCGTGTGCTCCAACAGGTGGACAAGGGGGACAGTGTCACTGATGCATGCACTGTCACTGCTCACCATCCTCGTGGCCTCCTCGAATGGTGACAGGACAGTGCATGCATCCCTGATCATGGCCCACTGGCTCGGGGAAAAAAAACCAAGCTCCCCTGACCCTGTCCTGGTGCCATAGTCGCACAGGTACTCATTGATGGCCCTCTGCTGCGTGTGCAGCCGCTGCAGCATGGCCAACGTTGAGTTCCACCTGGTGGGCATGTCACAGATTAGGCGGTTCTTGGGCAGGTTAAACTCCTTTTGGAGGTCCGTCAGCCGAGCACTGGCATTATATGACCGGCGGAAATGCACACAGACTTTCCTGGCCTGCCTCAGGACATCCTGTAAGCCCGGGTACCTGCCCAAGAACCGCTGCACCACCAAGTTAAGGACGTGAGCCAAACAGGGCACATGGGTCATTTGTCCCTGTCGGAGGGCAGAGAGGAGGTTGGTGCCATTGTCGCAAACCACCATTCCTGCCTTAAGTTGGCGTGGCGTCAACCACCTCTGAACCTGCCCCTACAGAGCTGACAGAACCTCTGCCCCAGTGTGGCTCCTGTCCCCCAAGCACACCAGCTCAAGCACCGCATGGCATCTTTTGGCCTGCATACTTGCGTAGCCCCTTGAACGACTACGGAGCACCGCTGGTTCCGAGGAAGAGGCCATGGAGGAAGAAGAAGAGGAGGGGGTGGAGGAGAGAGGTGTGTCACAATCATTAGCATTTTGGAGGCGTGGTGGCGGAACAACCTCCAACACTACTGCACCTTGTCCTGCATCCTTCCCAGCTGCCAGCAGAGTCACCCAATGCACCGTGAAACTTAGGTAACGTCCCTGTCCATGCCTGCTGGACCATGAGTCAGCGGTAATATGCACCTTACCGCTGACCGCCCTGTCCAGCGAGGCATGGACATTGCCTTCCACATGCCGGTAGAGAGCCGGAATCGCCTTCCGTGAGAAAAAGTGGCGTTTGGGTACCTGCCACTGAGGAACCGCACATTCCACAAACTCACGGAAGGGGGCAGAGTCTACCAACTGAAAAGGCAGCAGTTGAAGTGCTAGCAATTTTGCCAAGCTAGCATTCAACCGCTGGGCATGTGGATGGCTGGGAGCAAACTTCTTTCGGCGGTGCAGCAGCTGGGGCAGGGAAATTTGCCTGGTACAATCTGACGTCGGTGTACCAAAAGCAGATTGCCCACAAGTACTTGGCTGTGACACACCTAATTCTACACCTTCATTCCTCTCACTGCAGGTCTCAGAGAGGACTGGAGGTCTAGTGGGGTTGGAAATCTCAGCTGATGAGGAGCAAGGAGAGATCCTCTTTGTTCTTTGGTGTGGGTCTTTTAGAAACGCTTGCCAACGAACTGCATGGCAGGTCAACATATGTCTGGTCAAGCATGTGGTACCCAAGCGGGAGATGTTTTGGCCACGTGAGAGGACATATGTTGCAAATAGCAGCGGTGCGATCTGATGCACTCGTCTCAAAAAAGGCCCACACCAAAGAACTTTTTGAATAACGCGCAGAGACTGCAGCGCCCTGCACATGTGGAGCTTTGGGGTGTGATGCAGTCAATGTGCTGCCCTTAGGCTGGCCCCTGGAGGGCATCCTGCCTCGTTGGTGATGTGCCGCCTCCTCCTCCTCCTCCTCCTCTCTCCTATCAGGCACCCACGTTGAGTCAGTGACCTCATCATCCCCTCCCTCCTCATCACTGGAGCAAACCTGGCAGTATGCTGCAGCAGGGGGAGCATGACTGCCAGATTGCTGTCCTTCTTGGGCACCCCCTCTGTCCGTGCTCATGTTACTGCCTTCATCGAGCTCAGTATCATCATCAGAGCCTTCCAAACGCTGGGCATCCTCCTGGAGCATGTACCCAACACTGTGGTCAAACAGTTCGAGGGACTCCTCAGGAGGACATGGTGGAGCTAGGGAAGGAGTCACTGATGACATTGAGCCGAGGGAAGAGGCCGCTGCTTTGCCAGACAAAGCACCCTGGGCATGGGTGAGAGAGGATGAGGAGGATGAGGACGGCTTGGTCATCCACTCGACCAAGTCTTCCGCATGTTGCGGCTCAACACGGCCAGCTGCCGAAAAAAAGGCCAAGCGTGTCCCATGGCCACGTGCTGATGAGGATGCACCGTCTCCACGACCAGCACTAGACACAGAGCCTGCTTGCCCTCTCTTATTGGCTTGTGACTGTCTGCCTCTCCTTCTTGGCCTTCCAGACATACTAATGGCCTGTAGCTGCACTAAGCTGGGATAAATATATATATATATATATATATATATATATATATATATATGTACTGATACTGCAGCTAGCAAAATCAACTGCTTGCCTGTAGTATGAGAACACCACCAACCTTCTACAGGTAGCTTTAGCTGAACACTGTGAGGTGGACGCACCCCACTAACTTGTAGGTTTAGCTGAACACTGTGAGCAGGACGCACTGCACTAACTGTAAATAGTCTAGCTGCCTGACCATGGTACTAATAGGATCAAAAGAACACCAGTAATTTTCTTCAGGTAGCTTTATATACTGTAACAAGACAAGCCTGCCTGACAGTAGGAAGATAACAGGAACGGATCTAGCTGAACACTGTGAGCAGGACGCACTGTACTAAATGTAAATAGTCTAGCTGCCTGACCGTGGTACTAATAGGATCAAAAGAACACCAGTAATTTTCTTTAGGTAGCTGTTAATACTGTAACAAGACAAGCCTGCCTGTCAGTAGGAAGATAACAGGAACGGATCTAGCTGAACACTGTGAGCAGGACGCACTGTACTAAATGTAAATAGTCTAGCTGCCTGACCGTGGTACTAATAGGATCAAAAGAACACCAGTAATTTTCTTTAGGTAGCTGTTAATACTGTAACAAGACAAGCCTGCCTGTCAGTAGGAAGATAACAGGAACGGATCTAGCTGAACACTGTGAGCAGGACGCACTGTACTAAATGTAAATAGTCTAGCTGCCTGACCGTGGTACTAATAGGATCAAAAGAACACCAGTAATTTTCTTTAGGTAGCTGTTAATACTGTAACAAGACAAGCCTGCCTGTCAGTAGGAAGATAACAGGAACGGATCTAGCTGAACACTGTGAGCAGGATGCACTGCACTAAATGTAAATAGTCTAGAAGATAACAGGAACGGATCTAGCTGAACACTGTGAGCAGGACGCACTGTACTAAATGTAAATAGTCTAGCTGCCTGACCGTGGTACTAATAGGATCAAAAGAACACCAGTAATTTTCTTTAGGTAGTTGTTAATACTGTAACAAGACAAGCCTGCCTGTCAGTAGGAAGATAACAGGAACGGATCTAGCTGAACACTGTGAGCAGGACGCACTGCACTAAATGTAAATAGTCTAGAAGATAACAGGAACGGATCTAGCTGAACACTGTGAGCAGGACGCACTGTACTAAATGTAAATAGTCTAGCTGCCTGACCGTGGTACTAATAGGATCAAAAGAACACCAGTAATTTTCTTTAGGTAACTGTTAATACTGTAACAAGACAAGCCTGCCTGTCAGTAGGAAGATAACAGGAACGGATCTAGCTGAACACTGTGAGCAGGACGCACTGCACTAAATGTAAATAGTCTAGAAGATAACAGGAACGGATCTAGCTGAACACTGTGAGCAGGACGCACTGTACTAAATGTAAATAGTCTAGCTGCCTGACCGTGGTACTAATAGGATCAAAAGAAAACCAGTAATTTTCTTTAGGCAGCTGTTAATACTGTAACAAGACAAGCCTGCCTGTCAGTAGGAAGATAACAGGAACGAATCTAGCTGAACACTGTGAGCAGGACGCACTGCACTAAATGTAAATAGTCTAGAAGATAACAGGAACGGATCTAGCTAAACTGAATACAGTGTATATATATATATGCAACATCTGGGATGCATATATATACACAATACACTGTAAGTGCAGCTAACTGACTGACTGTTCTGCCTAATCTATCTAACTCAAATCAAATGACACTGTCTCTCTGTCTATCTCTTTCAACGCCGTAACACACACTACACAGGGCCGCCGTGCAGGCGGCCTTATATAGTGTGGGGCGTGTACTAAATCCCCTGAGCCATAATTGGCCAAAGCCTCCTTGGCTTTGGCCAATTACGGCTCTCTGTTCAGGCGGCGCTGTGATTGGCCAAGCATGCGGGTCATAGTGCATGCTTGGCCAATCATCAGCAAGCAATGCACTGCGATGCGCAGTGAATTATGGGCCGTGACGCGCCACACGAATTTGGCGCGAACGGCCCATATCGTTCGCAATTCGGCGAACGACCGAACAGCCGATGTTCGAGTCGAACATGGGTTCGACTCGAACACGAAGCTCATCCCTAGCGGTGACTATACACCAATGGTTGGAAAAGATCAGCATATATACACTACCGTTCAAAAGTTTGGGGTCACCCAAACAATTTTGTGTTTTCCATGAAAAGTCACACTTATTCACCACCATACGTTGTGAAATGAATAGAAAATAGAGTCAAGACATTGACAAGGTTAGAAATAATGATTTGTATTTGAAATAACATTGTTTTTACATCAAACTTTGCTTTCATCAAAGAATCCTCCTTTTGCAGCAATTACAGCATTGCACACCTTTTGCATTCTAGCTGTTAATTTATTGAGGTAAGCTGGAGAAATTGCACCCCACGCTTCTAGAAGCAGCTCCCACATGTTGGATTGGTTGGATGGGCACTTCTGGCATACCATACGGTCAAGCTGCTCCCACAACAGCTCAATGGGGTTCAGATCTGGTGACTGTGCTGGCCACTCCATTACCGATAGAATACCAGCTGCCTGCTTCTGCTGTAAATAGTTCTTGCACAATTTGGAGGTGCGTTTAGGGTCATTGTCCTGTTGTAGGATGAAATTGGCTCCAATCAAGCGCTGTCCACTGGGTATGGCATGGCGTTGCAAAATGGAGTGATAGCCTTCCTTATTCAGAATCCCTTTTACCCTGTACAAAGCTCCCACCTTACCAGCACCAAAGCAACTCCAGACCATCACATTACCTCCACCATGCTTAACAGATGGCGTCAGGCATTCTTCCAGCATCTTTTCATTTGTTCTGCGTCTCACAAACGTTCTTCTTTGTGATCCAAACACCTCAAACTTGGATTCATCCGTCCACAACACTTTTTTCCAGTCTTCCTCTGTCCAATGTCTGTGTTCTTTTGCCCATCTTAATCTTTTTCTTTTATTGGCCAGTCTCAGATATGGCTTTTTCTTTGCCACTCTGCCCTGAAGCCCAAAATCCCGCAGCCGCCTCTTCACTGTAGATGTTGACACTGGTGTTTTGCGGGTACTGTTTAATGAAGATGCCAGTTGGGGACCTGTGAGGGGTCTGTTTCTCAAACTAGAGACTCTAATGTGCTTATCTTCTTGCTTAGTTGTGCAACGCGGCCTCCCACTTCTTTTTCTACTCTGGTTAGAGCCTGTTTGTGCTGTCCTCTGAAGGGAGTAGTACACACCGTTGTAGGAAATCTTCAATTTCTTTGCAATTTCTCGCATGGAATAGCCTTCATTTCTAAGAACAAGAATAGACTGTCGAGTTTCAGATGAAAGTTCTCTTTTTCTGGCCATTTTGAGCGTTTAATTGACCCCACAAATGTGATGCTCCAGAAACTCAATCTGCTCACAGGAAGGTCAGTTTTGTAGCTTCTGGAAGGAGCTAGACTGTTTTTAGATGTGTGAACATGATTTCACAAGGGTTTGCTAATCATCAATTAGCCTTCTGAGCCAATGAGCAAACACATTGTATCATTAGAACACTGGAGTGATAGTTGCTGGAAATGGGCCTCTATACACCTATGTAGATATTGCACCAAAAACTAGACATTTGCAGTTAGAATAGTCATTTACCACATTAGCAATGTATAGAGTATATTTGTTTAAAGTTAGGACTAGTTTAAAGTTAGCTTCATTTAAAAGTACAGTGCTTTTCCTTCAAAAATAAGGACATTTCAATGTGACCCCAAACTTTTGAACGGTAGTGTAGATATTGGAACACTGGAATTTTTCGTAATCACACTTTCCTTCAGGAGACACAGGTCTCAAGAAACGAGGTTTCAGAGGTATGGTCCTTAGTATGGATTCACACATACAGTATGCTGATGTTTTTCAACCATTGGTGTATAGTCACCGCAAAGCTCTGATGACTTACTGGGCATATGCCTTACTGAGTCCATATATTCTGGTAAGCCTCAGTGTTATCAGTGGTGGCTTCCTTTATCACTTTTCATGCACTACTAATGCTGCGTACACACGATCGAAATTTCCGTCCGAAAAAACTTGGATGGTTTTTCCGACGGAATTCCGCTCAAGCTTGCCTTGCATACACACGGTCAGGGGCGTTGCTAGGGGGTGGCTTTTGGGGCTATAGCCCCGAATCTGAGGCCAATAGCCCCGAGTCTCTGAAGGGGTCCCCAAGGGGAGGGGAGGCTCTCTGGGGACCCTTATGTAAGTGGGGGGGCTCTCTGGGGACCCTGATGTAAGGGAGAGGCTCTCTGGGGACCCTGATTTTAAGGCCTAGGCTCTCTAGGGACCCAGATTTAAGGGGGAGGTTCTCTGGGGACCCTAATGTAAGGGGGCCTCTCTGGGAACCCTGATGTAAGTGGGGGGGCCCTCTGGGTACCCTGATAGAAGGGGGAGGCTCTCTGAGGACTCTGATGTAAGGAGGAGGCTCTCTGGGGACCCTGATGTAAGGTAATGTAAGGGGGGGCTCTCTGGGGACCCTGATGTAAGCAGGGGGCTCTCTGGGGATATATATACACCCACACGTATATTACTGTATATACATGTGTATGCCCGCCCAAGCGTATGACTTTCTTTACTACGCTGCTATGGGCTCTAGCCCCAGATCTTTTGTAGACCTAGTAACGCCCCTGCACACGGTCACACCAAATTCCGACCATCAAGAATGAGGTGACGTACAACAAGTACGACGGGACTAGAAAACGGAAATTCAATACCCAGAGCGCCACCCTTTGGGCTCCTTCTGCTAATCTCTTGTTAGAAATTTGGTGAGAGACGATTCGCGCTTTTCAGCTTTCGTGCTTTTCAGTCCGTTACTGCTCTTCAGTTTGTGCTTGTGGGTTTGTATCTGGTTTTCAGTGCGTGTAGTCAGTTTGTATCTGTTTTTAAGTGTGTTCTTTTCCGCTAGTTTCTGATTTTCAGCTCGCTCTTCACAGGCCTTTCTGTTCTTCAGTGCGTTCTGTTAGTTCGTTCTGACCAGCCGACCGTTTAGAAGCCATGTTGCGAGTACGTGCTCGTCGCAGAGTTCGTGCTGTGCGGAGGCTTGGTGTTAGGGTTCTTGCCTTGACTCAAGCCCAGTCCATGAACAGGGTGGGGAGGAGTTCATGGACCAAGAAGTGGTTGCTCCAGCGTGACCAATTCTCTCATATGCCTTTGCTGCGTGAGATCCAGGAGAATAACCCTGATGATTTCAGGAATTTTGTCCGGATGAGGGACCCCCTTTTTCACCGTCTGTTTGCTTTGCTGTCCCCTTATATTACGAAGCAGGACACCTGCATGTGGCAAGCCATCACTCCGGAGCAGAGGCTAGTCGCCACATTGCGGTACTTGGCAACGGGGAGAAGTCTACAGGACCTCAAGTTCTCTACAGGCATCTCCCCCCAGGCTCTAGGGATCATTATTCCAGAGACCTGTTCTGCCATCATACAGGTCCTGCAGAAGGACTATATTAGGGTAAGTTTTCTCCTTTAACATCACATTCTATGTATTTAATGTATGCTAATGTATTGTATTTCTTTCATCATTCCCTAATTACCATGATTGTAATATGCTATGAATGTGCCCTTTGTCCTCATGCATGCTGTAAGCTTTTAATCCTCCTTTTTTGTCCTTCATGCAAATTTGCCTTCACTAACCTCCCAGCATGCTATCCTGAGCCCATATACACCTAGCCTAGTCACTTAACAATGTATTTTGTCAGCTCCATTGTAGTGCTTTACCCTAAACACCCCCTAAAATGTGTCCAAATGTTATTGTTGTCCTTAAAATTCAGGCAGAGTGCCAGAGGCTTTTTTTAGGGTCCCAAACTCATTTATGACCCCCAACCCCTCTAAAATGTTTCCAATGGGCCATCAGAGGGGGTGAGGAATCTGATAAGTGGACCTTATATTATTGTCTTTAAATACTCCTTAAAATAAATGTTATACTGATGTTGGGCAAGAATGTTTGTGTCTAGTCTGCTTGCAATGTTATGTGCAAAAGTACTAATATTTTTTTTTTCTTTTTTGACTCCACAGTTTCCTTCAACGCCACAGGAATGGCAGACTGTGGCTTCCCAATTTGCTCATCGTTGGGACTTTCCCAACTGAGGAAGGGCAATCGATGGGCAGCGCGTCCACATCGTCCCGCCACCCCACTCGGGGTCATACTATTATAACTATAATGCCCCAAACACACGATCGGACATTGATCGGACATTCCGACAACAAAATCCATGGATTTTTTCCGACGGATGTTGGCTCAAACATGTCTTGCATACACACGGTCACACAAAGTTGTCGGAAAATCCGATCGCTCTAAACGCGGTGACGTAAAACACGTACGTCGGGACTATAAACGGGGCAGTAGCCAATAGCTTTCGTCTCTTAATTTATTCTGAGCATGCGTGGCACTTTTTGCGTCGGATTTGTGTACACACGATCAGAATTTCCGACAACGGATTTTGTTGTCGGAAAATTTTATAGCAAGCTCTCAAACTTTGTGTGTCGGAAATTCTGATGGAAAATGTGTGATGAAGCCCACACACGGTCGGAATTTCCGACAACAAGGTCCTATCACACATTTTCCGTCGGAAAATCCGACCGTGTGTACAGGGCATAAGGGGTCTCATAGTATTGTGTTGATGGCGGTGGCGTCGGCAACATACGAGTTTCTCTATGTGGACGTGGGGAAGAATGGCCGGATGTCGGATGGTGGAGTCTTTGCCCAGACCGAGTTCTACCAACGTCTCTAGAGTGGTGGCTTGGGATTGCCACCTGCGGAAGAGAACGTGGAAGGACTCCCATTTGTTTTTATCACTGATGAAGCATTTGGTCTGGGTGATCACCTGATGAGGCCATTCCCCCAGAGGACCCTCACCCCGGAGAAGAGGGTTTTTAAATACCGGCTGGCCAGAGCCAGAAGAGTTGTGGAGAATGCCTTTGGGATAATGGCCAGCCAGTTCCGTCTATTTCTTACAGCAATAAATATGGTGGAGTACAAACTTAACCACATAGTTCTTCTAGCATGCTGCATACTTCACAACTTTTTGAAGAGAAATGCTCCGAATTATGTTGCCTCAGTTGGGCCTGAGGCCAGACTTCCAGAAAATCCACTGATGGCCCTGGAAACTGGCCGTCCTGGCCGTACATAAAAAAATATGTAGATTATTTTACGAGTAGGGGGGCCATTGCTATGTCAGCAAATTTGTAATTATTTTAGGTATTAAAAAAAAATTTGATCTGATCAAATCTTGATTTTGCTTTACTGCTTGTGTTTCTTTGAGCTGTCTCCTAGGTTCTCCTAGTGCACTTGTAGTGCCAAGTGGTTTTTCCATTATTAAATAACACCCATTTTCACTGTAAACACCAACTTAATACACAAAATGGTATTGAGCATTGAAAGAAGAAGCCACACATTGTTGAGTATAAAACCTTTTACTCCGTGCACATTCACATGTGCACGCAGTAAAAAAAAATTTTTTTCTAAAAAGAACACATATTTTTTTTAAGTTTTACCTTGAAAATATTTTTTTTAGTACACAAACAGGCATGTTTCAAAACATAACATACACAACTCAGGAACTTACAAAGTTCAACATTGAAAAACTGAAGGCAATATCAGACATTATAGTGTCAAAAATCTGTTGATATTGCCTTCATCAGATGGGGTGATGTCCCCCAGTAAAAGCAAAATTTTGAAGATGCACACAAATTGGGAGTCAAACTGGGGATTTCCCTCCTGATCCCATGTCTAATGTCAACATGTGCTATCTTCCATCATGGGGGATCAATGGATGTGTTTTAGGGGTGAAACCACTTCCTCTCACCTACTTGAGTTACGACGAAGGGGTTACACCAACAAAACGCGTTCATTGATATCCCCTGATGGCAGATAGCACATGTTGACACACTGTGTGCATCTTCAAAATTTGGCTTTTAAAATGCGTAAAAAAATTGTAAAAAATTGGTCCGAAAAAATTGAAAATGGTGTCATTTTGGTGTTCTTTAGATTCTTCCTAGTACATCAATCATGTTCTTCAGTTTTTGTTCTATGTCATTTGTTTTTTTGCTTGATGACTTCAAAATCCTGACTACAAAACAATATGTCCTGGATTAGCCTTTGTGCACTGTCAGTCGTGAAATGAGTAGATTATTCTTCCACAACATGCACATCACCTAAAAGAAAAAATACACACCATGTATTATAAATATGCAGGCATACATCTATTACCTGAATCTGTGGTGTCAGACACTCACCTGTTGTGGTGACAATCTCAACCACCTCTCCTTCCTCCACATCCTTAGGTTGTGGTGTCCTCTGTTCCCCTTCTTCAGGAGATGGGGGTTTCCTGGTGTCCTCAGACGTCCGGAGTCTTTTCTCCCCTATGAGAATGAAACAAAAGGTGTACTTAGCACACAGATATTTGAGGCCAGAAAAAGGAATATGAAACATTGTTTGGAAGTGGGCTACAATTGTTTGTTTTGGCAGAGTTCCAAGCTGAAGACATGATTTTTTCCCTTACCAAAGCTGGAATACTTACCTTTTTTGGACAAGTTTAACACATGGAGACACTCCAAGTATCCTCTGGAGTACCTGTGTGGGACACCATGAAAAGTTTGTTCTTGTGTCCCACACTAGTGCTCCTGAGTCCAGATGTGTAAACAGCTGCTGAGTGTCCTCTCCTTACATTACACTGAATCAAGTTTGCAATTCTTTCTAGTTTCACACACATCTAGACAACAATGTCCTAAACTTCTTTTAATACAAATTAGCATGACCAAATGTAGTTAACCCTGTATCTGCCCAAAACATCGTATTTAGTTGGCAAACGAACAATGTTTCCTATGACCGATTACTGTGTCTATGAACATGAAAGAAGCCATTTTAAACTGTACAACAGTCACGAAAAGCACATGGAGCAGCATGCAAGTAATAATAATAGTCAGAACACACGACAACTACTTACTTTTTAGAAGCTTTTTCTTGATCCTTCTGTACTGATCCTGCTCCCTCAATTTCAGGTCTGACTAGCGTTTCCTCAATTGCTCCTTGGATTGTCGTACCCCAAAATTCCCGTGCAGACTCTTCACAACTTTAGTTATGATCTTGGCCTTTCTCACATTTGGGTTTAGGTACGGTCCATACTTCCCGTCATAGTCGGCCCTCTTCAAGATGTCCACCATCTCCACCATCTCTACAAAGGCCATATTTGAGGCCTTAAATCTCCTCCTAGATCGGGACGATTCAGGCTCCGGGCTTTCCTCCTCCTCGTTACTGCTATTATCAAGCACCTGCTGTGTCTCCGCCATGTTCCTCTCCCACTGCAACGAAAGAGAAGGGGCGGGAAATATTTGAAAAAGAATGTTAGGGGCGGGTGACGCGGGCGGAGTTTCACGCATGCGCAGCATATATAAAGCTAACACGCGTGTGTTGTGTATGATCTGCGAGTGGAGGAAGCGCGAATGTTCTAACGAAGGTAACATTTTAGCTTGGGACATCAGTGGCCTATACTGATTCGATTGAGGCCTATATTGGGATAAGATTAGGAGAGTTTAGCCTGATATTAGTGTTTTTGTCTTGTGTTTTGTCTTACAGCAAATATTCAAAGACCCTGAATTCATGGGCCAGTTCATAGACAGATACAGGGATATGAGAAATTTGTGGGAGGTTAAAAACCCTGTATATCGAAATAAACCAGCTAGTAAGGCATCGCTGGAGAAACTGCTGCAATTTGTGAAGACGCAGGTCCCCGACGCAGACATCGAGTTTGTGGATAAGAAAATTGGTAGCTTGAGAAGCACGTATAGGAAGGAGCTTAATAAGGTCCAGGCTTCCATGAGATCAGGAGCAGCAGCAAAGTATGTGTATGTACCCAGTCTGTGGTAGTACAACAGGATGCAGTTTCTGGAAGACGAGATTGAAGCCAGATAATCACTTTCTACACTTCCATCCACCCTTCCCTCAACCCCAGCTGAGGCTTCCGAGGACCAACCTGGTTCTTCCACCCTGGAAGAAGTTGAGGAGCCCAGCTGGAGCCAGGTATAGTATTTTTGAACATATTTATTGTCCGAAAATTATTGTTGTTAACTAGATGTTATTATTGCTAACAAATGAATGATTGAACAAAAAGTGTTTGACATATCAATAGACAGTAGGGGCCAAAAATGATTGGGACAAGAATGAAACATGCTGGGCTCAGAATGATAGTTTTTTCTATTTATTAACATTCAATTTGCAACAGTCATGAGCTGAAAATTGTGTGTGATTGATGAACCAAAAACTACAACTATGTCCCTTTTTCATACACAGGAAGACCTTAGCCAGGACGAGGCTCTGGAAAGTGTCAGCCAGGAGGAGTTGGGGGTAAGTATCAGCCAGGAGGTGGCCAGGCCCAGTAGCCTCACCCAATCCCAGGTGCCTCCCCTCCACCTTACAACAAAAAGGGCCAGGAAGGGGAGTAACGTGGAGGAGGCAGCACTGGGCCTTATTAAGGACGCTAATGCGGCCCTGAAAACACCCCCCGACGCTGAAGAGGCCTGTGGCTGCTATGCAGCTGCAAAATTGCAGCAAATGGAGGAGGGCCAATGCTTCATGTGTGAGAATCTTATTTTTTAGTCCCTTCGGAATGGGTTGAGGGGCCAAATTAGTGAGAACATGCACTTATGTGCGCATGCCCATCCTCCTCCTCCTCCTGCCACAAGTCCACCTCCAAAGCCACAGTCTCCACGGAAGGCTGCAGGGAAGGCTGCAGGAAAGGCTGCAGGGAAGATATGAAAGTGATGGCCTGGGTTCAGTCTGGTCTGACAGAAGACGCAGGCTATAGTAGTACCACAGCCTGGGGACAAATATGTCATCTGCTGCTGTTCCTGATCTCCGGGAGTCCTGGACCAGATAGTGCTCCCTATTATATGGACTTCTCAGGCTACAAATTTTTAGTTACATAGAGTTAATGTGGGCCCTGGGGTACAAAGGCTTTGCAAATGCAAGCAGTTTCTCCAGCGTTGCCTTCCTCTTTATTTTGTTATGAGCCAGAATAAATGTAGATTTTTTTATATGAAAATACTTATTTTTTTTCTTCAAAAAGGACAGTTTGTTTGTGAGTAGGCAGGTACATTTCAAAAATACAATGTCAAATTAACAAGGGACACCAACCAACCTCCTTGAGCTTTAAAAATACAAGATAATAATGTTGTTGTGAAACTTGCCACACAAAAAAAAACATATGGAGATCACTAGAAAATAATTTAAAAATAATCAAAAAAACAGGAGATCTTGATTAAAAAAAATGACTATAAAAATAATTCTAAACATTATTATGCAGATCTGGCTTTAAAAACAAAAAAGATTATTTATGAGATCACGAGAAATAATAAAGAAATAAATTTGTGAGAACTCTGTGTGACTATCAGCAGCAAAACAAATTCATTCTTCTAATATTATAAAGAACAAAAAATGCGCTGCATTAACCGATTCAGCCCCGGAAGAATTTACCCCCTTCCTGACCAGAGCACTTTTTGCGATTCGGCACTGCATCGCTTTAACTGACAATTGCGTGGTCGTGCAACGTGGCTCCCAAACAAAAATGACGTCCTTTTTTTCCCCACAAATAGAGCTTTCTTTTGGTGGTATTTGATCACCTCTGCGGTTTTTATTTTTTGCGCTATAAACAAAAAAATAGTGACAATTTTGAAAAAAACGCATTATTTTTTACTATAATAAATATCCCCAAAAAATAATTAAAAAACATTTTTTTCCTCAGTTTAGGCTGATACGTATTCTTCTGCATATTTTTGAGAAAAAAAAAGGAATAAGCGATTATTGATTGGTTTGCGCAAAAGTTATAGCGTTTACAAAATAGGGGATAGTTTTATGGCATTTTTATTAATAATTTTTTTTTTACTAGTAATGGCGGCGACCAGCGATTTTTATTGTGATTGCGACATTATGGCGGACACATCGGACATTTTTGACACATTTTTGGGACCATTGTCATTTATACAGCAATCAGTGCTATAAAAATGCTAGGGGGTGGGGAGGAGTTACGTCAGTACTAGGGAGTGATTTCTAACTGTAGGGGGGATGGGCTAGCTGTGGCACATCACTGATCTCTGCTCCCGATGACAGGGAGCAGAGATCAGTGAGCCTGTCACTAGGCAGAACGGGGAGATGCTTGTTTACATCAGCATCTCCCCGTTCGTCCTCTCCGTGAGGCGATCGCGGGTATCCCCGGGGCGATCGAGTCAGCGGGACCCGCGACCCGAGTCACGGAGCTCCCGGCCGGTGCGTGCGCACGCCGCATGCAGCGCGCACGCAATGGCATGGCGGGGAATTCAAATGGGACTTACAGGTACGCCCATTTGCCCAGCCGTGCCATTCTGCCGACGTACATCGGCGTGCGCCGGTCGGGAAGTAGTTAAAAGATCCAAAAATTGACAGCGTGACTAATGTGCCATTATGAACGCTTGTTTTACCAGAACAAGCACTTTCGTCTCGTACTTGACTATGAGCATGCGTGATTTTTTGCGCGTCCGAATTGCATACAGATGATCGCATTTTTGGATAGGAACTTTCCCCGACCAAAAAATAGAGAGCATGCCCTTAATCTTTTTCTGGCTGGAATTCCGCCAGCAAAAGACCGATGGAGCATACACATGGTCGCATTTTCCGACAAAAAGCTCTCATCGGAGTTTTGCTGGTGGCATTTCCGATCGTGTGTACGCGGCATAAGAGTATATTTGGATGTTGATTTCCAGTGCATCAAGACCAATATTTCACCAACACTCTTTTGTCACATATTGGATTTTTTAGTCTGTTATTGTCCTGGACTTTATTTAGGGTTTCTAACCATTTCCCTCAGAGTGGACTTTAAACCCTTTTCTTTGTGCTTTTTATATGTGGATATTTTTTGCACTTTATATTTGTATATATGTTTTCTCACATATAATGCTTATTTTACACATGTTCTTATTGTTTAAACACTAGTTATTTCCATCTGGTATCAATACCAATTGTATTTAGCGCTGCACCTTTTTTCATTTAATCTCTATTATTTTCAATTGTCATTTGTGGTGTTGGCAGCTGTTTTTCATTACACTGACAGTGTGGTATTCAAGAGAAATTTCTAAATTAAACTGTACACTCCTCTGTTTTGTAGCATTCAAAAGCCCTGAGACCGCTGCCGCGTTCAGCAAGCATTGCTGCCACTGAATGAGCCACAACCATGAACGGGAGGCTTGCAGTTGTGGTGCAATATTCCCATTGAAAAACCCCATTCAGCTGTCAAAAAAAACAGACGGCAGATTTATTGCCTCCTGAGTCCTGAATGTCTGTCAGCCACACCTTTAGAACCCTTTCACACTGTGCTGCCAGCGGCGTTTTGCCGGTGGTATCGCAGCACTGCCCCATTGATTTCAGTGGTGAGTTCACCGTTCCTTCACCGGTCCAAAAAGCTGCTGGCAGGACTTTTTGTGACGCCCTGCCAGCGCATCGCTCCAGTGTGAACGCCCGAGGGCTTTAACACTGGAGTGAATGGAGCAGCTGTTTTAGGGCGGTTTTCAGGCGCTATTTTTAACGCTATAGCGCCTGCAAAATGCTCCAGTGTGAAAGGGGTCTTACCACATTCTAAAAAAACATTCTACTGCGGACTGGTTTTTAGGAGAGCAATTCATACTCAGCCTATGGGAATGTTTAATGGGTTAGTTTTTATTTTGTATTATGGATTGTTTGTATCAAACTTATTCAAAACATTGTATAATTTTTTTATATTGGAGCTGTGCAGCACAGTGTTTATATTGGAGATGTGCGGCACAGTGTGCCGAAAAATGTTTTCAAAGAAATTGAGAGTGCCGATTTTTTAACAAAAAATGTCACACTCTCAATCACGAAAAGGATTTTTTATAAAGTAAATACTGTTAACTACTTTAGTAGTGAGAAATTAACATCCTGCACTATCACGCTTCAGATCAGCCGCAATTCCTGCACCTCCACACCTCAGATCACTGTCCCCTCCTGCAAATCTGCCCCACCACTGTACTACCCTGCACATCTGTCCCACCACTGTACTACCCTGCACATCTGCCCCACCACTGTACTACCCTGCACATCTGCCCCACCACTGTACTACCCTGCACATCTGCCCCACCACTGTACTACCCTGCACATCTGCCCCACCACTGTACTACCCTGCACATCTCCCCCACCACTGTACTACCCTGCACATCTCCCCCACCACTGTACTACCCTGCACACCTGCCCCACCACTGTACTACCCTGCACATCTCCCCCACCACTGTACTACCCTGCACATCTGCCCCACCACTGTACTACCCTGCACATCTGCCCCACCACTGTACTACCCTGCACATCTGCCCCACCACTGTACTACCCTGCACACCTGCCCCACCACTGTACTACCCTGCACATCTCCCCCACCACTGTACTACTCCGCACATCTGCCCCCCCACTGTACTACCCTGCACATCTGCCCCCCCCCCCACTGTACTACCCTGCACTTCTGCCCCACCACTGTACTACCCTGCACATCTCCCCCACCACTGTACTACCCTGCACATCTGCCCCACCACTGTACTACCCTGCACATCTGCCCCACCACTGTACTACCCTGCACATCTGCCCCACCACTGTGCTACCCTGCACACCTGCCCCACCACTGTACTACCCTGCACATCTCCCCCACCACTGTACTACTCCGCACATCTGCCCCCCCCCCACTGTACTACCCTGCACTTCTGCCCCACCACTGTACTACCCTGCATATCTGCCCCACCACTGTACTACCCTGCACATCTCCCCCACCACTGTACTACCCTGCACACCTGCCCCACCACAGTACTACCCTGCACATCTCCCCCACCACTGTACTACCCTGCACATCTGCCCCACCACTGTACTACCCCGCACATCTGCCCCCCCCACTGTACTACCCTGCACTTCTGCCCCACCACTGTACTACCCTGCACACCTGCCCCACCACTGTACTACCCTGCTCATCTGCCCCACCACTGTAACCCCCTACTCATCTGCCCCACCACTGTAATCCCCTGTACATCTGCCCCACCACTGTAACCCCCTGCTCATCTGCCCCACCACTGTACCACCCTGTTTATCTGCCCCACCAATGTACCCCCTTTTTCATCTGCCCCACCACTGAAACCCCCTGCACATCTGCTCCACCGCCATACCCCCATGCTCTTCTTTCTCACCGCTGAGCCATCTTTTCATCTGTCCTAACACTTAACTTATCTACTCATCTCCCCCATCACTGTAACCCCCTTTCTCATCTGCCCCACCACTGACCCTCTTTTCTCCTCTGCCCCAACACTGAACCCCCCTGCTCATCTTTCCCACCACTGTAACCCCCTTCTCTGAACCCCCCTGCTCATGTGTTCCACCAATGTACCCCCTTTCTCCTCTGAACATCTGCCCCACCTCTGTACCCCCCCTGATCCTCTGCCCCACCGCTGTAACCCCCTGCTCATCTGTCCCACCAATGACCCTCTTTTCTCTTCTGCTCCAACACTGAACCCCCCTGCTCATCTTTCCCACCACTATAACCCCCTTCTCATCTGGCCCAACACTGAACCTCCCCCCCTGCTCATCTGCCCCACCACTGTACCCCCTTGCTCTTCTGTCCCACCACTGTAACCCCTTGCTCATCTGCCCCATCAATGTACTCCCCTTTTCTCATCTGTCCCACCACTGTACCTCCCTGCACATCTACTCCACCGCCGTATCCCCATGCTCTTCTGTCTCACTACTGAAGGACATTCTCATCTGTTCTAACACTGAACCTATCTGCTCATCTGCCCCACCACTGTAACCTGCTTTCTCATCTGCCCCACCAATGCACCTCTGTCTCACCTCTGTACCCCTCTGCTCTTCTGCCCCACCACTGTAACCCCCTGCTCATCTGGCCCAACACTGAACTCCCCTTCTCATCTGCCCCAACACCGAACCCCACTGCTCATGTGTTCCACTGCTGAACCCCCTTCTCATGTCTTCCACCACTGTACCTCCCTACACATCTGCCCCACCGCTGTACCCTCCTGCTCATCTGTCCCACCTCTGAACCCCTCCTGCTCATCTGCTCCACCGCTGTACCCTCTTCTCATCTATTATATGCATGATATGCAGAGTGGTGAAAGGAAGCAGAGATGAGACACATCTACCTGTCCTGGCACACTCATCCTGCTGATCCAACTCTCACATCCAGCCCACATGCTTGTATGTGATGTATGTGATGTATGTGATGTATGTGATGTCACATACAAGCATCTGGAATGGATGCACAATGATGAGCTCAGGTCAGGGGCAATTTCTGATAGCAGTGGGCCTGTGTGCAGGATCATAAGTTAGGCCCCCGCAGCTGAGAAAAAGTGCAGCACCCTGCAAAGGTTGGGTGTGATTTTCATTGTGCTGAATACTGGCTGTGGCTTAAAGGGACACAGAGTGCAGGGGTTCAGTAGTAAGTGACGCAAAGGTTCAGGAATAATTTCAACAAAGTTCCCAGAAGCTCAACAGTAATTCCCACAAACTGACACCTAATTGTGGTTTTCTCAATCAGTAAAATCCCTTCTTTCTGAGATTGGTAGTGGCAACCAAGTGAATCATCTTCCTCCAGATGGTGGGCGGGGCTAGCAGGACTGTGATTGGCTTTAGCAGTGGCCAATGACAGTCCTCCTCCTCCTGGAAACAGGGACCGCCCCCCCTAGCAGAACTGCACCCAATCTCTTCCCCATCACAAAAGCTGACAATCACAGCTACAGCAAAGTTAGAGAACCAAACAATGTTTCCCATCTTTTACAATGTGTGGGGGCGCAGTGCCTTCCCCTCAGTGAGGTGCGGTGTGGGGAATTCTGTAATTGGAATGCATTAGTGTTTCACTGACACTTCCCTGCACTGCTGATGGGGAGGGAGTCGAGTGCCGGCAAAAGAGGCTTCGTGTGCCGCTTGCGGCACCAGTGCCACGGATTGCCTACCCCTGGGGTATGGGATATTTTGTTTTTGGATATTTGTGTTTTTTTGGATATTTTACTATTAAACCTTAAAGCAGAACTTTCAACCTAAAGGGTAAGTTCTGCTTTTCCTCCTCCTCCCCCTCCTCTCCCATATTTAGAATGTTTTTTTTTTGTGCGGGAGGGGGGAGCAGGTACCTGATTTCGACAGGTACCCGCTCCCACTTCCAGTTGGATCAACGCAGCAATCTTAGCGGACATTTTCTCCTACCCCCGCAGTCTCTTGGGACACATCACAGGTCCCAGGAGATTGCAGGACCATTCACAGGGTGCAGCTGGCTTTAAAGTCGCAAGGAGTCGCAAAAGGCTGGCCACAGTTAAAGCAATAATAAAGTCTTGTTTAAAACAAAAAACAAAAAAAAACAAATCATGTTATACTTACCTGCTCTTTACAGTGGTTTTGCACAGAGCAGCCCCGATCCTCCTCTTCTCAGGGTCCCACGTTGGCGCTGCTGGCTCCTCCCTCTTACTGGATGCCCCCACAGCAAGCAGCTTGCTGTGGGGGCACCCAAGCAGGCGCGCTCCTGAGCCACAGCTCTGTGTGTTCATTCACACACAGCGCCACGGCTCGGCCCCAACCCCTCCAGCTCCTGATTGGCTCACTGGCTGTGATTGACAGCAGCGGAAGCCAATGGCTGCTGCCAAATGCCAATCAGAAGTGCAAGTCCCCAGAAAGACAAGGTTCTCATGGACTTTGCTGGATCAAGAGGGGGCTCAGGTAAGTATTATGGGGGGCTGGGGGTGCTGCTGCACACAGAAGGTTTTTTACCTTCATGCATAGAATGCATGAAGGTGAAAAACCTTGTGTCTTTACAATCACTTTAAGATGCCAGCACTGGGATTCAAACACCAGATGGCAAAGAAAACAAAGGAGTTATAACCCTTCCATACGCTATCCAAAATTAAAAAAAAGTTTTGCCTTTAGTTCTACTTTAACCGTTTTCCGACTGCATCACTTAGCTGTATGGCAGCAGAGCAGCTCTTCTGTGGCAGATCATGTACCTAGTACGTGACCTGGCACTTCTGGGTAGGGGGGCATGCGCACGTTGCCAGCATCCGGGCTATGCTGTGATTAGATCAGTGGGTGTTGGCCAGTGGATGTGTGCTGGCACCTGCTGATCGATGAGGAGCGACACAGGACAGAGCCTCGCCTATGTAAACAAGGCAGATCTTTGGCCTGTCAGCAGTGAAGAGATGGAATTTATTTCCTGCAAAGTAGGGTATAAAATCCATCACTTCACTTATCGAAGGCACCACTTATGACACGAACACTGGCTAGGCATACATTTAACCCTTTGATCACCCTAGCTGTTTAACAACTTCCCAGCCAGTGTCATTAGTACAGTGACAGTGCATATTTTTAGCACTGATCACTGTATTAGTGTCACTGGTTCCCACAAAGTGTCAAAAGTGTCAGTTAGTGTCAGAATGTCCGCCACAATATCACAGTCCCACTATAAGTCACTGATTGCTGCCATTACTAGTGTAAAAAAAATAAAAAATAAATGTAAATTCCAGCATATATGCCATAGTTTGTATATGCTACAACTTTTGCCAAACCAATCAATATACGCTTATTGGTATTTTTTTTAACCACAAATATGTAGCAGAATACATATTGGCTTAAATTTATGAAGAATTAATTTTTTTTTATTGGATATGTTTTATAGCAGAAAGTAAAAAATATTGTTTTTATATTAACATTGGTGGTCTTATTTGTTTATAGCGCAAAATATAAAAAAAACAGTGGTGATCAAACACCACCAAAAGAAAGCTGTATTTGTGGGGGAAAAAAATCACATATATTTTCTTTGGGTACAGTGTTGCATGACTGCGCAATTGTCAGTTAAAGTAGCGCAGTGCTGTATTCTGGTCAGGAAGGGGGGTAAATCTACCGGAGGGCAAGTGGTTAATGGAAGAACAGTGGTTGTACAGGCTGGCTGCAGTGCAACGTGCTGTGTACCCGTCCCTGAGTGCCCGTCCCTGTGTGCCCGTCCCTGAGTGCCCATCCCTGTGTGCCCGTCCCTGAGTGCCCGTCCCTGTGTACCCCTCTCTGAGTGCCCGTCCCTGTGTACCCCTCTCTGAGTGCCCGTCCCTGTGTACCCCTCTCTGAGTGCCCGTCCCTGTGTGGCCGTCCCTGAGTGCCCGTCCCTGTGTGGCCGTCCCTGAGTGCCCGTCCCTGTGTACCCCTCTCTGAGTGCCCGTCCCTGTGTACCCCTCTCTGAGTGCCCGTCCCTGTGTACTCCTCTCTGAGTGCCCGTCCCTGTGTACCCCTCTCTGAGTGCCCGTCCCTGTGTGGCCGTCCCTGAGTGCCCGTCCCTGTGTACCCCTCTCTGAGTGCCCGTCCCTGTGTACCCCTCTCTGAGTGCCCGTCCCTGTGTACCCCTCTCTGAGTGCCCGTCCCTGTGTGGCCGTCCCTGAGTGCCCGTCCCTGTGTACCCCTCTCTGAGTGCCCGTCCCTGAGTGCCCATCCCTGTGTGCCCGTCCCTGAGTGCCCGTCCCTGTGTACCCCTCTCTGAGTGCCCGTCCCTGTGTACCTGTCACACTCATTTGGTCTGTATACCCACAGAACATCTATTTAATTATATAGGTTGCCTGCATACTGTGATGGTAGGGGTTTCAAAAGATGTCCTTAGCTCAGTCTTACTTCCCCTATATTCTTCCCATATTCAGAATAATTTTATCATTTGTGTTTATTTATTTAGACAAAAAAATGCAGATCACCAATACATAACCCAGATAGGACCAGTGGGAGGATGAGAGGCAATACAGATCCATTCCTTGACAGTGTTACTCCTATGCCAGCTGACACAGTCACTTTAGTAAGTATGGAAGGATAATAGCGGCAGGAGATGTATTGTGTGTGATCACAGCAGTCCTGTCAGCACCTCTCCCTCCAGTGACAGCTGCGTGCGCACCACATCTAGGATTTACGGACTGCGCACTGTAGTAGCAGAGTTACGGTAAGGCTCTTGTATCGCGAGATTTGCTGAGAGGAGCTGTGAGCGGGACCCTTCAGTTTATATCGGAGAGGAGGTGAGTGTGTGATGGGCATGTGCCCGACACCGGAACCACCGACACCCCGACCACCTTGTGTGTGTATTATATGTATGGGGCTATACAACATTCCCCTCAGATAGACACAGCACTAAGTTCTCATAGTTCTTTCTTCACTTCATAGCACCTCTCTCTGTGTGTGTATATGTAGTGTCCTCAATGTATTCCTCATCTCTCCTCACTGTCATCACCTCCATCTCCTCTTTGTATCCCCCCCCCCCCATTTCCTTCCTCTGCCCCCCACCTGTCCCTCCTATCCTCCTTCTATGACCCTCCACTCCCCCCCCCCCCATCTTCCCCTCTCCTGATCCTCCATACCCCCCCCACCTGTCCCTCTTCTGACCCTCCATATCCACCCCCCCTCCCTTTCTCCCTCTTCTGACCCTTCGTTCCCCCCCCCCCCCGTCTGTCCCTTTCTCCCTCCTCTGACCCTTCGTCCCCCCCCCCCGTCTGTCCCTTTCTCCCTCCTCTGACCCTTCGTTCCCCCCCCCCGTCTGTCCCTTTCTCCCTCTTCTGACCCTTCGTCCCCCCCCCCCCGTCTGTCCCTTTCTCCCTCTTCTGACCCTTCGTTCCCCCCCCCCCCGTCTGTCCCTTTCTCCCTCTTCTGACCCTTCGTCCCCCCCCCCCGTCTGTCCCTTTCTCCCTCTTCTGACCCTTCGTTCCCCCCCCCCGTCTGTCCC
This sequence comes from Lithobates septentrionalis, assembly GCA_037952835.1. Taxonomy (NCBI): domain Eukaryota; kingdom Metazoa; phylum Chordata; class Amphibia; order Anura; family Ranidae; genus Lithobates; species Lithobates septentrionalis. The sequence continues at coordinate 3,264,827 of JBBDGP010000542.1, forward strand.
TTTCTCCCTCTTCTGACCCTTCGTTCCCCCCCCCCCCCCCCGTCTGTCCCTTTCTCCCTCTTCTGACCCTTCGTTCCCCCCCCCCCCCCCCCCCCGTCTGTCCCTTTCTCCCTCTTCTGACCCTTCGTCCCCCCCCCCCCCCCCGTCTGTCCCTTTCTCCCTCTTCTGACCCTTCGTTCCCCCCCCCCCCCCCCCGTCTGTCCCTTTCTCCCTCTTCTGACCCTTCGTCCCCCCCCCCCCCCGTCTGTCCCTTTCTCCCTCTTCTGACCCTTCGTTTCCCCCCCGTCTGTCCCTTTCTCCCTCTTCTGACCCTTCGTTCCCCCCCCCCCCGTCTGTCCCTTTCTCCCTCTTCTGACCCTTCGTTCCCCCCCCCCCCCGTCTGTCCCTTTCTCCCTCTTCTGACCCTTCGTTCCCCCCCCCCCCCGTCTGTCCCTTTCTCCCTCTTCTGACCCTTCGTTCCCCCCCCCCCCGTCTGTCCCTTTCTCCCTCTTCTGACCCTTCGTTCCCCCCCCCCGTCTGTCCCTTTCTCCCTCTTCTGACCCTTCGTTCCCCCCCCCCGTCTGTCCCTTTCTCCCTCTTCTGACCCTTCGTTCCCCCCCCCCCGTCTGTCCCTTTCTCCCTCTTCTGACCCTTCGTTCCCCCCCCCCCGTCTGTCCCTTTCTCCCTCTTCTGACCCTTCGTTCCCCCCCCCCCGTCTGTCCCTTTCTCCCTCTTCTGACCCTTCGTTCCCCCCCCCCCGTCTGTCCCTTTCTCCCTCTTCTGACCCTTCGTTCCCCCCCCCCCGTCTGTCCCTTTCTCCCTCTTCTGACCCTTCGTTCCCCCCCCCCGTCTGTCCCTTTCTCCCTCTTCTGACCCTTCGTTCCCCCCCCCCGTCTGTCCCTTTCTCCCTCTTCTGACCCTTCGTTCCCCCCCCCCCGTCTGTCCCTTTCTCCCTCTTCTGACCCTTCGTTCCCCCCCCCCCGTCTGTCCCTTTCTCCCTCTTCTGACCCTTCGTTCCCCCCCCCCCCGTCTGTCCCTTTCTCCCTCTTCTGACCCTTCGTTCCCCCCCCCCCCGTCTGTCCCTTTCTCCCTCTTCTGACCCTTCGTTCCCCCCCCCCCCGTCTGTCCCTTTCTCCCTCTTCTGACCCTTCGTCCCCCCCCCCCGTCTGTCCCTTTCTCCCTCTTCTGACCCTTCGTCCCCCCCCCCCCGTCTGTCCCTTTCTCCCTCTTCTGACCCTTCGTCCCCCCCCCCCGTCTGTCCCTTTCTCCCTCTTCTGACCCTTCGTTCCCCCCCCCCCGTCTGTCCCTTTCTCCCTCTTCTGACCCTTCGTTCCCCCCCCCCCGTCTGTCCCTTTCTCCCTCTTCTGACCCTTCGTTCCCCCCCCCGTCTGTCCCTTTCTCCCTCTTCTGACCCTTCGTCCCCCCCGTCTGTCCCTTTCTCCCTCTTCTGACCCTTCGTCCCCCCCGTCTGTCCCTTTTCTCCCTCTTCTGACCCTTCGTTCCCCCCCCCCCCCCCGTCTGTCCCTTTCTCCCTCCCCCCCCCGTCTGTCCCTTTCTCCCTCTTCTGACCCTTCGTTCCCCCCCCCCCCCCGTCTGTCCCTTTCTCCCTCTTCTGACCCTTCGTGCTCCCCCCCCCCGTCTGTCCCTTTCTCCCTCCCCCCCCCGTCTGTCCCTTTCTCCCTCTTCTGACCCTTCGTCCCCCCCGTCTGTCCCTTTCTCCCTCTTCTGACCCTTTGTTCCCCTCCCCCCGTCTGTCCCTTCCTCCCTCTTCTGACCCCTCCGTCCCCCCTGTCTGTCCCTTCCTCCCTCTTCTGACCCCCCCTCCCCCCTGTCTGTCCCTTCCTCCCTCTTCTGACCCTCCGTCGTTCCTTTTCCTCCCTCTTCTGACCCTCCACACCTGTCCCCCGTCTGTCCCTTCGTTCCTCAGCCTGTGGCCCTTTGGTGTATAATGTGCTGCCCTTGGACCTCAGCAGTCTGTAGTGATTAGGGTAATATTGATCATTTGCTAGCCTCATGTACCATGTTCCCAGTTTTGTATTGTCTTTTTGCAGCATATTCCCAGCCATAAATGTATCCTGTCTACTCTCTCTGACCCTCATCTCTTCTATTAGGTCTGCAATCTGACAGTCCTCTCATTGTCAGGGGCCACCTTATGGGGTCCTCTATAGCTCATAAGTTGACAACCATTGCACTATATCCATCCGTCTGTCTGTGCCCATGCCCCCGTCCCTCTGTGCCTGTCTGTGTGCGTCCCCCGTCCGTCTGTCCCTCCCTCCCTCTGTGCCCACCGTCTGCCCTTCTACCTCCTTGCTGTCAGAATACAATGATCCGTGTTGTCGGCTATAGCCAGCGGCTGGTGGCTGGTTCTACACAATTCCGTCAATAGATCCATTTGTACACAATCAGCCTGCCCATGCATAGATCGAAATTTATCTGTTCCCTACTGAGCTGGCCAAATTTTGATGCATGTATTCCTGGCTGAAAATGGAAGCAGTCGGTGTGCAGAAAAGTTCTGGAACAGTGGAACTAAAACTTTTCATCTTTGCTGAAAGTCCTGTCCCTGACTTGAAGGCCGGGAACATCAGCCCCGTCTGAGGCTTCTCACACTGCTGTCTTGCTTTGTGACGGCCTCACCTTACAGATGTCTCTGACATGAACCCTCATATTCCTCAATCTGGACATCCCACAAAAGGAAGAGTGGCCTGTAAACAAGTAATATTAAAGGCGATCTCCATGTTTTAGTGACGTTTAAATAGTTTGTTGGGTCCAAGCTGGTCCCAACAAACTATTTACTTCACTAACATATGCAGCAGCAGTGTGCACTTTAGAAAATGTGTGCAGCCTCAGCTACATGTGGTGTATATATACAGCACTGTGTTCTGGCAGCAGGACGGGAGCTTTGTCTTGCTTTCAGAATAAACTGCGTCATAGAATACAGCAAGCTTTGTAATGTCATCTGCCTGCCCCTCCACTTCAGAGGAAGCTTTGTATTGAATTCTTGAACAGTAAGCTCCCTGTTAATGGCTGAGCAGCTCTCAACACAACTCAATTTTTTTTGAGATGGAAAGTACCTGTCCCACTGCTGGAACACAGGGCTGAAACAACTAAACATAATTGATTATAATCGATAATAAAAATTGTCAACAATTTTCATTATCGATTATTTGGATTTCATACAGAATGCATTATTTGTTTACATGTCAGTATGGATGCTGTACTGAGCTGTATGTGTGCTGCACTGGGTAAACATGTCAGTATACACAGTGCAATATACATAGAGCTCAGCACACTGTCTATACTTTTCAATAAGTGCCTGAGAACTTGTATGTGAATAGGACCACTGACCACCACGATGTATGAAAAAGGTGGGGGCTTTTCAGAACCCAATGGCCCTCCAGTGACGAGAGGTCAAACACTTGTTTTGTAATCCACAGAACCTCCAACTTCCTCTGAGTCCCTTGCCAGACAGTTATACAGCAATGTGTCTCACAGGTCAATACGCGATAAAACTCCGTGTAGGAATGATATACAAAAAAAAAGGAATAGACACTCTGCATAGTGTAAACCCATGGGTGAACAATAATTAAGTAAATTGCACTTACAATTTGTAGAAAGTGAAGTGTACAAACAGTTCACATCACATGGGTAGTCCATTTGCCCAAATCCAAGATGACCACAGCTGGTTTGCGCATGCGCAGTGGCATGTGTTCTGGCTCCCCCAAACGCGTTTCATCATACGTGATGTCATCAGGGTCAGCTGCGACAATGTTGGTCATTGGATTCTGGTGGTCTACGGTCCAATTGCTGAAAGGCTTTAAGGCTATCAGGATTCACACCTGTCTTTTTCCTGTTGCATATAGAAAAGACTGTTCAGCCTGTTTTCTGGCTCTTCATTGAAACCTTTTGGTTTGTCATTTCTGTGCACTCATGTGTTTATTTTTTACATTTATCGTCAATTTTTTTTTTTATATATATATATATTGTTTATCATTTGCAAGAACCACTAGTGTGGTTCACTGCGCTGCACTGTTGGTTTCTATTTAATGCATATCATCTGTTAGGGTATTGTGCTAGCTGCTATTAATTGATACACATTGTGAGGTCCTAGCCCGTATTTTTTTTCTTTAGAGATCTATTTTTAGAGCCTGGTCTCTACTGTGCAAGCTCTATTTTTAGAACTTGGATCTATTTTTAGATCCTGGATCTATTTTTGCATTACATTATCATTGTATACTGTATGAAGCTGATGCTAAATACAGTGCTCCCAGCCACTGCATCATTTAGTGAGCTAAATCGTTTGTTTGGACCCATTTGGTACAAACAAACTGTTTAAACTTCACTAAAACATGGCGATCAGCTTTAAAGACTGGAGGATGGCTTACATAATTGTGACTCAAAACTTAAAGCGGAGTTCCACCCAAAAATGGAACTCCGCTTTAAGGGAAGGTGACCGCCTAACATGCCACATTTGGCATGTCATTTTTTTGGAGGGGGAGGGGGGATACCCTCTTTTTCTTTTTTTTTCCCAGAGGGTTCCAGCTCCCACTTCCTCCCGGTGCACCGTGGCATTGGAAGGGAGATCACCTCTTCCCCTTCCCTCTCGGCAATCATCTGGGACCCATCACAGGTCCCAGATGTTTGCCCGGCCAGTCACGGCGCGGCTCACATATGCGCAGTGCGTGCCCAGCTGTGAAGCCACAGCCGGGCACCCACAGTGACCTATGCTGGAGGGGGAGACGACCAAGGCTTCGTTCCCCCGCATCACTGGACCCTGAGACAGGTAAGTGTCAGATTATTTAAAAGTCAGCAGCTGCAGTATTTGTAGCTGCTGACTTTATATTTTTTTTTAAGCGGAACTCCGCTTTAAGAGTGAAGACCAAATTCTTCACACTTGAAGAACAATGACTCAGAAAGCACTGAAGCCATTGGAGCAGCCTGAAATTCAGTGAGCCTACAATTCTGATACATGTTTTCTTTTAAGTAGTTGAAGCAAGTTTTACTTGGAGTAAAAAACGTATTGTAGAATACGCGGTCCACCAGGAAAACATGCCCTCTAGTTAAAAATCATAGGCTTTGAAAAGTCGGATACCAGTTAATTGTTCTTTGTAGTAATATGACTGTGTTTTTTTTTTTTTTTTTTTTTTTTTTTTTTTTTTTTGCAGAGCAAGAAGCAGTCAAGATGGATGAAATTGAGAACACGACAGTTCTGTCCACTCTACAATCGTTTCATACATTTATCTCTCAGCCATTTGAAAGCACCCCACCCGCTGCTAACGCTTCCAATACATCTGGGGCTTCCTTACAGATGCAGTTCAATCAGAGATTCATGGTAGGGAACTAAAAGATTACACTGCCTGTTTATTACTAGTTCAGTCCATGCTTCTTTAAGCTTTGGGTTGTAAACCCTCAAGGTTTTTTACCTTAATGCATTCTATGCATTCTATTCTTAATGCTTAACGCATTCTATGCATTAAAGTGAAAAACCTTCTGTAGTAGCCCCCCCAGATCCCCTCTTTTACTTACCTGAATGTTCCAGTGACGGGGACGAGCACAGCAGTTCCAGCAGCTGTCTCGGGTCCTCATTGGATAGATTGATGGCAACCCCCCCCCCCCCCAATATGTGTAGGGGAGCACAGATAAGGAGTAATACTTACTGTAACTCCAGGCTCTGCGATTGGTCCCCTACAGCCCCCTCTCTGAAGCTCTTCATGCTGCTGTCTCATGCTTGCCCCATCATTTACAATGCAGGGTTAATAGTCCTGCCTACACACCAGAGCTTCGGAGAAAGTAGTTAAGTAATAATGCCTGTCCAGCTCCCCCTAGAGTAATAGAGTATTTAACCCTTGCAGTGCTGGGGAACCTCAGTGCAAAGATTGCTTTGTTTTTTTTTCAAGCACATTCATGAGTTGAGTTTTAAGGGGTTTTCTATATCTACTATTAAAATACCATCCTATATGCAAATAGCAGTTAAGAAAAAAAAAAAGTGAAACCATTTTGTGCCTGATCCACATTGGAATAGTTCTTATTTGGATGCCTGCAAGCAGCTGCTCTTCTGTCTCCAGAAAGACATCTGGGCTGTACCACAGGAAAAGGTTTAAGCGTTTTTCATTTGAATAAGATCAGAGTGCATGAAGTAGAATCTTTCCATTGGTCAATACCCTCTGCTGCATTATACAAGCAGCTGTTTCTTGACTGTATGCTATTGGAATCCTTGCACAAAATTAATTAAAGTCCTGCAACATTTTCGTTGTTGGAAGCAGCCCTGTGGCAAACTCAAGTAGTTCCTATTTGCAAAACTCTTAATGTTTGGTGCTATAGATGCAACAAATTCATAAAGAAATAGTGCCATATTGTTAAGAAAAGTTGAGGTTCATAAGACCTCTACCATGTTGAAGCAACTTGCTTACTGTGTTGCGTGTGTAACTATTATGTCTTATCTGAGACAATTCTGTAACAGAATTTGGAACTGATATTTGATATTTTTCCATTACTCCCTCAACTCCTTCCAATAGCTTCTTTGTCTTTAATACTTCGCTACTTTGCAGGAGAGATGTTTGAGACCGTTCTGTCCAAGTTGCGAAATATTCATATACGCCTCACTGACAAGTTCATGAATCGGTCAGTACTGCCATACCACTAGATCGGTTGCTTTTAAAGAGTATCTTTGACATGCTATGAATTCCAGGGTCTGTTTTTATGGGTGCTGTATGCCTGGCAGTGGCACAATACGTGTAAAAAGTTAATGGTTCCTACATTGCTCCATTTTGCTCCACAACATTGTGATTATTTTTTTTTTTTTTAATGTATGTCTTGTAACAGACTAACCTTAAATATCCTTTTTGTTTTCATCCCCCAGTTAGAAGACCAAGCCGCCCAGATCTGCTCCAGGTCACACCTTATCCAAGTGGAGAGAGAAAAGCTTCAAATGGAGCTGAGCCATAAGCGGGCTCGAATTGAATTTGAGAAGGAAGCCAGCACAAACACTAGGAACTTTGAGGTTTGACAGATGACTGAAATACTTTTGACACATTTGCAATACCCACACTAATACTCACTGCTGCAATACCCTAGTGTATTGATGTACGGTATTGTTCTCAAAGTCTAAATATACACTTATTGGTGAGGATCTCTATTAGGTAGCCACTCTGCAATTCCTTATTACATTTCTAAGTTTAACTTTAAGGAACTATATTTTATATATGTTTTTGGATTACAAAGATCATCTTGGTTTAACCACTTCAGCTTTGAAATGTTTACCTCCCTTCATGACCAGGCCATTTTTTTTGATACTGCACTGTTATTTTTTTTTTTTTATATAATCCTTATTTCAGTTTTCAAAAAGAAAGGTTTGACATAAATAGATTCAAAGGAGGGATGCAATATTTAGATTCAGGAAAGCCTTTGGTACATACAGACATAAGCAGCAGATGATTCCAACATTTGGAAACCATATAACATGGGGGGGGGGGGGGTTTGTAATAATAAAATCAGAGTACCGTATCCGGGTTACGTACCCATGAGCGACTCTATGTCGTATGGCGGCTATGACATGGGGAAAGGAGTAAAGGGGGAGATGGGATGTAGAAGATGTAAGGAGGAGGCAAGAAAGCGGAATAGAGGTGAGAAAAAAGATAGTAGAAGGCAAGGGCCCTATAAACACTGGGGAAAGAAACCTCTAGCACTCTATCTAGATTAATGATTAGTGCTAAAACAAATCTTTTGGGGGTCCGTAACATGCAGGCCTCTGCCGCTAACTGAATTACACGAGAACGTTACTGTTTGGATCTCTATTACTACTTGCACTGTTATTTTAACTGACAATTGCACGGGCGTGCGATGCTTCAACCAAATACAATTATATGTCCTCCCCCCCCCCCCCCCACAAATAGAGCTTTTATTTTGGTGGCTAAAAATCCAAATTTCTTCATCAGTTTAGGCTAATATGCATTCTGTTACATATTTTTGGTAAAAACTATCCCAGTATATGTATATTGATTGGTTTGTGCAAAAGTTACAGTGACTACAAACTGTGGTGTATATTTTAAATTTTTTGCATTATTATTTTTTTCTTTTTTTAATTTTCTTTTTTTTTACTAGTAATGGCAGCAATCATCATATTGCGGGACTGCGATATTGCGACAGACAAATCGGACTCTTAACTGATATTTGTGACACTTTTTGGGACCAGTGACACTAATACAATTATCGGTGCTAAAAAATAAGCACGGTTACTGTACTAATGACACTGGCAGGGAAGGGGTTAACTCTAGGGGCGATCAAAGGGTTAAATGTGTACCCTGGGGGTGATTACTAACTGTGGGGGGGGTGAGGAATGCTTGTACTTTGGGAAGGCAGAGATCCGCAGTGGAATGTAAAGATCTGTATTCCTGGAACACAGGATAAGCACATTTCCCTCTCTGAGAACGGCGATCTGCCTTGTTTACACAGGCAGACTGCCTTTCTGCCTTTCTCCGCCGGACCCGCTTATTGTCTTCCGCTGTGACCAATCACAACGGGAGCAGCTCACTGGCGGTGCAGTACAGTGTAGTGCAGTGCAGAGCGTTCCCCAGACATTCCGAATGGATACATTTTTCTTCAGTGAGGAAACTTCTTACAGCAGGATGCTTACTAGCGTCCATAGACCTCAGGGATGCGTATCTACATGTCCCCATTAGCACCAGCAGCACAAAAATATTTTGCGTTTGGCGGTAAAAATGTGAGTTTGGGGGGGGGAGTGGTGTGTGTGTGTGTGTGTGTGTGTGTGTGTGTGTGGTGTTGCACCTTCCTCTTCCATTTTCACAAAGATTATGGCGGAGGCCCTTGGCGCCGTTCAGTAAGAGGGGAATTGCGATTGTAACTTACCTGTAAGATCTTGTGTTTGCCAACCTGAAGGACCTTTTGTGGAAGGATCTAAATAAGTCTGAGAGACACTTGGAGAGCTTGGGCTGGCTTTTGAACAGGGAGAAATCGAATGTGGTCCCTTCTCAGATACTAAGATTCTTGGGTTACACCATCGATTCTGTGCAGGAAAAGCATTTTTCTCCCAGAGGAAAAAAAATAATACAAGTCCAGAACGCAGTGAAGAAACTCCAAACGAATTTGCCAATTACGATCTGGGCAACCATGTCGACGCTGGGCCTTCTCACAGCATCGATCCCAGTAGTTCAGTGCACCTGCCTCCATTTAAGAGATCTCCAGCGAGCAATTCTGCAGAATTGGTCTTATGGGGGTTCATTAGAGAAACAAATAATGATTCCCTCTCGGGTCAAGAGGAAATTGTGGTGGAGGAGGCAGACAAATTTAAACAGGGGCCTGTTCTGGACATTTCTGGCAGCAAAGAGGTTAACAATGGACGCAAGCTCCTGGGGTTGGGATGTCCATTTAGAGAGTCAGATTGCCCAAGGATCTTGGACAAGCAAGGAGACCAAGAAATTATCCAATTGGAACTGAGGGCCATTCTCCTAGGGCTTTGGTCATTCAAGGAAATGATTAAGGGCCACCACATCCAAGTATTATCCGATAATGCCACGGTGGTAGCCTACACCTCCAAAGCAGAGAGGCACAAGAAGCAGGGTTCTGTTGCTCTCTGCCCTTCAGATCCTGACATGGGCAGAGGACAATCTAGCGTCTGACAGCAGTACTTCTAAAAGGCAGCCTAAATCAAGTTGCATACTTCCTAAGCAGGAGACGAGTGCTGGAATCGGAATGGGGCTTGAGTACAGAAGTCTTCCAGATGCTAGTAGACAGACCCTGGTGCTCCCCAGATCGACCTATTTGCATCACAGGCAAATATAAAGGTAGTGATTTACTTCTTAAACGGGTAGGACCAAGCAGGGGGTCTGGACGCATTAGCTCAGGCTTGGTCCATTCGCTTGTGCTACGCTTTCCCCTGTTTTCAGATGATCCCTCTAGTACTCAATTTACAGAAGGAATACACAAGCCTAATTCTAGTAGTCTCCTTTTGGCCCAAGAGGGCATGGTTCTCTACGGAAGCTAGCAGTAGAACCCCACTGGTTTCTACCATTGCAAGAGGACCTGCTGAGTCAGGGACCCATCCTTCATCCCAATGTAGGACATCTCAGGCTGGCAGCCTGGATACTGAGGAGTAAAGCCTGAAGAAAAAGGGTTTAACCAACAAATTTACTTTCGATGGAGCTAGATAGCACGAAAAAGGTCACAAGGGCCATTTATATCAAAACAAATGTTTCAACTCCTGGTGCACTTTAAAGAATTTTTTTTTCCACAGGAGGTCGCTTCCGTTCTTGAGTTCCTCCATGATGGAATGAGAAGGGTTTGGCGGCCAGTACCTTGAAGGTTCAGATGGCTGCTTTTTCAGTATTCTTAGAGAAAACATTCTCTCAGGACCCTTTTGATCGTTGGATTTTTTTAGAGCACTGGCCAGAGCCAGGCCAGTGCCGTTCAAATTTTTCCCCAAACAGGATTTGTCGATGGTTTTACAGAGTTTGACTGACTAGAAGACTTTTGAACTACTGCAGGACGCTACAATTAAGGATTGATCTTTAAACTTGGCTTTATTGGTAGCGGTTACTTTGGCTAGAAGGGTCAGTGAACTGCAAGCCCTTTCTGTTATTGAACCTTTTTTGAGTCGTCTAAGTGTTAATGGACCGGTAGTTCAGAGGACAGACCCAGGTTTTTCACCAAAGGTCTTTTCCTATCTAGATCACAGGAGATAGTTCTGCCAACTTTCTGTCCAGCCCCATCCTGTCCTAAAGAAAGGATGTTTCACAGTGTGGATGTAAGAAGATGCTTGTTAAAATATCTTGAGGTCACAAGGGAATTTTAGAAAATCAAATTCTCTGTTCATTCTGTTCTCGGGGCTGCGTAAAGGTTGCAGTGCCTCTAAAAACACTATATAGGAAGATGGCTTCTAATGGCCATCAAGGAAGCTTATGGGGCTGTGGAAGTAGAACCTCCTGCAGGGTTAGTGGCCCATTCAACCCATGCTTTGGCAACATGCTGGTACTTCTCCAGGATGAATCTGCAAAGCGGCTACGTTTCTCCCATTTCACCTGCCACTATAGAATGGATTTGTTCTCGGCTGCAGAGCAATCGTTCGGCAGGAAAGTCCTGCAGGCGTTGGTTGCACCCTAGAGTATTAGCTTATCTCCAGGTGCTGTCCTTAAAGACGTTTTGAGATAACCTCAGACTTACCGGTAACTGTATTTCTAGGAGTGTTTCAGGACAGCACCTATCACCCTCCCTTGATTGTGATTGATTTTTTTTTTTTTTTGAATGTGGTGTTATTGCTATGTGTATATACAGTACAACCCTCACATTTTTGTGAATATTTTATTATATCTTGTGACAGCACCGAAGAAATGACACTTTGCTACAATGTCAAGTTGTGAGTGCACAGCTTGTATAACAGTGTGAATTTGCTGTCTTCAAAAAAATAACTCAACACACAGCCATTAATGACTAAACAGCTGGTAACAAAAGTGAGTACACCCCTAAGTGAAAATGTCCAAATTTGGGCCCAAAGTGTCAATATTTTGCAACCATTATTTTTTAGCACTGTCTTGACCCTCTTGGGCATGGAGTTCACCAGAGCTGCCATGGCCTAAATTAACCACTAAGTGGGAATCGGGAGTCATGCAACTAGAAAAGAAGCAAGCCAGATCATCTTGGCACAGAAACTCGCGGTTCAGCAATCTCTGCAGTCCACGTCCCAGGGGTGACCAACTGTAAAGTGGGTTACCTCAGCCAACAACGCCTGAAATGGTGCACTCTGGATATGGATATCCTGGCCTCCTGATTCGACAACAAACTACCGTTTTGTTTGTAGCCAGGTCCAAAAATCTTCTGGCACTGGCATTGGATGCCTTGATCCCCTGGTCTGCGTTTAAGGGTAACCTACGCCTGCCCTTAAGTACGTATTCTACTTTGTCTGCTCCTTTTTAAAATGGAGAGAGGCAATTCTGCACCAAATTGGCCCTGAAGAACCTGGTACACTGACCTACTCAGATTACAAGGAGATGGTTTCTTTGCAACAGGCTAGATGTGCTGTACTAGTGATCTCTGTTCAATCTCCATGGCTGTTGAAGCCAGTTCTTTAGAACTTGAGGTGTCTGTCATCCCTACTTTGCTAAAAGCAAGAAAAGCTACTTCCAGAATCGTATTATCATACCTGGAAATCCTCCTTTGCCTGGTGTGAACACAGGCACTTCAGCCCCAGAGATTTCTTGAGTCCTCACATTCTGGCCTCCCTCCAATCTGGTCTTGACCAGAGCTTATTCCTAAGCACCTTGCAAAGACAGGATGCAACCTTGTCCATTCTTTCAAAAAAACAATGGCTTCACTCTTTCATGTCAACATTTTAGGTAAGGAATTTCTTGCATCAGGCCCCCCTTGTAGCACTCTTTGCGCCTCAACTTGGTTCTCTCTGCTCTGCAGAAACCATCCTTTGAACCCATCAAGGATTTTACTTTAAATGACCTCAAACTAACAGCGTCCATCAAGAAGGCCAACTTCCTATTTGTCCTGCCCTCTGGACCTCGCAAGAGAAACCCTGATTCTAAGTAAATCATTGCTCACTGGATCAGGCAGCTGATTGCTAGAGCTTAAATAAAGGACAAAACCCCTCCTGCGCTTTTATGTGCCAACTTCGGTACAGAACACCAGCCACCACCCTCCCATCTATTGCTTGGTTCCTTTGCATTGCTTGCTACAAAACTGAGTATTCAAGGAGTGGAGTATGGCTATAGGGGAGGTGCCCAGGGGGTGTATCCTTAAAAGGTTTGCCAGTGTCCAATCACCTGAAGGTATGAGCCTATCATAACTAAAACAAAAGATTAATAAAGGGCATTAACACACTGAGGTTTGACAAAATACGTAACCATGCCCATTTGCATCACAGACATCATCGCGGCCATCTTGTGGGCCTGCAGCACTTGGTGTCCACAGCGGTTTTCATCCATGTGATTTTATGTAGGCAGTCTGCTTCTGTTGGCTCTTCCTGGTGTTTCTCAGGTTAATTTCCTGGTTCCAAGCACCTTACATCACATCCACCTGGAGGGGCTTGCTCGCCATTGACCACCTGGTAGGTTGCCACCTGCTGAAAACGTATTGATGCACTTTTTAATATCTTGTAAATGTGAGAGCATATTTTATTTCTTTTCATAAATCTGTTTTAATAAATGCTACACTTAGGTAGTGGCGCTTTTTTGTTTATTCATATGCGCCTATAACCTAGAGTCTTTGAATACTCTGTTTTCAGACCCTTTGCTCAGTATTTAGTAGAAGCACCCTTTTGATCCAATACAGCCATGAGTCTTTTTGGGAAAGATGCAACAAGTTTTTCACACCTGGATTTGGGGATCCTCTGCCATACTATACTAACTACATATTAAAATTTGTAGAATCTATGCGTTGAAAGTTTTTGTTGCTGCCACTTTTTAGCAGTGTGGTTGCGTTTTTTTTTTTTTTTTTTTTTTTTTTTTTTTTTTTTTATTCTGCATATAAAGTCCCTTTTAATAAGTACTTCTATAATTGGATTAGATTATAACAAAAACTGCATCAAAATTGTTCGCTATTTTTTTTTTTCAGTTATCTAGTCTAGATTTGTGTTTAAATGTTGCGCCAAATTTGGGACTATTTTTCAGGCATCTAATAAGATATACCTGTACTTCCCTTCCCAGGAATCTTCCTTTAAAGTGTAAGTTCACTTTTACAGAAAATCTGTAAAATGAATTTACCCTGGACCCTCTCCCCATCGCACCCGGTCCCACTGTGCCTGAGGCTGCCGACCTCCCACACTGACACCTCGTATAACCACTTTACTGGTCCGGGGATTTGAAATCCCAGTGGCTTTCTCTCTTCTTAAGCGCTGACAGGACGGGGTACATTTTAGGAGATTAAGCTGCAGTGAATTTCAGATCCCCAGATCGGTAAAGCGGCGACCCGATGTGTCAGTGCGGGAGATCGCTGGCCTAAGGTACAGCGGGACATAGGGAGGGATCCAGGTGCGATGGGGATCTAGTGTAAATTCGCCTTACAGATTTTTCTGTAAAGGTGAACTTTACCCTTTAATGACATTCTAAACTTGAGCATTTTCCTGTTGAATAATTTTGCAGTATTAGAAAATGTTTACGGATTTTTTTTTTCAGAGGGAGGCAGACCGAAATCAAGAGCTTCAGAATCGGATCAGAGCACTGGAGGAAAAGGAAGAAGAGTTGCAAAACAAACTTGCGGAACAGAATGAAATGAACAAGGCTTGTAAGAAGACGATTGAATCACAGAGCAAGAAGCTGCTAGAAAAGGATAATAAATTAGCAGAGGTTAATGAGGTAGTGTTTTACTTAAATCTGATAATTAATGTACTTAACATATTCACATGCAGGCAGATCGTTGTGATATATTCATCTTTCTGTGACTCTGGGAAGATTACATTTGCTAATTTACACTGAACACATTTCTTAAGGGGCAGGTATTGCTGGTTTGTTCTGTAAATTTGTATTATGGCCAGGACTAAAGACTCATATGTAAATACATTTTCTTTTTAAGATAAATATGAAATATTTTAAATTTAAATTTTAGTATTCTTTTTTTTCTCTAACAGGTACAGCTTTATCCTAATGTGATTTGCTGTAAAAAGCCTGTTTAAAGATCTCAATAGCTCAAGCTTAAATGTATGCAAACAAGTGATTGAATAAGAGTAGTAAATACTCCGCCTCCCCCTTCTACTTTGTACAGACTGCTTTATCCAAAATTTAAATACTTAAAACATCCATCTATAAAAAAACGTTAAATATTCTTACTTTTACTGCACTGATAATATTCATTCTTCTCCTCCATGATATTTCAGTGAGTTTATATTCAGCCCACCCACCTCTACTCTTGGGACTACAAGTCAATTAGTGCCTATGCTTTGGAGGATAAAGGGATGAGGGAATAGAATCTCCACATTACCCTGAAGCCACAACAGTGGCAGCAAATCTGGGAAACCACCAAATCGTGCTCCCAGAAAGTACTTGCACTCAAAACTAATTATGAATTATTGTACTGTTGGTACCCAATACTGACTCAAGTAACGCGTTGTACTCCAGCACATGCAGGGATTTGTTTCTGTGGCTGCCTAGAATTGGGCACTTATGTCTACATATGGTGGACATGTCCAATTGTTTATGCTTCATTAATATGCTAAAATACTCTTTAAAGTTGGTTTTCCAATGCTATTTGGAGAGGCGCCGCTCAACTTGAAACCAGATGGACTTTCCAAATGCACTATTGACTGACAACCCATATTTTCACAGGTACCAAGCAAATCATAGCTAGAGCCTGGCTGTCAGATTACCTTTTCACTGGCTGCAGTAAAATCCAAGGTACACTGGATACTCACTAATGACAAGCTGACCGCTAGTGTCTTACTGGGACTATGCACAATTTCCACAATACCTGGGATCTGTGGGACTCAAGCTTTATGCCATTAGCCTTTGACCGCCGATTACTTGATTAATGAGAAGCAGCTCCCCTCAATTGATATTGAGGGGCGGTCTTCACGACTTTTGCAATGCTCTTCTCCACGTCTTAACTCTCCTTCTTCTCTTTTCCTACTCCTTTTCCTCCCCTTTTCTTTCTCCTTTACAATGATTTTTCTGTACATCCATGTTGACAGTGCAAAAGAGCCATGAGGTCACATACTGGTCTCTTAACATATTGTACGAATTTTGAATTGTTGGTAGATGACCACTCTATAATGTTGGCTTGCACACTTTATTCATGCCTACGTGTCTCTTAACGCTTTCTATCTGCTGTTTTCAAAGCCATAACCCATTGAACAGAGACAATGGGATAAAGTCAACTGGGCAGAGCTCAACAAAAATGCTGTGTACTGTCAGTCTATAATAGGGAATCAGAAGCGGCGTGCATTTCTGTACTTGCTGGGTCTTTAAATAGAAGTCATCTGTCCAAATGGGCATTTACTATATACAGTTGTGCTCATAAGTTTTTACCCTGGCAGAATTTGATTTCTTCGTCATTTTTCAGAGAATATGAATAACACAAACTTTTTTCACTCATAGTGTTTGGCTAAAGCCATTTATTATCAATCAACTGTCCTTACTCTTTTTAAATCATAATCGCAACAGAAACTACCCAAATGACCCTGATCAAAAGTTTACATACCCCAGTTCTTAATACCGTGTATTGCCCCCTTTAACCTCAATGACAGCTTGAAGTTTTTTGTGCTATTTGTGGATGAGGCTCTTAATCTTCTCAGATGGTAAAGCTGCCCATTCTTCTTGGCAAAAAGCCTCCAGTTCCTGTAAATTCTTGGGCTGTCTTGCATGAACTGCATGTTTTAGATCTCCCCAGAGTGGCTCAATGATATCGAAGTCAACAGACTGAGATGGTCACTCCCGAACCTTCACTTTAGTCTGCTGTAGCCAATGACAGGTCGACTTGGCCTTGTGTTTTGGATCATTGTCATGTTGGAATGTCCAAGTATATCCCATGCACAGCTTCCTGGCTGATGAATGCAAATGTTCCTCCGGTATTTTTTGATAACAAACTGCATTCCTCTTGCCATCAATTTTGACCAAATTTCCTCTGGCTTTGTAGCTCACACATCCTCAAAACATCAGTGATCCACCTCCGCGCTTCACAGTAGGAATGGTGTACCTTTCATCATAGGCCTTGTTTACTGCTCTCCAAATGTAGTGTTTATGGTTGTGGCCAAAAAGCAAACTTTTGGTCCCGTCACTCCGAATGACTTTGTGCCAGAAGGTTTGAGGCTTGTCTCTGTGCTGTTTGGTGTATTGTAAGTAGGATAGTTTGTGGCATTTGCGTAGTAATGTATTTCTTCTGGCATCTCGACCATGCAGCCCATCTTTCTTCAAGTGCTTCCTTATTGGGCATCTTGAATCTGAAACCATGGTGTGGCAGTGAGTCCTGTATTTCACGTGAAGTTATTTGTGGGTTTTTCTTTGCATCCCGAACAATTTTCCTGGCAGTTGTGGCTGAAATTTTAGTTGGTCTACCTGACTGTGGTTTGGTTTCAACAGAACCCCTCATTTTCCACTTCTTGACTAGAGTTTGAACACTGCTGATTGGCATTCTCAATTCCTTGGATATCTTTTTATATCCATTTCCTGTTTTATACAGATCCTTTGACAATTCTTTTGCTTTCCCCATGACTCAGAATCCATAAATGTCAGTGCAGCACTGGAGAAAAGATGCAAGGGCCTGTCAGGAGTCCAGAAACTCATTTGACCTTGATATAGATATATATCTTTCTTCTTTCTTCTTTCTTCTTTCTTCTTTCTTCTTTCTTCTTTCTTCTTTCTTCTTTCTTCTTCTTCGCGCCAACAGTTCACGCAGCGCTTTACAACATTAGGGAGGACAGTACTCCATATACGCTTTAATGTCTAAATCGCTGGCAACAAAAGTGAGTACACCCCTAAGTGAAAATGTCTAAATTGGGCCAAAAGTATTAATATTTTGTGTGGCCAACATTATTTTTCCAGCACTGCCTTAACCCTCTTGGGCATGGAGTTCAGCAGAGCTTCACAGGTTGCCACTGGAGTCCTGTTCCACTTCTCCATGACGACATCACAGAGCTGTTGGATGTTGGAAAACTTGCGCTCTTCCACCTTCCGTTTGAGGATGCCCCACAGATGCTCAATAGGGTTTAGGTCTAGAGACATGCTTGGCCAGTCCAGTAGCAAGGCAGTGGTCGTCTTGGAGGTGTGTTTGGGGTTGTTATCATGTTGGAATACTGCCCTGCGGCCCAGTCTCTGAAGGGAATGGATCATGCTCTGCTTCAGTATCTCACAGTACATGTTGGCATTCATGGTTCCCTCAATGAACTGTAGCTCCCCAGTGATGGCAACACTCATGCAGCCCCAGCTCGCGACCCTCCCACCACCATGCTTGACTGTAGGCAAGACACACTTGTCTTTGTACTCCTCACCTGGGTGCCGCCACACACGCTTGGACTCATCAGACCAGTTACGGTTCCAGTAATCCATGTCCTTAGTTTGCTGAAGACATGCAGACTGTTTCAAGGCTTTCTTGTGCATCCTCTTTAGAAGAGGCTTCCTTCTGAAACGACAGCCATGCAGGCCAATTTGATGCAGTGTGCGGCGTATGGTCTGAGCACTGACAGGCTGACCCCCCCCCACCCCTTCAACCTCTGCAGCAATGCCTGTTCTGAGTAGAACCTGTCCCTTTTAAACTGCTGTATGGTCTTGGCCACCGTGCTGCAGCTCAGTTTCAGGGTCTTGGCAATCTTCTTATAGCCTAGGCCATCTTTATGTAGAGCAACAATTCTTTTTTTCAGATCCAAAGATTTCAGAGTTCTTTGCCAAGATGTGCCATGTTGCACTACCAGTGACCAGTATGAGAGAGTAATAACAACACCAAATTTAACACACCTGCTCCCCATTTGCACCTGAGACCTTGTAACACTAACGAGTTGCATGACACTGGGGAAGAAATTGGCTAATTGGGCCTATTTTGGACATTTTCACTTAGGGGTGTACTCACCTTTGTTGCCAGCGGTTTAGACATTAATGGCTGTGTGTTGATTTATTTTGAGGGGACAGCAAATTTACACTGTTTATACAAGCTGTACACTCACTACTTTTCATTGTTGCAAAGTGTCATTTCTTCAGTGTTGTCACATGAAAAGATTATAATACTATATTTACAAAAATGTGAGGGGTGTACTCACTTTCGTGAGATATTGTGTGTGTGTGTGTGTGTGTGTGTGTGTATATATGTATTATATGTATGTGTGTATATGTGTATATATATATATATATATATATATATATATATATATATATATATATATATATATATATATATATAAATATATTTATATTAGGGTTGTCCCGATACTAGTATCGGTATCGATACCGAGCATTTGCCCAAGTACTTGTACTTGGGCAAATGCTCCCGATGCTTCCCCCGATACCTGGAAGACAGCTGTGATCGGTGCGTGGGGGAGTTACAAGATTCTCCCCCAGCGGCTTTCAGCAGCTTTAGTGACATACAGCCGTGATCGCTCACAGCTGACTGTCACTGCATCCTCCTCCTTTCCCTTGTGCCTCTCCGCTGTCCCCTGCATTCCTCTCTCCTTATCTGTCCCCCTCAGTACTCCCCCTTCTTTCCTCTCTCCTTATCTGTCCCCCTCCGTTCTCCCCCTCCGTTCTCCCCCTCCGTTCTCCCCCTCCGTTCCTCTCTCCTTATCTGTCCCCTGCATTCCTCTCTCCTTTATCTGTCCGCTCCGTTCTCCCCCTCAGTTCCTCCGTCCCCCTCCTCCTTCCTTTGTGTATGGATAGAGTCAGCTGACTCTGTCCATTCACATAACTGAAACATTGTAATCTTCTGTGATTACGATGTGTCAGTTTATGAATGGAGAGAAGCCGCTGTCTTCTCTCCATTCATTCTCAGTGCAGCCGACGCTGCAGAGAAAGGGACTGGGGAATCTCTATCCTCTGTCTTTTTCTCTGTCTCAAGGGGGAGATATCAGAGGTCTGTTAAGACCCCTGATATCTCACCAAAGCCCCCCAAAAGGACTGATTAAAAAAAACAAAAAAACAATAAAGAATAAAAAAATATTATTGTAAAAAATAAAAATTGTAAAAAAAACAAAAAAAAACACACATACAACGTTCAACCCCCCCCCCCAAATAGCAAAAAAAAAACCTGTCACGTGACATTAAAAAAAAAAAAGTATCGGTATCGGCGAGTACTTGAAAAAAAAAAAGTATCGGTACTTGTACTCGGTCCTAAAAAAGTGGTATCGGGACTATATATATATATATATATATATATATATATATATATATATATATATATATATATATATATATATATATATATATATATAAATTTTGTGTGTGAATTTTCACTGTACTAGCTTTTTTTAGGCTTGATCAATTGTTGCTCAATATGCTAGTACAGTACAGTGAAAATTCACTTACTAGTGTTATTAACCTTCAGTTTATCTGACTTACATTTGATCTTCGTGTCCATAGACTTGTATGGAGATGCACAACTTGTCAAAAGCCTGTTCACGCAGGCCCTAATTAGACTTTTATGTATGCTTTACTTAAGTCTTAAACTTAATGCCTTTTATTATAACAACGTGAACTTAAGAAATTAAGCCTCATTTGCATCTACTTAGTTTGATCCCTTAAAAATTGTTCTCCATAATTTACGCTTCTGTTGCAGGGAATGCATATAATTTGTCTTCAGGCTCCATGCTGATTTCTCGAAAACCAGTTAACCAATCATGCAAGCAGGAAATTTTTAATTTCTTTGAATATTTTTTCACGCCATGTGAAGAATGCCCCCACTGCTGCTAAAATTAAAGAACTGACATTTGAATTTGCTGGTAGTTTTAGTGGCCGCAGAGAGAAATGGAAAAGTAATTTTTATTATATTATCATGAAATTGTCTGTGTAGCAAATGCATATAATATGTGGTAAAAAGAAAAAAAAAATGTTACTCTTTTAAGCAGTCTTTAAATATACTTTTTGTATAATTATCCTTTTAAGTTACTTCCATCCCCAGCAATCCCCCCTCACCTCCTACTTTTCTACACTCCTGTCCACGCTTTTGCAAGACCCACATTGTGTGGCCAGCAGGGTACCACGCAGCCACCACTGCAAACATCTTCGGCCAGTCCTCCACTTCTTTACACATTGTAGTCCACCCAGGCATAGAAGGAGCAAGGTTGTAGAGTGTACTATACAGGCTGTCCTGCTCCCTATGGGCCATACAGGGTGGATCTCTGAGAAGCAGATGCTTTGTGGAATTTCTGGGGAGGGTTTTTTAATGGCTAACTATACAAAAGTATAATTGTCCTTTTTTTAATGCTGGACAAACTCTGACATAAACTTTTTAACAATTCAAATAGTTCTGGTGGAGTTGGGCAGCAAACTAATGTCTAGTACTACGATGATTAAATGGGATGAAAAATACCGCTTTCGCAGCGATTGTTCGATAATCTGATCATTAGTACACAGCTTTCGAAAGCCAATCGTGACAGTTCATGCAAAGTTATCTGACAGGACAAGCATGAAAAATGTTCTTGTGCAATACCAGAACATACCATATTCTTTCAATCAGTACAGTGTTCATCCGTAAAAAAAACTGAGTAAAGACCACGCATACATGCAAAAGAATGCATTACGTTACAAAACAATACATTACATCATTGCAGGAAGCTGTATTCTGTCTTAGGAGAATTTCCGTAACTCTAGTAACCTGCTGTTTTTGATATGAGAAGAGCATGCAAAAAAAAGGACGATTTTTCGTCCGATTTCCTCTTTGTGTGTATAAGGCATTTGCATGCATGAAAATTGTGGCAGAACACAGCCAGACTGGGAAAAGGGGGGTCAGGAAAATGTTGGATAGTTTGCAGTTTGTTCTCTACCCATTTTGCCAGGTAAGCTGCTTCTTTAGCTCAGAAGTTGGCATAGGTCACCTAATGTGTACTGAAGAATATGGATTTTGTGGTCTGATCCTTAAAAAATATCAGAGGCCATATTGCATGGTTACCTTAGCATTTTTTCGATTCTAACCAGGCTTCTATTTCTGCTTTAATACCTCAGTCTATAACTGCATTGAAAGGAAAGGTGTCAGAGCTCCAGCTGAAAATAATGAACCAAGAAATGCAGATAAAAACTCAAGAGACGGATAAACAAGAGATGATGGAACAGCTGGATATGCATCGCACGTAAGTGTCATTGCTGTCTTCCCATTGATGGGTTTAAGTGCTATTCTTTACTTTTTGTCAAAATTTGCTTTTTTTATCGTACATCATGGGACACAGAGCCATAGTAGTTACTATGTGGGTTATAGGCCACCTTCAGGTGATGGACACTGGCACATCCTAAGACGAGAAGTCCACTCCCTATATAACCCCTCCCACTACTGGGAGTACCTCCAGTTTTTTTGCCAGTGTCGCCACAGGAGTGGCCTATATCAATCGCCAAGGGGGCACGAGGAGTCGTGCGGCCCAGAGAGAGGTGAATCGTATCTTAACTTGGGCAGAAAACAATGTGCCTTGCCTAGCCTTGCCTGGTTATTTGCTATGTTCAATTGCACCTTTTGTGATGTAAAATATAGAAAGCTTGGTACCTCCTTATGTCAAGCCAAAACTTTTCCTTTTGGTTGTGTAGAGCGTTATGAAGGATTAAAGCCTCTGACTTTTTACTGCTGTTAATGAGCTTTTTCCTCACTGTCATGACATTGATTTTACTGAAAATGAATTGAGGGGAAATCGGCAACAAGGTTAGAGACAGCTGTAAAATTCTGACAGGGCCTTGTCTTTCACTGTTATACTGAAAAAAATAAATAAAAATAAATTATATATATATATCTCTGCATTGCTGTTGGAGATTTTCCTTCAATTCTAGTCAGCAGAACAGAAACGGTTTATATAAAAAAAGGTGTTTGATTATACAGGTTACCCTTGCAAGAAGAAGCCTTTAAAGTTCTAAGTGCAGCATGTTTAAAAATACTCTGCATGCGTTATTATATATTACTGGGAAAAGGTGAAGGGGGAAGGTATGGGAGGGGAAGGAGACGATAGGGAAGAGGACAGGTGATGTGTGCAATATGAAAGAGGCGAGAGGGATGGGAGAGTAATCACTCTCTAGTCTCTTCTATCCTCGGTCACTATCCAGGAATCGTTGTATAATGCCTGAGGTGCGTTCAATCCAGTAAAACTACATTCATCAAGATTTGTCATGTGCATCTCTTTTGGCGGAAAATGGGTCCTTCATATGCTTAATTTTGCTTATTTTGTCAAACCACATAGGGATGGAGAGTGCTTGTTCTTGTTTCCACAATTCTGGAAATCAGCGTCTAGCTGTACAACCCTAATTATATGCCTGCTCCTTCTCCATCTCCTCCAGCTGTTGGTTACCCTGGGGATCATATACATTTGAAGTGGTGCTGAACATATCTTTTTGACATTAAGTCTCAATACAATATTATTGGGAAATAGAATTGCTTGCACTGGTGGGATCCTTCATAATCCTAGTCAGGATGTATTTTATTTAAATCAAGTCCATTTAAATCACTAGTAAAAAGGCTTGATTTAAATCATAATTCTTAAAGAGCAACTGTCATCTCTGTCCCGCAGCGGCGGCTCCTCTGACCTGCTGTTTACTCCCCGACAGTCCTATTCACTTTAATGGGACGGCTGGTGATGCGGCACTGACACAACAAGGCGAGCGATGTGGCGGCAGCAGGGGACTGGATGCCCGCAAACAGGCGCTACCGTGATGGATCTGAAATTACAGGTGCTCTTTAAATGTTAGAACTTATTCTTGCTGGTAGTTAGAATCTTTAATATTTGCAAGCCGATTGAAGGTTTCTTATTTAGAATAATAAGCTGTCAGGTTAGTAAAACGGCGATATCAGAACCGATTTCCATCATACAGTTTGTAGTGTACATATATTTGAAAAACATGAGATAAAGAAATATTCCTGAACTTTGTTTTATCTCCTGGTTACTGAGAAATTGTGTGAATGCATCAATGCAGTGCTTGTTATCTCAGCTTGCAGAGCTTGGATTTATTGAATGAGTTTATCAAAAATGTAAATATTGCAGAATATACAGCCTCATGTTACATAACTAAGCTCCATTTCACGCTGAATAAACTGAATTATTTAATATATCTTCAATAGAAAACTATCTTGGGTAGATTTTTACTCCAAAAGCATTTTATTTGATAAAAATCGAAAAAATCTGATAAAAAAAAAAAAAAAAAAAAAAAATATATATATATATATATATATATATATATATATATATATATATATATATCTATATATATATATATATATATAATCTCCACCCTGATGTTAGTACAGCAAGTGAAATGGTAAACCTATGACATTATAATCACAAACATGATTGACCTGCCTTTTATACGTTAAAATGAGATGAGTGTCTAAAGTGATGGTAAAGATTTTTTTTTTTTTAAAATAATCCTGTTATGTTTATCTGCTCTTTGCAATGGTTTTGCACAGAGCGGCCCTGAACCACCGCCTTCTGGAGTCCCCCGCTGGCTAACGGCTACACCTTTTCTAAGAGTGCCCCCATAGCAAGCTTCGTCCCCGACTCCTGCTCCCTCCTCACAGGATTGGACTGACGGCAGCAGAAGCCAATGGTTCCTGCTGTTGCCAGGTCTCCAGGTCTCCTGGGAGAAGAGCTGCTGCAGACTGGCACAGTGCTGGATCGAGATGGGGCTCAGGTGAGTGTTTAAGGGTGGCTGAGGGTAGCAACTTTTTAAAAGTTAACCACTTGCCATCCAGCCGCCGCAGTTGTACTGCGGCGGAATGGCATGGCTGGACGAAACAACGTTATGTAACGTCACTTCGCCCTGTGGCCACTAAGGGTGCGCGTGCGCCCCCTGCTCGCCCACGGAACCGATGCGAGTGCCCGGCAGTCGCGATCACCGCCAGGTTCCTGCGATCGCTCGGGGCACACGGATAACCGGGATCTGTGTGTAAGCGCACAGTTTCTGGTTCTCTGAGGGGAGAAGAGTCAGATCATCTGTTAATACAGAGTATGAACAGCGATCTGTCCTCTCCCCTACACAGTCCCAAAAATGTGTCAAATATGTCCGACGTGTCCGCCATAATGTCGCAGTCCCGATAAAAGCAGATCGCCACCATTACTAGTAAAAAATAAAAATGCTATAAAACTATCCCCTATTTTGTAGACGCTATAACTTTTGCGCAACCCAATCAATATATGCTGCTTGCAATATTTTTGGTTAAAAAAAAAATGTAGAATACATATAAAATCTTTTTTTTTTTTCATATATTTTTGGGGGATATTTATTAAAGTAAAAAATATTGCGTTTTTGTTTGTTTTTTGTTTTTGTTTTTTTGATCAAATACCACCAAAAGAAAGCTCTTTGTGGGGAAAAAAAAAGCACGTCAATTTTGTTTGGGTGCAACGTCGCACGACTGCGCAATTGTCAGTTAAAGCGACGCAGTGCCAAGTCGCAAAAAGTGCTCCGGTCAGGAAGGGGGTAAAATCTTCCGGGGCTGAAGTGGTTAAAGTGGAACTTACTTGACCCATAGCGACTTAAAGAATAATATTCTTTAGAAAGGAACATACATTCCTCATTAATATGCCCTCTTAGATTGTAAGCTCTAAGGAGCAGGGCCCTCTGATTCCTACTGTATTAAAGTGTATTGTCTACCTTAAAGTTGTAAAGCGCTGCGGTGCTATATATCCTGTATAATAATAATATGCTACCAAAATTAATGTGTGCAGTAAATTGCCTCCAGCATTGTTCCTGTTTGTTCTTGCTGGAGGCTGCCATTTTGGTGAAACTCAGAGCCCCTAAGCATCAGTAAATCTGTAGGCTGTTTAAGAGAGCAACTGAGCATTTGCAGAGCAGGGTGGGGCAGTGCATTGCTAGGTTTTAAACAGTATAGGTGCTTTATTTTTAATGCAGCTATACCTGCAAAAGGGGCTAGCCTGAAATTATCTAGCAGCACATATTTTCGGAATGAGAGTTCTTTTAATGCAGAGAATGCATTAGGATTAAAAGCCTTTATAACCACTTTACCACTTTCATTTGGTCTAGGTAATGTGCTAATGTTGTGTATATCCTATTAATATGTTCAGTTCTTATAATGTCATGACATGCAGCACTTAATAATAGTCAACCTGACAGATATATGGGGGCCGATATTGCATTTAGCAACCTGAAACAAGAATGTAGATTAACTGTGATTAGTCATATATTTTCTTCATACTGGTTCTGGGCTTAAAACTGTAGTGTAAAGTAGCTTGGGGACACTATTGGAGCCAGGCAACTAACATTTTCCAAGAGTTCAGCAATGGCACCCTCCCTGTGTTAATTTATTGCTAGTGAATATGCATATTTGAAGGGAACCGAACTGTAATGCAAATTTGAATGGATTTTTATAGTACTTTTTTTATCGTATGGTAAAAACTTGATAATCTATATGAATAAATTGGTCTAATGAGTTGATTTTGTTTGCTAGTATTAAATAATTGATACTGTTTAAGTGGATGTCATAGCACATTGGTTACTTGGATCTGATAATTAGGACAAATGCTATATTTTATCTTTTTAGAAAATTGCAAGACTGCAGCCAGTTAACGCATACATTACAAGACACGCAGGCAGAACTTTCAGATGCTCAGTTAAAGATTAAGGTGAGTATTCTGGATCCTGCATGTTTCTGTATAAACTTAAATAAGAATCTGGCATCAGACGGATGCTGAGATGAGTGATGGTGTTTTTCTAGGGATGAGCAGATGTTGAAGGCCCCTTTCACACGATTGGCCTGCAAAGATCCGCCTGTCCGTTTTTTCAGGCGGATCTGAACGGGCCACCCATTGACTTGTATGGGCAGGCGGCTGTCAGCTGAGATGTGTCCACTTACGCCTGCCTGCCATTCGATCCGACAAGATCCACTGAAAACAGATGGATGGGGATACCTTCACCATCCGTCCAGCGGATCGGATTGGATGGGATTGACTGAAAACGGAGATGCTGTATGTTTTCATCCGATCTTCCCATAGAGGACAGCGAGGCTCTGACAGGTCTGTCCCCGCACAGTGAGCAGAGACTGACCTGTCATCCACCTGCTCAGTGGCGGTCAACGGAGCG
Source organism: Lithobates septentrionalis (assembly GCA_037952835.1). Lineage (NCBI taxonomy): Eukaryota > Metazoa > Chordata > Amphibia > Anura > Ranidae > Lithobates > Lithobates septentrionalis. The sequence continues at coordinate 3,291,451 of JBBDGP010000542.1, forward strand.
TTCCCTTGCTGAGCTAGCGGAGTCCGCTGAGCGCATCCGCCCCGTGTAAAAGGGGCCGAAGTCTAAATGTCTGGTGTTTGTATTTTGAACAATAGCCTTGTTTGTTTTTGTTTTTTTATTAAGAAAAATATCCAATGCTTTCATGACTTTAGGCCAGGGGTCAGCAACCTTTTAGATTACGGTCTACCAGTAGATCGTTTCCAGGCAAATGGTAGATCGCGGTCTGGCTCTCTGACACGCCATTCCAGAGCATCAAATAGAGTACAATACAGAGGGACTACTTGTTAAGTTGTAGTAGGGAGCAAGAGCTGCAGAATTCGATGCCTCCTCTGTAGTGCTGGCTCCTGTCCCATGCAGATGATACCAACTGCAATCCATCTCTTATCCCGGCTAGCGGTCTCCAGAGTGGTGCCAGCAGCAGCAAAGAAGTGATCTTCAGGTCAGTGAAGGAATACACTGAGCATAATAGTATAGGGCTGCTTTCACACTGAGCTCTAGTTTACCCACACCGCGGGTGCAGTGTATTTTCAGCTTTCCTGTGGGTTTGCTGCACATAGCCATAGACTTCTATTGCTATATCCTGCAGGTTTGATGCACTTTGTGAAAGTGCACCAAAAATTTTGAATGCAGGAGTTTTAATTCACTTTCAAAAAGTGCACCCTTGGTGCAGGTAAACCCCGCAGCACATCAGTGTGAAAGCAGCCTTATAGAGTGCTCAGAACAGTAAGGGTTAATTTATATTTGCAGATTGGGAGTGGTAAAACGCCATAGTTAAAATGTGTTTTTACCACCCCAGCTGCAGCAGGAGTTTTTGCACCCTGTCATGATTGGTGGGTGTAGCACCTGCCAAGCATAACCCATTCAAGTGAATGAGGCCGCTCTGCAAGTGCCCTGCAACCTTGTGCAGTACAGCAAATAAGGGGTTAAAGCAGGCAGCGTTGTGTTGCTTTTTAACCACCTGCTTTAACCCCTTGAACCCCGCAGAAGCATGCAGTTGCGGGGCACTTACATTTACTTAAATGGGTCATAATTGACAGGCAGTAGCACCCACCAAAAGTAACAGGGGGCTTAAAGTAATACTTTTTCCCTTAGCTTCTTTCAGGACAGCCACATATGAGAGACCTTGGCTCCTCCCTTCTCAGATAACATCGCCTCAAACCAGATTAAAAGCATGCTTCCCCGCCGGCTCCTCAGTTCTGGTGTTTCCTCCATCAGGGAGACGACGCAGGGAACCGTAGCCAAAACAGCCGGGGAAGCTGAGACCTGTATGTCCTGTGAAGGAGACAGGTCTCTGGGAACTAGTGGTGGTGCTAAGCCTCAGGGAGAGGTTACCTGGCAGCCACACGGTTTCCTTGCCACCCACATGCTCCGAACAGTTGTGTCGTGGGGAGGTCCAGGGGCTCGCTGTCAGGTTCTCAGGGGAGACTCAGGAGGAGGCGCTGCCCCACATATTATTTTTTGTGGCCTGGTGGAGCTCACAGCGAGGCCGAGTGGTGGGTAACGTCACTTCTTGCGGGGGTGTGCACTTCTCCTTGATCCACGGCTTCCGGTTCCAGTCGCGGATGCGGTAGGACCACTCTCTCCTTGGCGGGAGTGTGTCCGAAGCAGGGGCTATCCTGGCGGCTCCCATCGATGCCAGCATCGGTCCTCCTAAGGTAAGGGGGACCTGGGGGGGGGTGCGCCCCTTACCAGTTTGTCATCTGCAGCTCCACAGGTGGTGTTCCACCTTGGTGGTCGGAGAGGGAGGAGGCACATGGGACCTGGTGGCTGGTGGTTCTATGTGCATCTCTCGGGGGGGGGGGGGGGGTCCCTACGATGGCTGGTGAATGGTGGAAGGTCCAATGTAGAGTTGGGCAGCACAGTGGCTTAGCGGTTAACGCTGCTGCCAGGCAGCTCTGGGGTCACGGGTTTTCGTTCAACCATGACATTAGAGTCTCGCAGGTGCGAGGCGTACAGTACTGTGCAGAGACTCGGGTTGAGTTAGAGAAGCCTGAATGGTGAATCCTGTAGGCCTCCTCATTAGAAAGCTTCCCTGAAAGAGGTGGAGGATCTTTTAAAGTAGGGTGGTTAAGCCTCTGCCTGCCTCGTGGCCTTGTGCCGACAGGCGGGCAGCGCCTATCTGCCCGGCATGCAGCCCCCCCAAGGCTGGCCTCGACAGGGGTGCGTTTCATACCACCTTGGGGATCCAGAGCTGTTCCAGTCCAGGAAGTCTTGGTGGAAGCACTAGAGGGAGAGTGGCAAGGTCCAGCCTCTCTGTAGGTTTGGATTCAGAATCCTCCACTGCCAACAGATGCAGGCTTGTTCCAAAAATCCATCCAGTAACTCACAAAAGTGAGTACACCCCACACATTTTTGTAAATAATTTATTATGTCTTTTCATGTGACAACATTAAAGAAATGACAATTTGCTACAATGTAAAGTAGGGAGTGTACAGCTTGTAGAACAATGTAAATTTGCCATCCCCTCAAAATAACTCAACGGCTATTAATTTCTAAACTGCTGGCAACAAAAGTGAGTACACCCCTACGTAAAAATGTCCAAATTGGGCCCAAAGTGTCAATATTTTGTGTGGCCACCATTTATTTTCCAGCACTAACTTTGCCCTCTTGGGCATGGAGTTCGCCAGAGCTTCACAGGTTGCCTCTGGAGTCCTCTTCTACTCCTCCATGATGACATCACGGAGCTGGTGGATGTTGGAGACCTTGCACTCCTTCACCTTCAGGTGAGGATGCCCCTCAGATGCTCAATAAGGTTTAATCCTTGAGACATGCTTGGCCAGTCCATCACCTTTACCCTCAGCTTTTTTAGCAAGGCAGTGGTCATCTTGGAGGTATTTGGGGTTGTTGTCATGCTGGAATACTGCCCTGCCGCCCAGTCTCCCAAAGGAGTGGATAATGTTCAGCTTCATTATGTCACAGTGCATGTTGGCATTCATGGTTCCCTCAATGAACTGTAGCTCCCCAGTGCTGGCAGCACTCATGCAGCCCCAGAACATGACCCTCCCACCACCTTGAGCGCCTTGAGGCGATTCAGTTCGCATTTGCAGCGCTATACAAATCATTCATTCATTCATTCATTCACCACCATGCTTGACTGTAGGCAAGACAGAATTTTCTTTGTACTCCTCACCTGGTTGCCGCCCCACACGCTTGACACCATCTAAACCAAATAAGTTGATCTTGGTCTCATCAGGCCACAGGACATGGTTCCAGTAATCCATGTCCTTAGTCTGCTTGTCTTCAGCAAACTGTTTGCGGGCTTTCTTGTGCATCATCTTTAGAAGAGGCTTCCTTCTGGGATGACAGCCATGCAGACCAATTTGATGCAGTGTGCGGCGTATGGTCTGAGCACTGACAGGCTGACCCCCCCCCCCCCACTCCTTCAACCTCTGCATCAATGCTGGTAGCGCTCGTACGTCTATTTCCCAAAGACAACCTCTGGTTTTGACGCTGAACACGTGCACTCAACTTCTTTGATCGACCATGGCGAGGCCTATTTTGAGTGGGACCTCCTGTCCCGTTAAACCACTGTATGGTCTTAGCCACTGTGCTGCAGCTTAGTTTCAGGGTCTTGGCAATCTTCTTATAGACTAGGCCAGTGATGGTGAACCTTGGCACCCCAGATGTTTTGAAACTACATTTCCCATGATCAACTACACTGCAGTTTCAAAACATCTGGGGTGCCAAGGTTCGCCATCACTGGCCTAGGCCATCTTTATGTGGAGCAACCATTCTTTTTTTTTTTTTCAGTTCCTCAGAGTTCTTTGCCATGAGGTGCCATGTGGTGACCAGTATGAGAGAGTGAGTGATAACACCAAATTTAACACACCTGCTCCCCATTCACACCTAAGACCTTGTAACACTAACGAGTTACATGACACCGGGGAGGGAAATGGTTAATTGGGCCCAATTTGGACATTTTCACTTAGGGGTGTACTCACGTTTGTTGCCTGCGGTTTAGACATTAATGGCTGTGTGTTGAGTTATTTTGAGGGGACCGCAAATTTACACTGTTATAAAAGCTGTAAATTCATTACTTTACATTGTAGCAAAGTGTCATTTCTTCAGTGTTGTCACATGAAAAGATAGAATAAAATATTTACAAAAATGTGAGGGGTGTACTTGCTTTTGTGAGATACTGTATATACACAGAGGATAAACCAAGAGGGTTTAGATGGGCTTCAAATAGAAACACTTGGCAGCATAAATGTAAACTTTAGGCATCATTCTCATCCGCTGCCTCGGAGTCCGCCTCTGTCCGCCAGCTCAGTGGCAGATCTCTCTGTTAATCTCTGCTGAGCCGGCAGATGACTTGTCGAGCACTGCTAGTTACTATGGAGAGATCGAACGAAAACTGACAGCATGTCCGTTTTCATCAGATCTCATCCGATCCACCAGGGACGGATGCGAACGTAGGGGCATCCGTCTGATTTTAGCGGATCGGACCAGGTCGGATGTCGGCGGATATGTCACCGCTGACATCTTTCGCTCCATGGACTAGCATGGACCACCTGTTCAGGTCCGCCAACAAAACTGACAGGCGGACCTGAACGGTCCAACAGTGTGAAAGGGGCCTTATTCAAACAAAATAGCAAAAGGTGGCACTTGGCAAAATTCCCAGTAAATATGAAAAACCTTTACCAACACAATAATAATAAAAAAAACATTCATCACAACGTTGCCAAGAAGAGATAAAAGTGACCCGGGTTCATAGTCATACAATCAATCACACCACAAACGGACGGGATGACCATATTTGCGGACTTTCAAATAAAGTATCAATTGACATCCAGTTTCACTGAGAATACACAGTTCGATGAAATTCTTTAGATCAAATGGTAATGAATGGATGTTAAAGAAAAGAGCATGAAAAAACGGTGATGCCGGTCCAGAGGAAAAACCTTCAGTAGTGTCAGCAATGAGGAGAGGCAACATCACACTGTCCAAGGATATGGTTGGATGCAAATATAGTTACTGCAAACAAGGGAGCATATACGGTGAAAGCAAAAACTAGCTTCTTGTTCATGAAGCCGCAACAAGTGGATCAAGTATAAACTGCCATGCAGGATAAATAGTGTAATGACAGGACCTCACCGTCCCATAGAGAGATCTCACCCACAGTGTGGCTTGCTTCCACGATTCTTGGCTTCAGGAACCCCATCCAATTTTGGTTGAGTCGGCAGTATACTCTATATAAATTGTCAGCGTTGGTTTCCTCTTTTTTACATTAAATTGTTCCAAAAATCCAGACATACTGACCTAGTCTGGAGAGACAGAGGGCACTGTCGGTTTCCATGATCAAGAGAAAACCTACTTTTTTTTCTGAAAGCAACCTGGGAGGTTTACCTTAGGCAACTTAAGACCTACCCTGGCATTTACACTGGGGTCCCGCAACTTGTCTGACACTATTGCTGGCACACACAAAAGCACGGATGGCAAAGAGGTCAGCACGCAGGTCCGCCAGGTCTTCAGCCTTGGCCAATTCACTAAGGCAGGCATTTTAGCTCAAGACTTGGTAGGGGTCAGCGTGTTTGGGTGGTGTGGGTATCCCTCCCACAGGGGACCTGCCTTTTATCCAGGGCTTGAGGCGATTCTTGTTCACACAGAAAACAGGAAGGAAGCCCTTCCAGTGAAATTCAACAGATCCCGTCGGGACTTGCCTTTTTCGGTAGGAATGGTGTTTCCTCCTGAATATTACAGGGCCTCCTTGGATCTGAGAGATGCCTATTTGTAACTTTCCTACAGTGGAGAACTTCAGAAGTTGCTCAGATTGTCAGTCGAAAGGGAGTAGAGACACCCACGGGCAGTTGCGGGCACTTCTCTTTGACGTTACCTCCTCTCTGCGGATATTTTCCAAGATCAGGGAGGAGGCTGTTTCCCCCCCCCCCCCTTTCTCTAAAGGGGGTCTCCATAGTGGTGTTTTTTTTTTTTTTTTTTTTTTTTCTAGAGCAGTGGTTCTTAACCACTTTAAGACCAGCCTTGTTTTGGATTTTAGGTGTTTACAAGTTTAAAACAGGTTTTTTTGCTAGAAAATTACTTAGAACCCCCAAACATTATATATTGTTTTTTTTCTAACACCCTAGAGAATACAATAGCGGTCATTGCAATACTTTTTTTTTGCACCGTATTTGCGCAGTGGTCTTCTAAGCGCACTTTTTTTGGAAAAAATTCACTTTTTTGAAAAAAAAAATAAGACAACAGTAAAGTTAGCCCAATTTTTTTTTTATATTGTGAAATATAATGTTACGCCAAGTAAATTGATACCCATCATGTCACGCTTCAAAATTGTGCCCGCTCGTGGAATAGCGTCAAACTTTTACCCTTAAAAATCTCCATAGGCGATGTTTAAAAAATTCTACAGATTGCATGTTTTGCGTTACAGAGGAGGTCTAGTGCTAGAATTATTGCTCTCACTCTACCGGTCGCGGCGATACCTCACATGTGTGTTTTGACCACCGTTTTCATATGCGGGCGCTACTCACGTATGCGTTCGCTTCTGCGCGTGAGCTCGTCGGGACAGGGCGCTTTGAAAATTTTTTTTTTTTTTTTTTTTATTATTTATTTTACTTTTATTTTATTTATTTTTTCACTGTTTTTTAAAAAAAAAAAATTTTGGATCACTTTTATTCCTATTACAAGGAATGTAAACATCCCTTGTAATAGAAAAAAGCATGACAGGTCCTCTTAAATATGAGATCTGGGGTCAAAAAGTCCTCAGATCTCATATTTAGACTAAAATGCAAAAAAAAAAAAAAAAAAAAAAAAGTCGTTTAAAAAAATGACACAAAAAAAATTGTGCCTTTTTAAGGGAAGTGGGCTGAGCCGTCGTGAATGACGTCGCTCCGGCCGTCACATGGTATGGAGACGGGTGGGGGCCATCTTGGCCTCACTCATCTCCATACCGAGGAAGTAACAGGACCCGATCGCCTCCGCCGCTACCGACGGCTCCGGTAAGCGGCGGAGGGTGCGGGAGAGCGGTGGGAGGGGGGGTGGCACCTCTCCCGCCGCCGATAACGGTTATCTCGCGGCGACCCCGCCGCAGAGACCACCATTATCATGTACGGAACCGCACGCTGAAAAGATGGATATCTCGGTTGTGGCAGCAGCTGCTGCCGTTACCGAGATATCCATCTTCAAAAAAATGACGTGTGTGTATATATACAGTGGGCGGTCCGGAAGTGGTTAACCTGGGGGTCGAATGGCGATTTGCCAAGGGTCACCGAATCCTGGGCTGTTCCTGAAGCCCGCACCGCTCTCCCAGCCTTTTTGCCGCCGCCCAACAGGGCTATCCCTGGAGCCTCTGGCTGCCCAACAGGGCTGTCCCTGGAGCCTCTGGCTGCCCAACAGGGCTGTCCCTGGTGCCTCTGGCTGCCCAACAGGGCTGTCCCTGGTGCCTCTGGCTGCCCAACAGGGCTGTCCCTGGTGCCTCTGGCTGCCCAACAGGGCTGTCCCTGGTGCCTCTGGCTGCCCAACAGGGCTGTCCCTGGTGCCTCTGGCTGCCCAACAGGGCTGTCCCTGGTGCCTCTGGCTGCCCAACAGGGCTGTCCCTGGTGCCTCTGGCTGCCCAACAGGGCTGTCCCTGGTGCCTCTGGCTGCCCAACAGGGCTGTCCCTGGTGCCTCTGGCTGCCCAACAGGGCTGTCCCTGGTGCCTCTGGCTGCCCAACAGGGCTGTCCCTGGTGCCTCTGGCTGCCCAACAGGGCTGTCCCTGGTGCCTCTGGCTGCCCAACAGGGCTGTCCCTGGTGCCTCTGGCTGCCCAACAGGGCTGTCCCTGGTGCCTCTGGCTGCCCAACAGGGCTGTCCCTGGTGCCTCTGGCTGCCCAACAGGGCTGTCCCTGGTGCCTCTGGCTGCCCAACAGGGCTGTCCCTGGTGCCTCTGGCTGCCCAACAGGGCTGTCCCTGGTGCCTCTGGCTGCCCAACAGGGCTGTCCCTGGTGCCTCTGGCTGCCCAACAGGGCTGTCCCTGGTGCCTCTGGCTGCCCAACAGGGCTGTCCCTGGAGCCCGCGGCCGCCCACTCAGCCTCTTTACAGCCACCCATGCAGTTCATGGCATGGCTGGGGGGTAGAGACTGGAGGTCAGCTGACTGGTAAGGAATGTGAAGTGGCAGGGCCTATCGGAGACCCTATCTCCTGATTTCGGCATAGGTGTCACTGCTGCGAGACACCACAAAGCTGAAGACACAGTAAAGCCGGAGTCAGTGAGTAACACTACCTGTGATTAAAAGTTCCCACTACAATTCTCAGATCAGCAGATGACCTTGATCAAGAGCACCTAAGTTGGCTGATCAGAACTCCCCCCAGCGCTGCCACTCATCCCATCCCCCCCCCCCCCCCCACCAAGGAGTAAGAGAAGGAATAAAAATAGAGAATACATGAAAGGGGGAGGGAAAGAGGGGCAGGAACAAAGAAAAAGGGAGAGAAAGAATAAGAGAAAGAACAAGAAACACGGCTAGAGAGAGGCATCGGGGAAAAAAAAACAACAAGAAATTTGGATAGAGAGAGATCTAAATCCTAAAATGTACTATAAGGGGCTTTAATACTGTTAGAGTGGAAGGGACTCGGGGAGCGCTAAATGTCCATGGGTTAGGGGCGCAAATTACTTGTATTGCCTTGGGTGCTGACAACCCAGGCTACGAAAATTTTACTGTTAGGGGTCCCCACAACTTGGGAAATTTTATCAAGGGGTCACGGCACTAGGAAGGTTGAGAACTACTGTTATAGAGGCCTGTGGCAGCTCATAATTGTAAGAAAACCTAGCTTGGTCCCTCCCTGCTGCCACCACCATGTTTCACGGTGGGGATAGTGTGTTCAGGGTGATGTGCAGTGTTAGCTTTCCACCAAACATAGCGTTTTGATTTTAGGCCAAAAGTTCAATTTTGGTCTCTTCTGACCAGAGCACCTTCTTCCACATGTTTGTTGTGTCCCCCACATGGCTTTTCTGCAAACGGAACTTTATGGCTTTTTTTCAACAATGACTTTCTTCTTTCCACTTCCATTGAAGAGTGGAACAGTCTGATTACATAATTTGTAATAAAACATCTTTGCCTTTCCGAAGCTTCCCTCCAACCACTTTGCATATTATTTTATATATACTGTGATTCTGTACTTGCCAAATATGCTGCAGAAATCTCCCTCCACTGAGTCTGGCTGCAACCGTTTTAACTGTGGGACAATGAAGATGCTGCCTGTTCACTTCCTGGATTTACACAGACACACCCTTCCAGCTCTGCAGCTCTCATTGGCCCTCCCTTCCTGGCAAACTTTCACAAGGGTGTAAAAGAGAGCTATGTATGTATGTATGTGTGTGTATATTCTCTCTCTATATATATATATATATATATATATATATATATATATATATATATATATATCTCATTTATTTCATCCCCTGCAGGTTTTGTATGTTTGCCCACTTACAAAGAAATGAATGGTCTATAATTTTTATCATAGGTGATTTTTAGTTGATAGAGGCAGAATAACAACCAAAAATCCAGAAAAAAACACAATACTAATATTATAAATTGAGTTGCAGCTCAGCGAGTAAAACAAGTATTTGGTATTTGCCGCAGAAACCCTTGTTGGCAAGCACAGGGGTAAGACCTTTCTTGTAGTTGGTGACCAGGTCTGGGCACATCTCAGGAGGGATTTTGGTCCACTCTTCTTTACAGATCATCTCTTAATCCTTAGGGTTTCTTGGCTGTCTCTTTGCAACTCGATGCTTCAGCTTCCTCCATACATTTTCTATAGGATTAAGGTCTGGAGACAGAGTAAGCTACTCCATGACCTTAATGTGCTTCTTTTTGGGCCACTCCTTTGTTGGCTTGGTGGTAAGTTTTGGGTCATGGTCATGCTGGAAAGACCTATCTTCAGTGTTCTGGCTGAGGGAAGAAATTTCTCATCCAAGATTTTACAATACATAGTGCCGTCCATTGGCCCCTCAATGCAGCAAAGTCTACCTGTAGCAGAGAAACAGCCCCAAAGCATTGTGTTTCCACCTCCATGCTTGACTGTAGGGATGGTGTTCTTGGGATCATATTCAGCATTTTTCCTCCTCCAAACATGGTGAGTCGAGTTGATGCCAAAGAGCTCAATTTTGGTCTCATCTGACCACCGCACTTTCTCCCAATCCTTCTCTAAATCATTTAGATGTTCATGACTGTACATGTGCCTTCTTGAGGAGGGGGACTCGCTGTGTTTGGAGGAAGGGTGGGGGCTCACTGGAGCAACTTCTACATACCGGTAGCAGCTGGATGCAATTCTAGCATTTGGTAGTCCTTTAAAACTTAGTTCAGGTCATTGAAATCATTAAAAAGAACTTGGTGGGGTGTCTATTAAGAAGCTTGATTTTTTTTTTTTTTTTTTTTTTTTTTTTTTCCCCCAGACCCTGGAGCAGCAGTTGTCTTATCAGGAGCAAGATGCTGCAATTGTGAAGAGCATGAAATCTGACCTGGACAGATTTCCTAAGCTTGAGAGAGAACTGCAACAGCTGAGAGAAGAGAATGCTTACCATAGGTATTGTTGTTCAAGTGCAATTATTGCTTGATATTATGTATACTCTAGTAGTAATGCAGTAGTCCCCAAGCCTGGCCAGTCCTATGATTCCAACAGTACTTTTTCAAAGACCTGGGGGACCTGTTTATGGCTGTTACTACTGGTTAACAAATCGTATGGGCAAGCTTCATGGCTTATTTTTTTCCAAGAATGTTAGTAAGTGAATAAAAATTGGAAATGTGAGATCCTATGATTAGATTGCTTAATTGTGCTGAACAGGACAAGAAGTCATAGACAATTGGTTATATGCTGCTAACTTCAGGTGATTGGACACTTGTCAAAAGCTTTGCTGGGAACGCTTCCAGTGCACCCTCATAACCCACCCACTCCCTTGGACTCAAGTGTTTTTGCTACTGTACTTGGGTGGACTAATCCTATGGTGAAGATTTTCTAACCATTGTTAATTATTCTTCACTACTTCCACTGATACTTCTATCAAGATCCAACTACTTATTGCCTCAGGGCTTACTAGTAGTTTCTGTTTAGTTACCCTCAATGTACATCTTATGCCGCGTACACACGGTCGGACTTTCTATCCTACTTGGTCCGGCACACTTTCCGACGGACTTTGTCCGCCAGGTGCGCCGGACTTTAAAACGGACGGACTTGCCCACACACGCCGGGACTTTCCGGCGGGCTAAGTCCGCCCGTCTTTCCGACGGACTTTCGCCGGAGTTCCGGCGGACTTTCAGAATGAACGGACTTGCCCACACACGGCCAAGTCCGTTCATTTTGAACGTGACTCGGGTACGACGGGACTAGAAAAGGTAGTCAATCTCGCCGCTTTTATCGGCGAGATTGACACCTTGCGAGCCCCGTTCCGGGGCATACCAGGCCCTTAGGTCTGGTATGGATTATAAAGGGAAGCCCCTACGCCGAAAAAACGGCGTGGGGTCCCCCCTAAAATCCATACCAGACCCCGATCCGAGCACGCAGCCTGGCCGGTCAGGAAAGGGGGTGGGGACGAGCGAGCGCCCCCCCCCCCCTCCTGAACCGTACCAGGCCGCATGCCCTCAACATGGGGGGGTGGGTGCTTTGGGGGAGGGGGGCGCCCTGCGGGGCCCCCCCACCTCAAAGCACCTTGTCCCCATGTTGATGAGGACAAGGGCCTCTTCCCGACAACCCTGGCCGTTGGTTGTCGGGGTCTGCGGGCGGGGGGCTTATCGGAATCTGGGAGCCCCCTTTAATAAGGGGGCCCCCAGATCCCGGCACCCCACCCTATGTGAATGAGTATGGGGTACATGGTCCCCCTACCCCTTCACCTAAGGAAAAATTGTAAGTAATAAAACACACTACACAGGTTTTTAAAATATTTTATTAAACAGCTCCGGGGGTGAGGATCTTCCTCCGGCTTCGGGGGTCTTCTTCCGGCTTCGGGGGTCCCTCCGCTTCATCTTCTCCCGGCGTCCGGTTGGTTCTTCTCCGCTCTCTTCTCCCGGTGTTCCAGTTCTTCGGCCGGCTCCTCTGCTGTGTTCAGGTAGCTCTCTTGCCAGCAGAGGTCCGGACTTCTGAGCTGCTGGGCTTCTTCTCTTCTCTTCTCCAGATGTTGACACGACGCTCTCTCCGGCTGGACTGCTCTCCGAGGGCTGCGTTGTGACTTATATAGGCGGAGACCCCGCCCCCTTTTGATGTCACAGTCCCTGGGCATGCTGGGACTGTGACGTTTTAGGGGCGTGGTCACTGGGTGATGTTGACCACGCCCCTAAAACGTCACAGTCCCAGCATGCCCAGGGACTGTGACATCAAAAGGGGGCGGGGTCTCCGCCTATATAAGTCACAACGCAGCCCTCGGAGAGCAGTCCAGCCGGAGAGAGCGTTGTGTCAACATCTGGAGAAGAGAAGAGAAGAAGCCCAGCAGCTCAGAAGTCCGGACCTCTGCTGGCAAGAGAGCTGCCTGAACACAGCAGAGGAGCCGGCCGAAGAACTGGAACACCGGGAGAAGAGAGCGGAGAAGAACCAACCGGACGCCGGGAGAAGATGAAGCGGAGGGACCCCCGAAGCCGGAAGAAGACCCCTGAAGCCGGAGGAAGATCCCCACCCCCGGAGCTGTTTAATAAAATATTTTAAAAACCTGTGTAATGTGTTTTATTACTTACAATTTTTCCCTAGGTGAATGGGTAGGGGGACCATGTACCCCATACTCATTCACATAGGGTGGGGTGCCGGGATCTGGGGGCCCCCTTATTAAAGGGGGCTCCCAGATTCCGATAAGCCCCCCGCCCGCAGACCCCGACAACCAATGGCCAGGGTTGTCGGGAAGAGGCCCTTGTCCTCATCAACATGGGGACAAGGTGCTTTGAGGTGGGGGGGCCCCGCAGGGCGCCCCCTCCCCCAAAGCACCCACCCCCCCATGTTGAGGGCATGCGGCCTGGTACGGTTCAGGAGGGGGGGGGGGCGCTCGCTCGTCCCCACCCCCTTTCCTGACCGGCCAGGCTGCGTGCTCGGATCGGGGTCTGGTATGGATTTTAGGGGGGACCCCACGCCGTTTTTTCGGCGTAGGGGCTTCCCTTTATAATCCATACCAGACCTAAGGGCCTGGTATGCCCCGCGCTCGCCGCAATAGGAAAATTTGTTTTTCCTATTGCAGCGAGCGCGAGATGCAATACCCTGCCCTCGCGTCGTATCTGGTCCGTCGGACCAGCCTACACACGAGCGGCCTTTCCGTCGGACCAGCACACACACGAGCGGACTTTCCGCCCGAAACTGAGTCCGACGGAAAGATTTGGAACTTGGTTCAAATCTAGGTCCGGCGGGCTTTTGGGAAGAAGTCCGCCGGAAAAGTCCGCCGGCGCCCACACACGGGCGGATTGTCCGGCACACTCTGGTCTGCCGGACCAAGTATGCCGGAAAGTCCGACCGTGTGTACGCGGTATTAGGAACCTTATCCAGGCCCCACAGCAATGGAGCTGGCCTGTAATGTTTGCTTCAGGCACAGTATTCTGCATTTGGTACACACCTTGGCACGTGGTGTAATGACTGTATAGATAAAGGGAATGTTAAACTGCTTTCCCATGTGCCTCTTCCTGCTGTAATACCAGGGATGACCTTGGATTTGACCAGTTTTTACCTGTAAATCAAGAAAACAAAATAATGGTTTACGCTGTACTATTTATTTGGCTCACCATGGTATAAAGAGATTTGTAAACGGACCATGAGAAAGGAAAAGAACTAAATTAACATGGGATGTAGAAAGATTGGCAGTATCACAAAAGAATGAACTTCAGCCAAAACATTTAGATTCTGCTAATAAAAGTCCATATATTGCTTTATCAACCTGTTGGAAAGATTCTCCTCCCTTTCAGTGACACAGTAGAAGTAATGGGACATTTCACCAAAAGGAACATGCAGTAAAACGCAAAGTAATGTACTAACTCCTCTCAATATATCCAGTGATGTGCTGTTATAAAAATCCTTTGTGGGACTGACACAAATATAAAATAAGTTCTTTTATATACATCATGGTAACACAAGATTCAGAAAGCTAGAGAACAGAATTGAATACCAAGTCAGGGAATTTACACTATTAATTCTATCCTTACAATCAATTCTGTTCTCCAGCTTTCTGAATCATGTGTTACAATGATGTATATAAAAGAACGTATATTTTCTATTTTAGTGTATCATTTTAGTCCTGATGAAGGAAGCAGAGTTACAGCCCCTGAAACTTGTTGCCGTATAAACGGTCTTTCATTGGACTGGAGTTTCGTTGTGGTGCTTCAATTCAAAATTCATTCATTCTTCTCTACACTAAGTGTGTGTGTGTGTGTGTGTGTGTGTGTGTGTGTTAGAGATATCTCTATCTCACACAGTTGTTACAGTTGTGCTCATAAGTTTACGATTTTATGATTTCTTGGCCTTTTTTCAGAAAATATGAATAACACACACTTTTTTTTTTTTTTTTCATTCATGGTTAGTGTTTGGCTGAAGTCATTTATTATCACTGCGTTTACTCTTTTCAAAGCATAATGACAACAAACTACCCAAATGAACTCTGATCAAAAGTTTACATACCCCAGTTCTTAATACCGTGTATTGCCCCCTTTAAGATCAATGACAGCTTGAAGTCTTTTGTGGTTTTTGTGGATGAGGCTCTTTATCTTCACAGATGGTGAAGCTGCTGATTCCTCTTGGCACTGTGTGTGTGTGTGTGTGTGTGTGTGTGTGTGTGTGTGTGTGTAAATAAAAATTATATATATAGCATTGAGAAAGTATTCATACCCCCTCAAAATTTTTCAGTTTGTCATGTTACAACCAAAAAAGTTTTTGGGGGATGTCTCTACTAGCTTTCCACATCTAGAGTGACATTTTTGCCCATTCTTCTTTGCTAAATAGCTCAAGCTCTGTCAGATTGGATGGAGAGCGTTTGTGAAAAGCAATTTTGAAGGCTTGCCTCAGATTCTCAGTTGGATTTAGGTCTGCACTTTGACTGGGCCTTTATAAACGCATGAATATGCTTTGATCTAAACCAGTGGTTCTCAACGCCTGTCCTCGGGACCCACTAACAGGCCAGATTTTAAGTATCACCTTTGGGGAGATACAGACTAGAATACTGCAATCACTGAGCAGCAAATGATATCACCTGTGATGTATTTCAGTTAACTTGCAAATCTGGCCTGTTAGGCCCCTTTCACACGAGGCGGACTCCGTTTCTACGGAGCCCACCTCGGCCCGCCGGCTCAGCGGGAGATCTGTCCGTTGATCTCCGCTGAGCCGGCGGATGACAGGTCCCTCTGCTCACTGAGCAGGGAGGGGCTTGTCAGGCGCCGCTACCATCTATGGAGGGATCAGATGAAAACGGACAGCATGTTCGTTTTCATCAGATCTCACCTGATCCGATCCGCCAGCGACGGACCTGGATGTAGGGCCATCTGTCTGCTTCTAGCGGATCGGATGGGGTCGGATGTCAGCGGACATGTCTCCGCTGACATCCGTCGCTCCATAGGCTAACATGGAGCGCCCATTCAGGTCCGCCGTCAAAACTGACAGGTGGACCTGAACGGTCCGATCGTGTGAAAGGGGCCTTAGTGAGTCCTGAGGACAGGAGTTGAGAACCACTGATCTAAACCCATTCCATTGTAGCTCTGGCTGTATGTTTAGGGTCGTTGTCCTGCTGGAAAGTGAACCTCTGCCCCAGTCTCAAGCCTTTTACAGTTATAAAAAAAAATTACTGCGCTACTAATGGAAAAAAAAAGCTGCCAGCACCAACAATAAGGCTACAAATGCATGTATACCCCAGGTGTAAACTGAGTGATAGGTGAACGTGTACAATTGCTGTTGTGCACTTTCACCTATCACTCAAGTCTTTTACAGGCTCTAATGCCGTGTACACACGACCGGTTTTGTTGTCAGAATAAACTGAAGGTTTGTCCGACGGAACTCCGACCGGATTCCATTCAAGCAGTCTTGCCTACACACGGTCAACCCAAAGTCCGACCGTCCAGAACGCGGTGACGTACAACACTTAAGACGGGACTAGGAAAGGGAAGTTCAATAGCCAGTAGCCAATAGCTTCCGTCTCGTACTTGCTTCACAGCATGCGTCGTTTTTGGTCAGTCGGAACAGCATACAGCCGATCGGTTCCTTTGGTTCCTTCAGAAATATTTAGAACATGTTCCATTTCTAGGTCCATCAGAATTTTCGAAAAAAAGTCCGATGAGGCCTACACACGATCGGAATAGACGATGAAAAGCTTCCGTTGGACTTTTTCTGTCGGACATTCCGCTCGTGTGTGTATAGAGCATAAGGCCTCTTGCACACGATACTCCTGTTTGAGCATCCACTTTTTCAGACTTTTTTGTATGTATTTTCGCGTACATTTCCGTGCATGCGTGGAAGTGTGTTCTTGCGTTGACAGTGTAAATGGACAAAACTGTGCGAATTTGTGCGCATGAGGTGTAAATTACTGACCAAAAATGCAGATTTCAGTTTTTTTTTTTAATTAACTGAATACACAGCACTTGTTTACATGCCTGTGTGCATAGGCCCATTACAATTAATGGGTTGTATTTTTCGCTCAGTAAAAAAAAATAAGCTGTACTGAGCTTTTTCAAGCTGCAGTGTGCAAGAGGCCTAACAGGTTTTCTTCTAAGAATTCCCTGTATTTGGCTCCATTCATCTTCCCATCAACTCTGACCAGCTTCCCTATCAATGCTGAAGAAAAGCATCCCCCACAACATGATGCTGCCACCACCATGTTTCACAGTGGGGGATGGTGTGTTCAGGGTGATGTGCATTGTTAGTTTTCTGCCACACATAGCAATTTGCTTTTAGGCCAAAAACTTCATTTTTGGTCTCATCTGACCAGAGCACCTTCTTCTACTTGTTTGCTGTGTACCCCACATGACTTCTCGCAAACTGCAAACGCGACAGCTGATGGCTTTCTTTCAACAATGGCTTTCTTTTTCCACTTCCATAAAGGCCAGATTTGTGGAGTGCACAACTAATAGTTGTCCTGTGGACAGATTCTCCCACCTGAGCTGTGGATCTCTGCAGCTCCTCCAGAGTCACCATGGGCCTCTTGGCTGCTTTTCTGATATTAATGCTCCTCTTGCCCGGCCTGTCAATTTAGGTGGGCGGCCATGTCTTGGTAGGTTTGCAGTTGTGCCATACTCTTTTCATTTTCGGATGATGGATTGAACAGTGCTCCATGAAATGTTCAAAGCTTGGGATATTTTATAACCTAACCCTGCTTTAAACTTCTCCGCAACTTTATCCCTGACCTGTCTGGTGTGTTCTTTGGTCTTCATGATGCTGTTTGTTCACCAAGGTTCTCTAACAAATCTCCTAAGGGCTTCACAGAACAGCTGTATTTATGCTGAGATTAAATTACACACAGGTGGACTCTATTTACTAATCAGGTGAGGTCTGAAGGCAATTGGTTCCGCTAGATTTTAGTTGGGAGTATTAGAGTAAAGGGCTGAATACAAATGCACGCCACTTTTTTCAGATATTTTTAAAACAAAGTTGAAAACCATTTATTGTTTTCTTTCCACTTCACAAATATGTGCCACTTTGTGTTGGTCTATCAGAAAAATAAAATTTACGTTTTTTGGTTGTAACATGACAAAAACATGGAAAATTTCAAGGGGTACGAATACTTTTTCAAGGCTGTGTGTGTGTGTGTGTGTGTATCTCTATCCTCTCTCATCTCTATACTCTCTCATCTCTATCCTCTCTCATTTCTATCCTCTCTCATCTCTATCCTCTATCTCATCTCTATCCTCTATCTCATCTCTATCCTCTCTCATCTCTATCTCATCTCTATCCTCTCTCATCTCTATCTCATCTCTATCCTCTCTCATCTCTATCCTCTATCTCATCTCTATCCTCTCTCTATCCTCTCTCTATCCTCTCTCTATCCTCTCTCTATCCTCTCTCTATCCTCTCTCTATCCTCTCTCTATCCTCTCTCTATCCTCTCTCTATCCTCTCTCTATCCTCTCTCTATCCTCTCTCTATCCTCTCTCTATCCTCTCTCATCTCTATCCTATCTCTATCCCATTCCATTACAGGATATAGGCAAAGTATTCATACACCATGGGTTATAGGTGTGTACTTTTTTATGTGATTGTACACTGGCAAAGCTTTAGAGGACATGTTCTCTGAGTGCCTCCCCTATAATCCTACCCCACTCCGTGAGTCCTCAGTTTTGTGCTAGTGTCTGAAGGTGATGGACCTTTTCTCCGTCGCAGAAAATTATAAGCCTTAGCTTAAATTGATTGTAAGTTTTTTTTTTTTTTTTTTTTTTTTTTCTTGCCTGCTCTGTACAATGGTTTTGCACAGAGCAGCCCTGGTCCTCTTTTTCTAGGGTTCCCCGCCAGTGCTCCTGGCTCCTCCTCAGGTAAGACCAGGTAAAAATTCATTGAATCTGTATAGATAAAAAAAAAAAACATGTCCCAGATCGTAAACAGCACTGAGTGAGTCTACAATTCAATCAGGCTTTTTCTCCAACAGCTTTCCCTTCACCACACTTGGGGAACTGCATTTACCAAAAGTGCATGCCTATTCTATTACATATTAGGCAAACACAGCTTGTTCGACCTTGGCAAAGATTAAAGTCCCGTCTGATTACCATCTGGGTAAGGAATCCTCCACCAGCCATACACTCATTGGTTCCACAAATCCCAG
The DNA here is from genome assembly GCA_037952835.1 of Lithobates septentrionalis. NCBI lineage: Eukaryota > Metazoa > Chordata > Amphibia > Anura > Ranidae > Lithobates > Lithobates septentrionalis. The sequence continues at coordinate 3,310,128 of JBBDGP010000542.1, forward strand.
AATAAGTGGGTGAAAATCATAAGAAAACATGCACCTAGTGTGATAACCTTAAAAGCATCGCAATGCACTATTGGTTACCAAAACTGTAGCCATTACTAACATGGTTCCATTTCTTGAGCATAACAAAAGTCTATAAATGTTCATAATAATGAACTAGTGTTACAGGAGTGTTCCATAGCTATCTTGCAAGGATTCAGGCAGGTAGCAAGACACTGAATGGGATGTGCTGCTTAATCCAGGTGGAGCGTTGAGTCCTGCTTAAAGATCGAGACAGGAGAAAAAGTAAAACGGCCTCTGTGGTGGGTTGGTGTGAGGAGGACATCGAGGAGGACATCGAAGACACCCAAGCCAGGACTTTAAGGCTTAGTGCCTAGGGGGAGAAGCCTGCTTTCAGTTGCTGCAGGAGGAAAATGCAGGTTATTGATTTCAGTAAATGCCACCCCCTCCTCCCCTCCTGTCCAGGTTCCAGGGGTCAGAAAAGAAGGGTTGTGGTTAGAGATGGGCCCGGGCATGTTTGAGTTCCTAGTCCCAACCCACCTGCCCTATCCTGGCAGCAAGCTGACACTGCCCCACGCTAATCATAGGCAGTGAGACATTACCCGATCTGTGCAGCTGCGGGTATGGGAAATGTATCACCGCTTTTGATTAGTGGTGTGCAGATTCGTTTTTTAGGCAGTATCGGGCAGGTGAGTTGAGATTAGGAACCCGAACACACCCAAACCAATTCCTAATTGTGGTCTACCAGTCACCTGCCTGCGATTGATGAGTTGTCAACCCCTGCCCTAGATCATGTCATGAGACAAATTTTCAGAATGTCTCCAGTCACATATACACAATCTTATGACTAAAAGCTTGGACAGCCGAAGCTGGCTGCAAAAGGCACTTGACAAGTTCATCTAAGAGGTCACAGATTGTAAGGCCTTACGTTTACAGCAGAATGTCTTAAAACCATGCTCCTCAGGAGCCCCTTGCAGTGCATCTGTTCAGACCTTCCTTTCAGCGCAAAGCTTGGACCACAAAAGCCACTAAGTCTTCTTTCCCAAAGCCCTCTGCACAATGAAGGTGTCTCGTCACTCCTAAGAGTGAGGGGGCAGCAGGTACAGTTTGCCTCTCTCTGGGTCACAGATATCCCAGACCTGTGCATTTGAGGGATGGTTTCAAAGGGGTACAAAAAAATAAAGTTCAAAGCTCTACCATCTTCTTCCTTCTTTCTCATCAACCAACTGTCCAAGGAGGTTAGATTGATTTGCAGAATGCCCTGAACCACCTATTATGCCACGGAGTAATTCTGCCGGTATTGCCACAAGGTAGGTTATTCTACTTAAGTTCATGATACCAAAGCCCAATGAGTGTATTTGTCCTATTTAGTAATTTCTTCTCTGAAAAAAGGGGGACTGCTTGGCATTCATTGACATCCAAGATGCCTGTCTGAATGTTCCCATAAAAATGGAAAAAGCATTATGCTACTGCTCTTGTCCAGCCAAGTAAGGTTTTCCCTACCTTGGTGGTTCACCACACCAGGCCTAAAAGTGGGGAAGCCTTTCCATTTCTATCTCTGGAAAATTAACACAACAAATGTAGGTCTCTCAGTCTGGGGAGGAGTATTCCAATCTCTTAACGGTCAAGGAAACATGGTCACCTGTGGAAGCCAGGATCCCCACCACATCTTTGAGCTTAGAGCAGTCAAATTAACCCTGCAGCACTGGACCCATACTTTTTTCAAAGTGTTACTAGGTGGTTGTTCAATCTTCTGTTAATGCAGCATTTGGCTGTAAGGTTCTCAGTGTTGACCCTTGTTGTTGGGGCAACTTGAATACTATACCTGTGTCCTGTACTGTACGATTAGGATAAGAGGTATTTTGACTTGCCTGTAAAATCCATACCTTGGAGAACAGAAGACCTACCACTTTTCTTTTTTCCTTGGTTTACTCTCTTGCTAGCTACAAAAATGAGGACTTATGGAGTATTATAGGGGTATAGGGGAGGCAGCTAGTGGGTGTCTACCAGTGTCCAGGCACCTGAAAGTACATGCCCATAACCCATGGTGTAAGAATACTGTGTATTCTTACACCATGTATTCCTGTGCCCTGTAGTGTACCCCAAGATATGGAATTTACAGGTAAGAAAAAATTCCTCTTGGTTTTAAGGCCTCAGCCATCCTTTTTGCCTAAAGTGTTTTTCTTCATTCCATCTCAACCAGGACATTGTGTTGCTGTCCTTTTTGTCCAAAGCCCCTGATACTGGTGGGCAAGGCTCTTCACACCTTGGATGTGGTTCGTGCTGATGGGTGTTAATTGAATGCGACTGCTGCAGTTCATCGATCAGATTTCCTCTTTGTGCTTCCATAAGGCCCAAGAAAGGGTCACGCTGCTTTCAAATGCTTCTCTAGATTGATCTTCCAGTTTTTTCTCAAGCTTAAGGTATTATAGGGAAAGTTCCACTATTTTTGGTAACGACTCCTACTACTAGGAGTGTTTGGTGCTTCCTGGGCTATACGTCATCAGGCTTCAGAAGCTCAAGTTTCTAAAGCTGCTACTTGGTTTTCGGTTCATACCTTTATGAACTTTTACCAAATGAATGTTGGTCACTGAGGATGCTACCTTGGCCAGTTTATGGTTTGCTACAAAAATTGAAGCCTTGCATAATTGGGAGGGGTTGTGCCTAAGTAGGGGATCCCCCCTTTTTTTATTTTATTTTTTTGTTTATTTTTTGTCAGTGTCTAATCACCGATTACTGTTAAGGTGGCATCATAAGCCTATCATAATGGACACGAAGATATCCTGTATCCTGTGATGTATTCCCAAGAAAAGGATTTTACAGATAAACCAGAAATCTCATTTTGTATTGGCAGCAGTGTACTTTTCAACTGATGCTACATAAGACAATGCATATGCTTTCTTGGTGCTTTATTTTGATTTAGATGATACGTCCTAAAATAACATTTTTGTGTGTAGGTTTGGTTTGATGTTTTGGAACCTTGAGTAATCTGCAGCACAAAGCTATTTGCTTCTAATTTGTTGTTGTTATTACTGGGACAAATCGGGTAATACATTTGAAAAACAGAGCCAAAAATGATTACAGTCATGGCTTGATTATGTACATCAGTTTAATAGTGGATTTTCTGCAATCAGGGAAATGAAGGAGAATAATGCGCTACTAAAAGAGGAGGTGGAAGGGCTGCACAAAAAGCTAGAACGATATGACCGGATGAAAGAAGAAATGGTGGCCGTAGAGATTGAAAAGGAAGTAAGTATTCTTGCATGACAAAGGTCTTTACTTTTAAATGCTTCAAAAAAAAACAAAAAAAAAACAGCTAAACATGAAAATCAGCAAATCTGATCCTTTTTATAAAAGTGAACTACAAAATAACTTTTTATACCCATCTAATGGTTATAAACGCACATATCTGCTTTTGTTTATGTACATATACCAAATGAGTTCAAGCATACATTTTTCATTTTTGGTGAATATAAAGATGAAAAATATGTTAAAATCGCAATAAAAATATTCTAGAGACAATGCCTTGCTCATGGCACATTAACTTTTATCTTAAAAAAAAAATTCCACAACTTAAATAATACAAAGTATAATTAATCATGAGACAGAGCTCACTGTACCTGGTGAAGTACTGTTACACTGCACAGAATGATGCTTGATATTTTGAAAGGCATTGTACTATGCCAAAATAGCTGTTCACCATATAGTTCCAGAATTTTTTCCCAGGAAAAAAACAACCAGGCTCTTCAACTGAGAATGTTGGCACAGGTTCACTTTGTATTTTACACCTGTAAAAAAACAGGGTATATGCTTACTTTTCTAGCTGCCTGATTGTTGAAACACTGTCTGATTTGCCCCCTAGCCAGTGCAAGTATTTGGCAAGTTGGATGTGTTGTATACTTGTGTTCCCCTGCACACAGCAGTTCCTCCTGTAATGCAGCAGAGACCACGGTGTACAGCAGGGAACAGGTATTCCATACCCTCACAAATGTGGACTACTCTGTGGCAAGGGAGCAGCAGAGATGCAGTGTTATAACAAACAGGCAGCCTGAAAGGTACAGTATATATGTATAGGGTGTTTGTTTTTGTTTTTTATACAGCTATGCATTGGTATTCAAAGTGACACAGTCAGTTTAATTATGTGACTTGCATAGCTTGATATTGATATATATCCAAGTTCTTTTTTCAGGGCAATGCCACCCTTAAAAGGATTGATGTGTTAAAAAAACTGAGGTGCTATAAAGTGGTAGAGATATTTGGGTGCAAATATACATTTTTTTTTTTTTAAAAACGTTCTTCCCCCATCAAATTGAGAGGTTGGTTATGCTCCTCCAATTTTCTAGGTATACACACATTATTTTTTTTTTTTTTCATTTAGCTGGCGGGCTAAACAAAAAAAAAAGGAACAAATGGATTCCCCAATCCATACAAGCGAGGAGTATGGAGGGATCCTCCCCACTGTGCTAGTGTATTCTAACAATGGGGCCGCCTTCTCTGTCAGAATACACTGCAGCGGCTGTTGGAAAAGTTTTCCAACAGTCCCATTCAACAGAAGTCAATCTGCTAACTGACTTCTGTTGAACAGGGAGGGCCACAAACTGATCAAAATTTTATGAATTTTCATGTGTGTACCTACCTTTTTTAAAGTAAACTTGCTTGGAGAAAGATAAGCTCTCTCTCTCCTCTGACCATTATGTGACCCACTGGTTTCATTACTTTTGTCAATGACCAGAACAGTTGAATAAGTCTGAGGGGAAAAAAAAAATCCTAAATGTATATCTTTTGTATGCCATTGATTTTGTATTGAAGCAAAAGGCTCAGCATGGTGGAAGAGCAACTAGCATTTTTCGAAGAGGTGAACGAGCCTTGATATCCTCCATGACCAGTGCTGATGGGGTTGCCATTGCTAAACTTTCCTGAAAATGCTGGTTGTCTGCCTGCCATGCTTGGTTCTCTGGCTTCAATACTTCTCTCTGACCCTGAACAAGTATGCAGATGAGGAAGTCAAAGTCTGCATGCTTGTTTGAGTTCAGTGGCTGAAGGCATTAAAGCTAGTGGGTTAGCATCGCAGAAAGTGGAGGAAAATGGATTTATGGTTGGGTAAGGTAAAAATCTTAGGTGTATGGTCACTGCAAACTTATAGGCAGTGTGAAATCAGTACGGTTATAAAAGTTTAGAACTTGAGTATGTGAAAAAGCATTTATAGGACACAATTAAATAAAATATTGTGTAAGATTAATATTCCTTTCATTTTTTTTATTGTTTTAGCTGAATTTCTCTCTACTAAAACACTTTGTATTTAGAATGTGTCTGTAATTATTTATTTTTTTTCTTTTAGAAAATTTTGAAGAAGTTAAAAGGCTGGGAAAACTTGGAGCAAACAACTGGTCTGAACCTCAAGTAGGTGCTTAACATTTGACTGAAGATGATCTAATTTGTGAGGTTGATGGAGAGAGTGGCAGTCATGTTGATTTGGCTCTGGCGCTGAATATGTTGGAATGTTTAGAACAGGCTTAGAATCAGAAAACTTTATGCTTCCATAGATACACGCCTGCCCATGTAAACTTTTAGCAAAAATACAAGCTTTTATGTGGGGAGAAAATTTAGAGACCCCAAGGTCCTCATGGAAATATTAAAAATGTGGCTTGTGTGTGTGTGTGTGGCCACAAATATAAGAAAACAACATGATAAAAAAGTAGTGTTCCTGATAGCTGTTAATTTGAATGAATAATGTGAAATAGCCATGAAAACTTCCTTGCTACCTATTTAAAATTTTTAAATATAATGTAATGTCCTGAAAGTGTTGAAAAATACAGATATCAAAGGGTGCTGCTCGCATCTACATGAGTTCTTGCAAGGTCATATGTGCAATTTGGTAATAATTCTGCGGCGCTCGCTAAGGGATATAATCCTATGTGGAACTCAATATATGATACAAACCTCTATAAATATAACGTGCTTAAAACAGATATAAATCCAAACTGTAAGAAAAAGCAATCCTAACTAAAAATCACAAGGTGACCAATAATTTAATACAAATCTGTGAAAATAGTTGCTTTAGTCCCAATTGAAAATATCTTGTCGCAGATATCTGAGGAACTGGATCCAAATGATATCTTCCTCCATTATGTGCTCAAAGAATGTCACGCATCTACACCAACATGCAAGTGGGTCCCGACACCTTCACTCCAATGCGCTCCCCTTAAGGTGTGGACATAAAAATATACATTAGGTCTGATGAGTTTTTTCCCCTCTTGGGGTATGGATATAATCGCCTCTCTTCCTAGATGTCCTTAGGGATGATACCTTCCTTAATGGTAAACTTGGTGACTGTCTCTTTAAGAGAGTCAGTCTCTGTCTCCTCTGCTGCCAGTGAACTCAAAAAAACACAAGGAGGCCCAAAGAGACACCGGGACCTCGAAGTGACGTTTTATACTTTGCTTCCAGGTCAATACGGAAAGGGAAGACCACCCAATGGATTTTCGCTGGTCTCCCTCCCCCCGACCTGATGGCACCCACTATGCTGGTCCTGGGTTCACAGATGGACATGGGGTGCCCACAGTAACGGGTGTGTGGAAGCTTTCCGGGGGCTGCACAGCCGCCAGGTGTGTGTAAAACCCCATGCTGCCCTTATGTATGTATGTCGATGGCAGTATGTTTTGGCCTGGGACTCCTCCTGGTATCTTCCATATGTTTTGAATCATTCACGTATTCCCTATTGTAGGGGATCCTTGTTTATGTGAGCAACTTAACTGAGCCAGTTAACTAAATGAAACAATTTGTTCCCTTAACTCTTAATACAGTGAGGAAAAAAGTATTTGATTCCCTGATGATTTTGTACATTTCCCCACTGACAAATAAATGATCAGTCTAAAATTTTAATGGTAGGTTTATGTTAACAGTGAGAGACAGAATAACAACAAAAAAACCCCCAGAAAAACGCATTTCAAAAAAGGTATACATTGATTTGCATTTTAATGAGTGAAATAAGTATTTGTTCCCCTATCAATCAGCAAGATTTCTCGCTCCCATGTGTCTTCTTTACAGGTAACTTGCTGAGATTAGGCACACTCTCTTAAAGGCACCTGTTCACAGAAGCAATCAATCTGATTCCAATCGCTCCACCATGGCCAAGACCAGAGAGCTGTTCAAGGATGTCAGGGGCAAGATTGTAGACCTACACACAGCTGGAATGGACTACAAGACCATCACCGAGCAGCTTGGTTAGGAATGCTGCCTATGACCCCAAGAACACCATCTCTACCGTCAAACATGGAGGTGGAAACACATTATGCTTTGGGTTTTTTTTTTCTGGGGACAGGACAACTTCACCGCATCAAAGGGACAATGGACAGGGCCATGTACCATCAAATCTTGGATGAGACCCTCGTTCCCCCAGCCAGGGCATTGAAAATGAGTCATGGATGGGTATTCCAGCATGACAATGACCAAAACACACGGCCAAGGCAAGAAGGGAGTATCTCAAGAACGAGCACATTAAGGTCTTGGAGTGGCCTAGCCAGTCTCTAGACCTTAAACCCATAGAAAATATGTGGATGGAGCTGAAGTTTCAAGTTACCAAATGTCAGCCTTAAAACCTTAATGACTTGGAGCTGATCTACAAAGATGTGTTCTCCTGAGATGTGTGCAAGCCAAGTGCTAAGTCATGTTTTGCGAAGGGGTCAAATACTTATTTCACTCATTAAAATGCAAATTAATTTATAACTTTTTTGAAATTCATTTTTCTGGATTTTATAGAATTATTGTCCAGGGATCTCCAAACTTTTGAAACAAAGGGTCAGTTTACTGCCTTTCAAACCTTAGAGGGGCCGGACTGTGGCCAATGGGAGTGGAAAATGCCCTGGAATCAGTGGGTGTAAATAAATGCCGTAGGCTTGGTGGTCAATGGGAGTAAAAAAAATTGCACCATTGGGGTCAGTGGGAGAAATAGTGCCCCATCCCTGGTGTCAGTGGGAGGAATAATGCCCTGTCTTTTGTGTCAGTGAGAGGAATAGTGCCCCAAGGCCTGGATAAAGGCAAGCAAAGGGTCACATTGGGCCCACGGGCCGCAGTTTGGAGACCCCTGTTATTGACCAATTTTTTTGCCAGTGGGCAAATTTACAAAATCAGCAGGGGATCAAATACTTTTTTTTTTTTTTTTTCCCCCTCACTGTATATAAATGGAAGTACCTTTTTATTAGATGAGTCAGACTTTAGACTAACGTACTTAGAGATGCTAGAAACTTTTAGACTTGCATGTGTGGTCAGATAGAGGAAGATTTAAAACAAGCTCTGGCGAGGCAGCTCCAAGACAGTATGGCTTACCATGATGGGCACCCGTTAGGGTTACATAGTTAGTAAGGTTGAATAAAGACACCAGTCCATCCAGTTCAACCTGAGTGAGTGTGTGTCTACAACCCTGACCCTTGTCCCTAACCCTGTACATCGCACACTCACATCAGTCCCTACCCTCAATCCAAGATCCCCATTCATATACTGGGGCCAATTTTGGACAGAAGCCAATTAACCTACCAGCATGTCTTTGGAGTGTGGGAGGAAACCGGAGCACCCGGAGGAAACCCGCGCAGGCACAGGGAGAACATGCAAACTCCAGGCAGGTAGTGTTGTGGTTGGGATTCGAACCAGCGACCCTTTTTACTGCTAGGTGAGAGTGCTAACCACCACACCACTGTGCCGCCCAAGGGTTAAGAACTGGGTAAAATTTAGATGGACTTGGAGAAAACAGTAACTTAACAGATCTATATTAGAGCCAGTATTGAACTCTCCTTACGGAGTAACAACAACTTGACAACGGTTGCTGCTCATCTGCATAGTTATGCACTCCGTGGAGCCCTACTGAAGGGGGGATAAATGTTGATTCAAAAATGTGTGTGTGTGTGTTTGTTTTTTTTACTAATAATCTTGGACTTTCTGGTACTTCCTTCTGCATAGACCTAGTATAACATTCTTAAAATGTCGCTCAAATTTCTTAAGATACACACAGGGAGCTAATCTAATGGTTTATTGTCCAGACACTGCAGAATTTTTTTTTTTTTTTCCGATAATTTGTGATTGAAGACTGTTTTGCTGTTCATTCAAGTGGGGAATTCTAATACAAACTCACTGCAGGCTTTTTGCGGTCTCTCACATAAAAAGATTCTGATCCACTTAGGATTTTTATTGTCATTCGCAATATAGAGAGAAATGTACATGTTGTGTGAGATGCTTTCTGGAGTCCTGCTGCTTGTGACAAGGCCCCTTTCACACAGAGTGATTTCTCCTGCCTCTGCCATCACACCGCCATGCATGACAATGGAAATTACATTATTCTCTATGGTGAACGTTCACATCAATGCAGCACGGTGCAGTGGGATTTTTGAAAAGGTGCAAGTGCTTCTTTGGTGTGCAACATAGTGTGTTTGTTTTATTTGTCCGTCTTGACTTCAATGGCAGTGCACATAAAAAAACATGTACATGCATTTAGTGCATTTTTGGCAGTTATGTGTTTAAAACTCAGTCTCCTCCTCCTCCTACAAAAAATGGTTGAAAACACTGAAAAAAATGCTGTAAAAAAAACAATGAAAGCTGTTTGATTATGCAACAGCACTAGTGTAAACCTAGGCTTGCAGAGAACATAGACTAAAGTAAATTGTGTAGAGGTTCTGATTTAAAGGGTAACTCCATTTTTCTGGGGAAAAAAATATATATAGAATTGCTGCACAAGTCTTATTGCAATTGAGCAATATTACCTTTCCTTTTCAATCTGCTGCGCTGTAATTTTTTGTAAAATGCTGTGTAATATGGCTACCTGGAGGTGTTCTGTGTACAGAGCTCCCCCTAGAAATGTAATTTCCTGCTTGTGTGATTTTCCAGAAGTCTGCACAAGTCAGATTTTGAGCATCCCTTGCAACAAAAATTTTAATTTTGGTGCGATACTCCCAAATGGAAATCGCGTCTAAAGGGATGCCACTTTCCTCATTAGAGCCCTGCAGGTGTAGCAACTGATTGACCATTATCACATCACTCCCATACAGATCAACTCTACACATGGACACAGACAAACGGCTATTTATTCAGAATCACAAAAGATGGGAATCTGCAAGAAAACTTGTCAAAAATCCTTGCAATGTACATAGATTACCCAGGGGGGGAATGTTTGTGTGTGTGTGTGTGTGTGTGTGTGTGTGTGTGTGTGTGTGTGTGTGTGTTTTTTTTGTTTTTTTTTTTTTTTTTTCTTTTTTTCTTTTTTTCTTTTTCTTTTTTATCAACAAAAGTGTAGTTCCTCTTTAAACACCACTTCAGTGTTCACGGGATAGAGTGGACCTGAACTACTGATCCTCATAAGTATTCCATGTTGGTGCTTCCAGTAGATCAGCTTTTTATTGGTCAACTATCCTTTTTTAATTTTTATACCAGGCTAGAAAACCATCAGAAGCAGACAGCAAAGACACCTTGTTTTCATTCTCTTCTGTTTTAGGAAACAGACATGCAAATTACTACTATGTCTTAGATTTGATTGATTGTTTCTGTTTTTTTAAATATTGTCAACCCTATTAACAAAATGCTTTGGTAACCCTATACACCTATTTGGACCTACTACAAGAATTGTTCTTGAAATGTGATTTGACCTTCCATGTATGTATGTTTTAAACAAGATTGCTGCTTGAAGAAATAATGAGAATTTCTGGGAAAATTACATTGGGACTAGTGATTAGGGACAGTTATTTCAATCAATTTAAGTATAGGTTTGTCCTGCCCTGCTATATTAAACTATATAGCACAGGCTTGCAATTGCATAGTATTAATAAGTGAATCCTGTTGGAATCACTCTTTGGCCTAATTTGTTAAGGCTCCCAAACTGCATAGCATTGCATAAGAATTTGTGGGAGCCGAGCTTTTCTCCTGAGGCAGTCCTATTGATGTGGAGCTTTAAGAGCAGGATGAGACAGTACACACAGGTCCTTATTTTGTGTCCTAAGGCCTCATTGCTCACTGGATGTTTTTAGAACTGTTTTTTTGGCTTCAGACGTTGTTTTTTTTTCTGCAGCCAATAAACTCCCCAGCATGTTATCCTATGTGTCCATGCACACATGGGCTGTTATCAGCAGTTTTTGGCAGAGGCGTTTTTTGTCTGGAAAAAACTCCCATAACTAGTGGATTTTGAGAGGAGTTTTTGTAAAATGGCTCTAACTCTGAAAAAAGCTGAAAACCGCTTAAAAACGTGGCTATTCAGCATTTATCAACATTTTTGACCCATAAGCATTTGGGAATGTCATACGCTCTTTACCAAGATCGGAGATGCGGTGTCTCACTGACGCACCACACCGATCATAACAAAGGAAAACAAATGAAGCCCGGCGCTCAGGATATTTGAAAGCAAACTGCAACAGTCATAAATGAATAAAATTACCGTATATACTCGAGTATAAGTCGTTCCGAGTATAAGTCGAGGCCCTAATTTACCACAAAAAAAAATGGGAAAAACTTATTGTCCCGAGTATAAGACGAGGGTGAGAAATGCACAGCTACTGTAAGTGGAAAAGGGGTCAACAATGCCCATTTGCATGCCTCACTGTGCCCATTTGCAGCCATAGGTCCCCTGAACTTCAAACTCGGTAGTTAAGGGTTCCTAGATGCTCCCTAGCTGCAGCCAAAATTTGGGTTCTCTGAACCCAAAGGGTCCCGAAATGACATTGCTGCAGATGAACACAGTTGACCGAATTTGGGGCCCCGTATCTCGAGGCCACTTAGTGCTAAGAACCCCAAATTTGGTGTGCAAAACCAGTGGAACTAGCACCATAACATTTCCGAAGCTGGGGTTTCTAGCACCAAGTGGCCCCGAGATACAGGTCCCCAAAAATCAGTTCAGAAAATGTCAAGCACTTTTCTGCAGCAGAGAATGACATTTTCTGAACTGGTTTTGGGGCCCCGTATCTCAGGACCACTTGGTGCTAGGAACCCCAGCTTTGGATGTGTTCCACTGGGTTTGCATACCAAATTTGGGGTTCCTAGCACCAAGTGGCCCTGAGATACGGGGCCCCAAAATCGGTTCGGAAAATGAAATTTTTTGCTGCAGAAAAGTGCTTGACTCGAGTATAAGTCGAGGGGGGCACTTTCAGCACAAAAAAATGTGCTGAAAAATTCGACTTATACTCGAGTCTATACGGTAAGTAATTTAATAAACCAGTAATAGATGAATGTGAAGTGACAGTAATGACTACTGATTAATAAAACCAAGTTAGAAGAAACTGTTACAGAAAAAACCACAGTAACACAATATTAAAAACCACAGTAACACAATAATCAGTTAATTAGTATTACACTAAGTTTCAACATGTAAAGAGCACTTGCAATAAGGTACAGTCAGCCTTAGAACAACAGGAGACCAGCACAGGAGATCCATCCAAAAAATGCCCCAACAGGTCTCCTGTTGTTCTAAGGCTGACTGTCCCTTATTGCAAGTGCTCTTTACATGTTGAAATACATGTATTACTGTGGTTTTTAATATTGTGTTACTGTGGTTTTTTTCTGTAACAGTTTTTTCTAACTTGGTTTTATTAATCAGTAGTCATTACTGTCACTTCACATTCATCTATTACTGGTTTATTAAATTACTTAATTTTATTCATTTATGACTGTAGCAGTTTGCTTTCAAATATCCTGAGCGCTGGGCTTCATTTGTTTTCCTTTGTTATGATCTGTATTTACCAGCTCCAGTTGGTCCAGCTGCACAGGTGTGCCCCTTTTTTCCTCCCTCTACTCTTCTGTATAAGTTATGCTATATGTATTCACAATATCCTAGTACATGGCATGGTAAATATACAGGTAAATATACAAGTCATGTATCACATGTCCTGTTTGGAGCTCTCCAGGTAGTCTACCATTGGCGCTGGGTTATTGCTGTGTGTTTTTTTTACACCACACTGATCGCTGGGTGCCCCTGCGGCTTATCCTTCTGGACGTCATATGACGTCCAGTCAGGATAATAAAACTACTTTCTGGCCGTCATTCTGCTATATGGCGGGCGGGAAGTGGTTAAAGCTGGCTACACCTTTCTACTAATGTGAACTATTTAACTAGTAAACATTTTAAACTAAGTGTGCCATCGAAAAGGCTGCACTTCCTTTGCCTTGCACACACAGAAGGGCTTTCTAGTGAATGCTCTGCTTGGCTCACTAAACTGGGGATCGGACTTCCTGAATTCTGGGCTAAGCTTGCTTCAAAAACATGACTTTGGACATGCTTTTTTTTTTTTTTAAAGCTCTCTGAATGCCAGTCAAAGCCCCTGCCACTAAATAAAATGGTTAATTTACAGTCCTGTTTACAGACCTGTTTTTGCACATACACCGGGGCATTAGACAAGATATATAAAAACTTGGGGAGAAAAATCATTTTAAATAAGTTAATTTGCCCCATGAAAGTAGGCGGTAAGGCCTTCCACCGCTGCACCTTCTCTTGAAACGCCCTCACCACCATTGACAAATTATTCTCAAGAAATTTTGAGATTTGGATTCGGACCCCCAGGTACCAAAAGTAGATGGACAATGGGATGGGGGAGTCCCCTGGAGCTTCTGAGATGTCATCAATAGGACAAAAAATATATTTTTGTTGTATTGGGACTTTATATGCAGCAATGGCCTTAAAAGGCCAGATGCCTCTATCCCTATGTAGTGGCAAAGAGGAGGGGGGGGGGGGGGGCAAAAATTGGCATTTTAAATGAAGCTTGTGGCTGCAAAAGAGTACAATGATTGTAAAGAAATATATAAAAATATATTGATATTTATTAATTGATAAACTTGGTAACATGGGTAAAAAGGTAATGCATCATGATAGCAACTAGCACAGTGCAATTTGATAAGTACAGTTGATACTAAGAGGTACAATATTGTGTAAATACAAGTATAGTAAACAATACATGACTGAATTAATTAACTTGTTAGTGTGTGTGTGTGTGTGTACACACACACACACACACACACACACACACACACACATACATATATATATATATATATATATATATATATATATATATATATATATATATATATATATATATATATATATATATATACTCATGCACATATAGGGATGGTACAATTGAATAGAAAATAGTTAATGACATATAGTCTCCAAGTTAGCTCCACCACAGATCCTGCAGAGGGGCAGAACCCCATAATACGTTGTATGAGGATCCTAAAGCCATAGGATGTCTAATCAATATGGCTGATCGGATATATGTATATTAGTAAAGTTTGCGTGCGGCTACTAGTTGCTCAACGCTTTTTGTGGCTGGGTGGTTGCCACTCATCAGGAGCGGGCAAATGATCTGAAATATAATGATAAAAAATTGCCCTAAGGACCATAGACCAACGAGCTTCATTTCAAGTCCCAATTTTTGTCGCCCCCCCCCCCCCCCCCCCTTGCCATTTCATCAATAGGGAAGAGAGACTATTTGGCCCAGTTTATACACCCTTGTCCATTTCCTTGGATGCGACTTTGGCTGTTGCCCAACTGTAGCATTGATAACATTAAGATGTGACTTTCATGCGGCATTTGAGAATTGACATTGCAGTCTGTGGCACTGAAGTAGCATAAAGGTCTCATCAAAGTAGTGCAGAAACCTTTTTAAAGTCGTTTAGATTTGAACGGCTTCCATTGAAATACATGGGCTGCGTCTTGTCATGTGACTTTGTGTGCAAAGTCACATGACAAGTTGCACAAATGTGAATGGAGCCTTAACAGATTTTACAAAGGGGAATGTTGGAATGTTGGTTGTATACTTCATACCATTCCTTTCTCCCTTTTTATGATTGTTTTTTTCTTTCCCTAAAAGAGGATGTTTTTCTTTCTAAATGTAATTCTAGTTTTACCTTATGCTTAGTGTTCTTCTTTAAGTAACGGCTAGACAGAAACATTGGTAGTATTTTCAGGAACCCATGAATGGCTATAAAACTACTTATTTCCTGGAATACGTCTCTTTTCCTAAATTGGAGTATGAGGAGCTGGTGATTTAACAGTAAATCACTTTTGCTTGTATTTTTCTCATAATGAAATCCAATTATAATGCTTCCATATGTGTTTACGATCTCCCTCATAATCACCAGCATCTGTCACCCGCCCCCCCTGTCTTCCCACACAATGCTAAGAGCCGGGTCTTCATAACATTCCTTCAGATGATGGTGCTGGAACGTCGCCTCGGCTGACGATTGTCTGTCCTTGCCTCAATATTCCACCTAAGTGACTTTCTGGTTGAAAAGGGGGAAAAAAAAAAAAAAAGGACACGTTTAAGCTTTTACTTACCTCAAGCTGTTCATGTTTAATGAAGTAATTTAGCAGCAGGAGACAAATGGAAATGAGTGACACGTTTTTTTTTTTCTTATTTTTTTTTTTCTTATTTTTTTTTTGCTCCAGTCTAATAACATCTTCATTTAAAATTAGGCTGTTCAGTTGGAGCAGTGAGATTTTGATTAAGCCACGTAACATTGAACAGCCTTTCTGAGAGCGAATATGTATTTATTAGAGAATGGAAGGGAGAAAAAATGTTAATTGCGCCCAAGGAAATAATTTATAGCCACGCTTTAATAATTTGCCTTGGGCAGATTTCACACTGTTTCCAATAAAATTTATCCTGTAAATGCTAATATATAAGATGTGGATTTGCATGCTTTGGGGCATTAGAGAGCTGTGACTGGCATGATTGACGTACGCGTTTGGTCTTGAGGTAGCAGGAAGAATTCGCTAGGGCTAGCTAGAAATAGTTGTAGTTTAACTGTCCCATCAAGGCTAATATTACTCCTGCTATTCCTGAGCCCTTTCAAATTATTTTTTATATCATTAAGATGGTTTTTGGATTATTTTGACCTTAATTTCTCTACTGTATCTTTCACTTTTGGTGGCCTAGAACTCCGATATTTCATGGTTTTAGAATTAAAGCTAAAGTTTAGCTAAACATTTTTTGCTCTACTGCTTTAGTTACATTACTTGCCTATAATGTCCCTCAATGTGCAGGCTGCTGGATTCTGTAGAAATTGTCCCTGCAGGGATACCCATCCTGCTGCTGAAGTTCCAGCACTGTGGGGGCTGAACAGCTTTGGGTCTCCAGGCTTGGCTACACTAAAAATCATCAGTCGGGGTCACAAGCTCTTTTACTAATCACGCTGACTGAACGTTATCTGGGGGACAGTCTGATCAGTCACAGGATTCTCTCTTCCGTTTACAGACTGCCTTGCAGGCAGTGTAATATTATCTTGTATAGCAGGGGTACTGAATTAAAATTCACGGAGGTCCAATCAGTAAAATTTTCTTCCAAACGAGGTCCAAATCGTATGTTTGTGTGGTGACTCAGATTCTATACATCACAGCCCCCTCTTAAAGCGGAGTTCCACACAAAAATGGAACTTCCGCTTTTTGGAACCCTCCCCCCCTCCGGTGTCACATTTGGCACCTTTTCAGGGGGGAGGGGGGTGCAGATACCTGTCTAAGACAGGTATTTGCACCCACTTCCGGCATAGACTCCCACGGGAGTCTATGCCTCTTCCTGTCCCTCCGCGCTGTCTCCTGGGAAACACACAGGTCCCAGGAGAGAGCGGGGACCAGTTACGGCGCGCAGCGCGACTCGTGCATGCGCAGTAGGGAACCGGGAAGTGAAGCCGCAACGCTTCAGTTCCTGATTCCCTCACCTAGGATGGCGGCGGCAGCTGCCGAGAGTCGAGCGAGTGATCGGCGTCGGCTGCCGACATCGCTGGACCCTGGGACAGGTAAGTGGCCATTTATTAAAAGTCAGCAACTGCAGTATTTGTAGCTGCTGGTTTTAATATTTTTTTTTTTGGGTGGACTCCCTCTTTAAATCACAATCTCGTTCTTACATCAGATCTACTGTTGTCCCCCCACCTGCGTATCACAGTTTCCCCTTGTAGAGGAACTATGGGAGCTTTCAAGCTTTTTTTTTTTTTTTTTTTTTTTTTTTCCATTTAGTTTTCCTTTGCCGTTTTGCTAGCCAGTACTTTTTTTTTTTTACTTTTTTTGGAGCAAAGTGCATACAGTACATGGAAGGTACCCCCAATCTTAAACTTTTCATACATTTTTCATACAGAGAAAGGGATAAAAAGACTTGCATAGTAAGTAGTGAAATAACAGAGGTACAAATTAGTTCTGTGTGAACTTGACATATACCTAAAATCACTTTGTTGAAAAGGCGTAAGACAAGTAATTGTACAGAATATTGGAAGTTTTTTCCTACATTAAAGCTGAACTCCAGGTGTGATCTTAGTTGCATACATAATAGGTGCAGCTTTAACCAATGCAAATATGCATATCTCATACCTGAGGGACCGCCGTGGAACGTAACAATCACTGTAGTAGTTGGCGCTACTATAGCAATTGCTGTAAACTTCAGGGTCCTGTACCAAGCTGCTGCACACTAACCACAGGGGGTCGCTTGCTTGGCAAATGCCCCTGTTCACAGAACACCTTGTATTTTTTTTCCATTGAGTACAAGGTTTTTTCCTTATTGACTGAGGGTGGAAGGAGGAGAGGTGGTGGTCTTGCTATCTCCATGTCATCCAATCAGAAAACAGCCTGTATTCTTTAAAAAAATTGGTGGCAGTGGCAAGTGAGCCACCTCTTGTGTTTGGTATGCAGTGAAGCAGCTTGCTTGGCACATGACACAGAAGATGACAATGATCACTGTAGTGGCGACGACTACCACCGTGATCGTTGGCTTCCACAGTGGCCCCTAAAGTGTGAAATATGCATATTTACGTTTGTCCGCACTGTATCCATGTAAGTGGGCAAATAAAGCAGAATTATGCTCATCTTGGCTGGCTGCTAACATTTTTGACAAATTACAACGATGTGCAGGTAGGTAACTTTAACGCAGAAGAGACAAAGCATGTCTTTTCTGCCTGTTTGCACATTTTCATTTATTACATAAAGTTCCACTTTAGGGTCAAACCTGGAGTTCAGCTTTAGGCCCTTCTACATAAAAATTTTAAGTTGCATATGTAATTTAAAAGTTGAACTGAAGTAATTCAGCCATTGTGGAAAATGTGCAGGCATACTATGAGTTGAAGCAGTATTTAACCCAAATACAAAAATGTGATCCTGCCCGTGACACACCACCTGTATTAACATGCCTGCTTTCTGAAAGAAGAAGCCAAAGAGACACCTTTGGACAGCAGCATTGGCAGGCTGAGGGAGGGGGGCATTACAGTAGTTGTACCAGCAGATTAAGATACACGAACAAACTGAAGCCAAGCTCCAACTAACAATTTTTAAGCAGTTAGGGCAACAGTTTATTTTTTCCTATTAGGATGAAAGTTTTAAATCAATAAAAGCCGAGCATTGTAAGCACCTCTATCAGTGGTAAATGGTTTGTCTCAACCCTCTGACTGCTACATCTGCGAGGAAGCTTGTTCTATTGAAAAACAGACTTATTAGCTGGATCACCAGGGTAAAATACAAGAAAGAAAACTAAATGTAGCCATGACATTTAACAACTGGTAAGCTCCAATATAATGTTTTGTTTTTGAGTTTTATACCGCTTTAAAGTAGTTGTAAACTTCAAACATGAACTGTGAACAAAGCTTATCCCTTTTATAGTGCGTACTTGTCCCAATCCAGAGCACTAAATGTAATTTCTGTCTGCTGTCTGACTCTCCGCAATCTGTGGTGACAGAGGAGAAGGGATCTCCAAGACAGCCTTTGACTACCTCAGCTCTGTTCCTTTGTGCTGTTCCCCTCTCTTCCCTTCCCCCTACCCTCTCTTCCCTTCCCCCTACCCTCTCTTCCCTTCCCCCTACCCTCTCTTCCCTTCCCCCTACCCTCTCTTCCCTTCCCCTCTGCTTTTGGAGCTCTCCTCACTGAGCTATGCAGTGTGTAATTTCAGCTCTCTGCCCCCTACTTTCTGACAAATCAGATGAGCTTTATAAATTCTGACTTTTGAACAGCCGAAGAGAAAACAGCAGATAAACAGGTACAACTTGTATAGGAGGATTTGTTTCATCTCTATGTATTACCTGAGACTAGTTACTTCACTGGGTATATGTATGGGTTTACAACCTTGCCTGCCACCTTCTGGACTTATTTTTTTTCATTCACACACACATATATAGGCTGGCTTCACACACACATACATATATATATATATATATTCGATGCTGCACACCGCTTATGATTCGGATAGGAATCGCTCCACATTGCTATTCAAATCACATGCGATGTCTGTGTGGTGTGATTTGAGCCATTCATTTGTATGGCTCAATTTGCACTGCATCTGCACAAAAAAAGATGCAGGACCCCTTTTTTACCCCCACATGGAATCTGATCACATGGGTGTTCACAACTATGTGATGCAATTCTGTCAATAGCTCTGCATTTTGTGACCTGTTTTGGGGTGTCTTTACTTTAATGTTGGCACCCGCTGCGGTTTGTACGAATGCCATGCAAATTCAATGCGGTGTGGGAAACGCATGGTTTGCTGCTTTTCCTGCACTGTATATATGTGAACCTAGCCTTATCTGACAGTTTTATGCAGCTGCGGGGGGGCATAACTGCTATATTTCCGGAGCTCTGAAGCTGGACCTTCTGGTCTCATGCAGCTGCTTTGCCCACTTCTCGCCGCCTCCTTCCCAATTACAGTTCACTTTGTATTATGTAAATTCATTCAGAATTTACAAAGGTTTTGGTGAATGGGCAGCAGAGGAGAAGGGTGGGAGGAGCTGCTGTGTGTGAAAAGACGGGGTCCCTCCTCTCAGGACCCCGAGTGTAGTGATAGCTATACTCCTGGAGCTGAGGTGGCATGCAGTTTGTTGAACTCATAGCATGCCTGCGCATTGTACAAAGTGGCTAAATTCCCAGACTTCAGCTTTAAGAACATAGAGAAGATCACATGTATTGGAATTTATCCAAAGTCAATATAAAGTATATCTACACATGTGGGACTTGTGTTCTTTTTACTTTTTTTTTTTTTTGAACCGCAGAAACAAAAATTCCTTTTTATGTTCCTAAAAAGGTACTGAACTGTGGAAGTTGTGCCCTGAAAGATCCGGCAGGGGAAAAGGTCTAGTCACTGGCATTGCTTATGGTCTCTCTGCAGCTGATCTTTTCCACACATAACACTGACACGCATCTATGAGGCTGTAAGCACAGAAGTGCCTAGGCACATTCACATACCAGGAAGTGCTCTGCTAATTTTCAATAGGGATTTGAAGCAAAGGGGAGATCTTTCAGGGTATTGCTTACACAATTACAATTTCTAAATGTCCCTATAAGATAGAGTACCTTTTGTTTTGTTTGAGTTCAGTTCCACTTAGTGTCGGTTCACACTGAGGCAGCACTACTTGCAGCGCGACTGCCTCAGGCGACCTGGACACGACAGGAGCGGCGACTTGCAAAACGACTTCTGTATAGAAGTCAATGCAAGTCGCCCCCAAAGTCGTACAGGAACCTTTTTCTAAGTCGGAGCGACTTGCGTCGCTTCGATTTAGAATGGTTCCATTGCACAGAACGGGACGCTACTTGTCAGGCGGCTAAGTCACCTGACAAGTCGTCCCAGTGTGAACCGGCACTTAAGAGAATTTTGTTCCTTTTTATTTATTTATTTTTCTTTTGCTTACACATGTTCGCTCTTTGAATGTAATTATTGGCGCATCCATTGCACTCAGTTTGCAAAGCATTCTAGTGTTTCTAATAGTTCCAGGCTTGTTGGTAGCCTCTGCATACCTGGATGGTCCGGACTTTGCTAGGAAGTAGTGAGTGGGTGTCTCTGTCCCTCCATCTTAAGACCCCTTTCACACTGGGGCGTTTTTCAGGTGCTTTTCAGGCGCTTTAGCGTTAAAAAAAGCGACTGTAAAGCGCCTGAAAGAAGCCTCATCTGCAATCCTAATGTGAAAGCCCGAGCCCTTTCACACTGCCAACGCCCGAAAAACGCTGGTAAAACGCTGCTTGACACCCTTTTCACACTGGGGCGTTTTTCAGTGTGAAAGGGCTCGGGCCATCAGCACACCCAGCCCGGTGGCAAAAACACGAAAGCGCTGCAAAGAAGCTGCTTGCAGGACTTTTTTTTGACCCCCTGCCAGCGCAGCGTCCCAGTGTGAAAGCACTCGGGCTTTCACATTGGGATTGCAGATGAGGCTTCTTTCGGGTGCTTTTTTTAATATTAAAGCGCCTGAAAAATGCCCCAGTGTGAAAGGGGTCTCATTGTGAAAGCACTCGGGCTTTCACATTGGGATTGCAGATGAGACTTCTTTCAGGCGCTTTAAAGGCACTTTTTTTTTTTAACGCTAAAGCACCTGAAAAACGCCCGAGTGTGTCTTAAGCTTTACATTCTTAAAATTCGAGCATGCCTGCTTTCTCTGCAGGAGGGCGGGAAGAACGTGATGACGTCTAGGACCTGTTTTTGGGTCAATCCAAATAAAAAAGTGGTTCCAAAGCAGTTCGAACAATCCAGAGGACTTGTAACCTCTCAGCTGTCACTGGGTCCCCTCGGCTCATATAAGATTTAGAGTTTGTGAGTACTTTGAGGTTTCCCCCCAGCTTGATCAGGCTTAGGTCTGCCCTATTTTGGTTATTCTGTTTTCCCACCACTTCAATGAGAATCAGCAGACTGAAAACATTTGTGCAGAAAGCTGCACAGGAAAGCTACGCCAGGGACATGAAAGGATTTGGGCCTGGTAGGCCGGTAATGACTTGCCTAAATAGAATCGAACAATCTGTGGCTGTCAGAATCTTAATTGCAGCATTTGCCCATTATGGGTCATCAAATATGTTGATGAAGGGATTCTGTTATAGATGCCGCTGGTGTCTTGTTGATGGTTTTATTAGGAGTTTGAAAAAGCTTATTTTTCTTGTATCTCATATTTATAGCTTTAGGTAAACTCAAAACACTGCAAAATAAGTTTAAATTCAGGTTACTAGTACACACTGGATCTGAATTTACTGCATTTGAAAAATGCTTGTAGGCTTTGTAACTTGTCCACTAGATGGCACTATTGCTGACCAATGTACCTGAGAATGGAAGCTTATTTGTATGTGTTAGGCTGTTTTGTTACGTTTGAAAATGTTATCTATAGAGATTTCTTTGTGGTTACCATTGGACCCAAATTGAAACACGTCCCAACATATAATATCTAGAGCTCAGCAAAGGCTTATGAACAACTGCATATAAATATCGGTTGCAGAAGTAATTTCCCTGTGCTGCCTTCAGAAGCCTCTCTCTTGGCAGACCCCTGATAGTTTTTGTGCTGCAGATAAGTCTTTGGTGCACTAATGAAACCTATTATATAGAAATTAGGTCTATTAGGCACAGATTAGTGTTGCAGATTGGTAAAATGCCTTACGTAAAGTACACAGCTTCTCTCCCTGGCAGTCAAGAACAAGCATTTTTCTATTTCCCATCTTGGGGCTAGGCTGGCTCTGGCTGCTGTGTTGGCTGTGCTGTGTAACCTCGACTTAAGTGCGGTGAATCCAGGCTGTGCTATGATTTTTTTTATTTTTTTCCCTATATCCTCTAAATTTTGCTTGCTGTTGCCAGCTGAGACCCTGCTGCTACCCTTCTGCCTGGGTCCATCGAGATCATACAACTTCTGATTCTGCCTAGCATTGAAAAGGCTAAATGAGGACATGACTTGCTCCTAGATGTCTGTCTGAAATGTATTTATTTTAACTAGGCACTGACCTTCTTGACTTCAGCATTGCTGTTATTGGGCAGTAAAGTGGTTTACAGGAGTCTGTATAATTGAAAGAAGGCTGCTGTGTGATAAGGTGTTGAAATCAGAAAACCAATCTCTCCATATTGGAGAAAAGTCAGTATCTAGACAAGTACCTGACTTATTTTTTTAAATATTTATTTAGGCCTGTGTCCATTCCCTCCATCCACCCCCTCCATCCACCACGTGATACCTTTTGGAGAACACAACTAACCGAACAGACAACAAAAAGCATCTGTTGCATTATGCTTTCCTGGCTCAGATCTATTCAGCAGCGACATGCTACAGAGAAATTGCCACGTAAAGCACTTAACTAGTTTGAACACCCCTAAACTTTCTTCGCAAGCAACCTAATCTTAGTGCAATTCTTCCTCCTCACTATGCTGTGGAGGTCAGACCATGACATAAAAAGTCACCTCTTCTCCCATGATGCAGCACGAGCTCTGCCATTTTACTTCATGTAAGCTGTACTTACCAGAGTAGTGTAGGTGGTGGTGGGGTGATAATAATACTAAATGGGAATATTTACAGAGGAAAGGGGGTACAGCTTTTTGTTCTCTGGGAAGTTTTCTCTTCCTAATGCAGCAGAAAGAACCCTATAATTGGAGTAGAGGCAGGCCACATAACACTGAATGATCAAGTGATTGGACTCTCCTTTTGGCTTTTTAAAATGTATTTTTTTTATTCCATTCATTTGAATGGCGAATATTAAAGAATTCTGTATATGATTCAAATAATACAAGGTTTTCCGTGAATGAACAAGGAAGGTGGTGGGGGTGCAGTGTATATAAAAAACAAAAAACAAAAAAACAGTATGGCTACTGTGTATAAAAGCAACACTGGAATTCTAATGAGAGCTGTAGTTCAGGAACGATGATCCAGACATGGCATAAGCATCGTTAAAGTAGTAGGAATTTAGATGCATATGAATTTATTTTCAGCCATTATTGGCAAAACGCTATTTTCGGACGTTAATTTTCGGCGGCCAATATATCGGCGCATCCCTAGTTGAGAGTAAAATTTTTTTATTTTTTTTTCTCGCTACAAGTCACAAAAACCTTTCTGCCTGAAGTTATGCTTTTAAAGTGGAACTAAACCCTCCCATCCTTTTAAGCCAAAGAAGCTGCTGACTTATGACTGGTTGAGAGCACAAGCAAATGTGAGCGTTAAATTCCCGGCATCCTGGGAATCTAACTGCTAAATTTATGGGTTTAGTTCTGCTTTAACCACCTAAGGAACTGGCCAATTTTTCAGACTATTTACAAGTTAAAATCATCTTTTTTTTTGCTAGAAAATTACTGAGAACCCCCAAACATAAAAAAATAAAAATAAAAAAAATATATATATATATATATATATATATATATACACAAACACACACAGTATCTCACAAAAGTGAGTACACCCCTTTCACATTTTTGTAAATATTTTATTATATCTTTTCACGTGAACACTGAAGAAATGACACTTTGCTACAATGTAAAGTAGTGAGTGTACAGCTTGTATAACGGTGAAAATTTGCTGTCCCCTCAAAATAACAACGCACAGCCATTAATGTCTAAACCGCTGGCAACAAAAGTGAGTACACCCCTAAGTGAAAATGTCCAAATTCGGCCCAAAGTGTCAATATTTTGTGTGGCCACCATTATTTTCCAGCACTGCCTTAATCCTCTTGGACATGGAGTACAGAGGTTGCCACTGGAGTCCTCTTCCACTCCATGATGATATCACAGAGCGGGTGGATGTTAGAGACCTTGCGCTCCTACACCTTCCGTTTTGAGGATGCCCCACAGATGCTCAATAAGGTTTAGGTCTGGAGACATGCTTGGCCAGTCCATCACCTTTACCCTCAGCTTCTTTAGCAAAGCAGTGGTCATCTTGGAGGTGTGTTTGGGGTCGTTATCATGTTGGAGTACTGCCCCGGGGCCCAGTCTCCAAAGGGAGGGGGATCATATGCTCTGCTTCAGTATGTCACAGTACATATTGGCATTCAAGGTTCCCTCACTGAACTGTAGCTCCCCATTGCCGGCAGCACTCATGCAGCCCCAGACCATGACATTCCCACCACCATGCTTGACTGTAGGCAAGACACACTTGTCTTTGTACTCCTCACCTGGTTGCCTCCACACACTTGACACCATCTGAACCAAATAAGTTTATCTTGGTCTCATCGGACCACAGGACATGGTTTCAGTAATTCATGTCCTTAGTCTGCTTGTCTTCAGCAAACTGTTTGCGGGCTTTCTTGTACATCATCTTTAGAAGAGGCTTCCTTCTGGGATGACAGCCATGCAGACCAATTTGATGCAGTGTGTGGCATATGGTCTGAGTACTGACAGGCTGACCCCCCACCCCTTCAACCTCTACAGCAATGCTGGCAGCACTCATACATCTATTTCCCAAAGACAAGCTCTGGATATGATGCTGAGCACGTGCACTCAACTTCTTTGGTCCACTATGGCGAGGCCTATTCTGAGTGGAACCTGTCCTGTTAAACCACTGTATAGTCTTGGCCACCGTGCTACAGATCAGTTTCAGGGTCTTGGCAATCTTCTTATAGCCTAGGCTATCGTTACATAGAGTAGCAATTCTTTTTTCAGATCCTCAGGGAGTTCTTTGCCATGAAGTGGCATATTGAACTTCCAGTGACCAGTATTGAGAAAGTGAGAGTGATGACACCAAATTCAACACACCTGAAGCCCGTTCACACCTCAGACCTTGTAACACTAACGAGTCACATGACACCGGGGAGGGAAAATGGCTAATTGGGCCCAATTTGGACATTTTCACTTAGGGGTGTTACTCCCTTTTGTTGCCAGCGGTTTAGACCTTAATGGCTGTGTGTTATTTTGAGGGGACAGCAAATTTACACTGTTATACAAGCTGTACACTCACTACTTTAGATTGTAACAAAGTGTCATTTCTTCAGTGTTGTCACATGAAAAGATGTAAATTAATAAAGTTGCAAAAAATATTTACAAAAATGTGAGGGGTATACTCACTTTTGTGAGATACTGTGTGTATGTATGTGTGTGTGTATGTATATATGTGTATGTATATATGTGTATGTATATATATATGTGTGTATTTATATTATATATATATATATTTATATTATATATTTATATTATATATATATATATAATATACACAAAGTAGGGACGTATAACGACGGCGGCTGGTCCTTAAGTTGTTAAAGTGGATGTAAACCCTCACATATACCCAGTAAAGTGAACAGCCTCAGATGATACACAGGGATGAAACAAATCTCCCTATTTAAGTTTTATTTGTATATCTGCTGTTTTCAGCTTTATATACTGTTTACAAAGTTCAGATCGTGTTAGATTTTCTCTTCCTGTTCAACACTGCAGTTAAGTCTGGGAAGACAGCTGATTGGAAGAAAGACACACAACCCCTCTCCTCATAGGTCGAGACTTTCAGTGCTGATCATTGAATCGTTCAGGGCTTTGGTAATATATTTATAACATCATCCCCAACACAAAACTCTGGCTTCTTTTATCATATGTGACGGAGAACTTGTCAGAAGTGATCATGCTGATCACAGACGAACGGAGCAGGAGACAGCTACAGGACATAGTGCTTTGAAGAGAGATAACAAAACACTGCAGATATTTTTACCCAGCTCAAATTTTGTGATTTGGGTTTACATCCACTTTAAATAAGATTGGCCATTCAACCAGAATGTTCCATCCTAAGATGATTCTTAATTTTATCTTGTTTGTTATTTTTATAGGAAAAAAAAAATGTTATACAGTGGATTTGCACAAAGCAGCCTAGATCCTCCTCTTTTCGGTTCCCTCGTTGGTGCTCCTGGCTCCTCCTTCCTGTTGAGTGCCCCCACAACAAGCAACTTGCTATGGGGGTACCCGAGACAATCTGCGGTTCGGCCCTGCCCCCTCTCTCCTGATTGGCTCCCATTGCTGTCAAAGTCAGTTAGCCAGTGGCGCCACTGCTGTGTCTCAGCCAATCAGGAGGGAGAGTCTCGAATGGCTGAGGCACTCATGGAAATCGCTGAATCGAGAGTGGCTCAGATAAGTATTAGGGGGACTGGGGGGGACTGCTGCACACAAAAGGCTTTTTAACTTAATGCATAGAATGCAGGAAGATAAAAAACCCTTTACAACCACTTTAATCACGTCAATACAGGGCACTCCACCCCCCCCCCCCCCCCGGCCAATTTTCAGCTTTCAGCGCTGTCGCTGTTTAATTGAATATTGCGCAGTCCTGCTACGGTGTACCCAAACAAAATTTGTATCATTTTATTCCCACAAATAGAGCTTTCTTTTGGTGGTATTTGATCAAAAATAAAAAAACTAAATTTTTGAAAATAAACGCTTTTTTTTTCGTTTCTGTTATAAAATTTTGTTAATAAGTACGTTTCCTCCTTCACCGATGAGGCTGCACTGCCGGGCACTGATAAGGTGGCACAGATGAGGTGGCACTGATATGCGACACTGGGCACTGATAGGTGGCACTGATATGCAGCACTGGGCACTCATAGGTGGTACTGATGGGCACTCATAGGTGGCACAGATGGGCACTTACTGGTGACACTGGGCACTGATGGGTGGCACTGATTAGGAGGCACTAGCAGGTATTGCTAGTGGGCAATGAATGGCATGTGTGGGCACACATTAGCATCATATGTGGGCACAAATTGCCACCCATGCCATCTGTGGTGGTCCTGGTGGCATCCCTGGTGGTCTTGGGTGGGCATCCGAGGGGGGCTGCGCTGATAATGAGCGCAGACCCCCCCTGTTAGAGGAGCAGCCGATCGGCTCTCCTCTTCTTGCATCTGTCAGAGGAAAAGCCGATAAACAGCTCTTCCTGTTTTACATCGTAATCAGCCGTGATTGGACACGGCTGATCACATAGTAATGAGTCTTCGTCAGAGGCTCTTTACTGAGATCAGTGGTGCGGTGTGTCAGACTGACACGCCGCAACAACGATCACCGCGATGCGCGCCCCCAGGGGTGCACAGCGGCTAGTTATCCTGACCACATAATATGTCCAGTTAGGATATCGCAACCACTTTGCCGACGTCATTTTACTATATGGCAGGCGGCATGTGGTTAACTTGCAGAGACATCCGTTTCACCTCAGATTTCATGCACGTGGATATCTGTTTTTATGCACGTTGACATCAGTTTTCATGCGCATTAGTTATGTGCCCTATTCACGCTAATGTTGATGTCCTATTGTTTTTTTTTTCCATGCAGAAAACTGCATAGACGTTGCAGATTCCTGCGCAGAAAAAAATCTGCAAGTTGTGGCGTGAACAGGGCACATAGAGAATAAGGATGAGCTCCGGCGTGTTTGCACACCCCACGTGCAGAGCCCGCCAGGAAGTCGGCGCTTCGCTAATCACAGGCAGTGAGACATTTCCCGATCTCTGCAACCGCACATCGAGACAATGTCTCACTGCCTGTGATTAGCGCAGCGCAGTGTCTCCTTCCTGGCGGGCTCTGCACGTGTGGTGTTTAGAACACGCCGGAGCTCAACCTTAATAGAGAACCATTGTTTTTGTTTTTTATAATTTTTTTTTTTGCAGAAGAACTGACGTCTCGGCATTCTGATTTGAATGAGTCTTTAGGGTAAAATCTGCAACTTGCAGATATCACTAGTGGTTGCATATTGTACATGGTTTTTCCTTTCTATTAGGGGTCGACCAATATAGTTTTTTCAGGACCGATACCGACTTTTTTTGTCTGCCTTTCAGGCTGCTAGCTGATGTATCCGGTGCTGATATTCTGTACATTTAAAGTTTATTTTTTTACACTGTCCTTCTTTTTTAATTTATTTTATCACTTTTATTGCTGTCGCAAGGAATGTAACATCTTTGTGACAGTAATTCCCTGTAGGCGGTGACAGATATTCTTTGTGGAGGGATCTGGGGTCTATAAGACCCCAAACGCCTCTTCTGTGCTTGAAAGTATTCAAATCAACAACTTGAAGTAATATTGGTACATTTCTGGCCGATATCGATACTTTGTAAAATGGGAATATCGCCCGCTCCGATAGTCGGTCGACCCCCCCCACTTTCTACAATGTCAAACACTAACTAAGAAAAGTTAAGGGAGAAAAAAATAATTTAATGTCTATGTAAACCCAAGAACAAAAATGTAATAATTTTATATCTATTCTAGTTCTTGATGTGGTGCCTGCATTTTTTTTTTCCTGGCTTCTTTTTCCTTTATTTTTAGCTTGTGATCCTGCCAGGGTGGCAGTACTCAGTTACTGTAATGTGTCTTTCGAGAGCAGCATAGTAGACTACAGAACACCTCCCTTATGGTCTCAAAACAGATGGGGTAGATGTTCTGTATTCCTAACAGTGCACAGGACAGAGTCTGGCCGGATCTCCAGGTATTTTTGTGCACTTACAGAGCAGATATAAATCACTTTCAGTGGTGTATTGAACAGATCAAAAGAGAGCAAATTCGAGAAGTTATGGTTTACATATACTTTAGGAATAAGTATTCAGATTTTTAGATTAGTTCAGTTGTGACTGGTTCTCTTTAAACAAGATCCTAATCCTAGATAATTGCAAAATGATCTGGTTATACCATAAGGGTTTTAATGGGCATACATAGACATTGCAGGGGCTGTGAATGTTGGCAGGCATTGCTGAATGCAGACACGTTAGACTCGCTACACTTTCAGCATTGTGTTCGAACGTTTTATCAGTAGATGGTATCATAGCAATTTGCTAGCATTGTCTGGTACTGACTGATCTGGAGACAAAAGGGAGTTTAACACATAAAGGGAGAAGAGAATCTGTAAGGATGTGGGCTTGGAGTGATTATCAATGTAGGCAGCAGATGGCTAATATGTCATTTAAGGTCACTGCTGTTGGAAGTTGGTAAGATGGAAGTTACTAGTGTAATATTGTCTAATTTTTATGAAGTTCTTGTACTCTTCAGTGCAGTCTTGGCATAGCACTTTTTGGAGATCAGTTGTCTGCAAACACGTTCCTCTGCCTCTCCTATGCTAAAACTAGCCATACACGTTTAGATTTCTCTTATTCAACCTGTGGTCTGAACAGTGATAAGTAGTATGGATGGAGGAATCTTCGATGAGTGGCCTTTTTATTTAGGCAGCCACAGCTGTATGAATACCTGAACAGTGACTGCATCTGATAGTATGCAGTCTCTCTTTGGGCTATAATTGCCGACGGGGTCATCCACAAATTGAATTTTGGCCCATTTAACAGGAGTTGGCTGAAATTCCAGCCACGTATGCATAGCTTAAGAGAGTGTGTTTGTGAAAACTACTGAACTTTCCAACACCATTGGGAATTAACAACAAAAATTATCTGAAACAAACTTGGTCTCAACTGGAGCTCAGCCAATCAACTTTTACATTTTCATTTTTTAAGCTGTGTGGGAAAAAATGTAAGAAGCCAATTGGTTGGTGTGGGCAACATCAACAGTTGGGATTGAACTATTCTCAGACACTTAAAGGAAATCCTATGGTCACATCATATACTTTCAAATTATAGCATTAGCATTGTAATAGCAATACAAGCAATAGTTTTTTTTGACAATCCAATATGATTACTTGAATTATCTATTTTCATGTTTTGAGTTTTGCCTGTCTGCTGTCCCATCTCTTTCCACAACTTCCTTGATTCCCTGCATGCTTTGTAGCTTCTCCTCCGAAAGTAAACATCAATTTCTAAGGATTACATGTCCCATGGTACCATGCTGCCTGCTAACAGTCATTGTTGTACTAACTCCACCTCTGAAACTCCCCTCAACCCCTCTGTAGTTCAGATGGCAGGCTCTGTGAATTCTGTGACACAGCAGTACCCATTCACAGGGAATAATACTTTTCATAGAATTCAAGGAAGTATATGTGTGGGGAGCCTTTCAAAGTGAGTTTGCAAACTTCAAGATCATTCAGATATAACAGTAGTAGGCTAGAAATAATTGAAATACAATGTGGAAAGGTACGCTACCTTACCTACTTGTCTATACCATTTTCAATTAAGAGGGGTGCCCTGAAAGGATGTCCCTTATCCTCTATTCTCTTCATACTGGCCCTCAAGCCACATCTGATCAGCTCTTATGCAGACTTCCAAGAAGTTGACCTGGGATCTAAAATCATAAAATATTAAGCTTTTTTGAGGACAACCTATTTTTGTCTTTACTACAGCTGATCGTTCAGTTTCCTGTCTTATTTCTGTAATCTTGGAAAATAGTTTGAGATCAGGCCCCTCTATTAATGAGAACAAACCTTCAGCTCTCAATATACCTTTTTATGGATACCACTATAATATCTCTCGAACAGAACTTTTAAGTTGCCTACTTCCCTGTGTATGGATGACCTTGGAATATGCTTGACTTGCTCATTCTAAACTTTGTTTGCAACCAATTAAAACTTTCCCACACCACAAACCACAAAACTTTACCACACATCAAACCCTCTTCATGGTCCCTCTGCAATCGATCCTGGATTGGAAAAATTCCACTAGGAGAATGACCATATTTCCAAAACTTTTCACTTTTAGTCTACACTCACCTAACCCCTATATCATCTTTTACACTCAAAACACCATTTTTATTTTAGGAGGTTTATATGATCTAACAAGAGCCCAAGAGTTTTCAAACACACAGTGTAAATGTGTAAAGGTGAGCTCAGAATGTACAACTTCATTGAATATTTTATGGCTGCACAAATTACCCCACTTGTATCTTTATTCGCATAAGGAGAAGGCTCTCAGTGAGTAGGCTTAGAAGCCACCTGCTGTTCCCTGGTCACCAATCAGTCATTTCCTTGTCTCCCACCCCAGTCTCCTATGTATAAGCCATTTAATGCAGCATACTTTATATATCTAGGACACTACTAAATACTACTTTCACTACTGCCACTGCTACCACTTTTGTGTAACGTTTATTTATTCCTGGCCTTAAACCACCCAGGACCTTCCACTTGTGGAAGGTCCCGGGTATACAGTAAAACCTTGGTTTGAGAAAGTTTTGCAAGACCAGCAAAATTTTTAAATAAATTTTGACTTGATATACAAGCGATGTCTTTATATACAAGTAGCGTCACGTCACAACTGGGTATAAAAGAGAAGAGAGGAACCTCTAAGTGTAGAAATATAGTTATATTTAATCAAGGTACAACATTTAGCAACTCACATGGTTGATGATTAAAACTGGCACATCTAAGTATGTAGGCCTCCGGAGTAAAGATGTCCACATAGACCATCCCATGTGGGGGATGGTCTATGTGGACAGCTTTACCCCGGATGCCTGCATACTTGGATGTGCCTCTTTTAATCATCAACCATGTAAGTTGCTAAATATTGTACCCCCCTATTAAATATGACCATATTGCTACACTTAGAGGCGCCTCTTTTATACTCTGTAGCTCCTGCTGGAGTTTGCTTCTAATCCCCTTGTGGAGGCTTCCATTTGTGGATAGACGTTTTATGGTTACACAACCTATCACATTTCTATAATCTTTTATGTGGACTTTAACCTGAAGGACTTATGAATAAATGGTTGTGAAAAATCATTTGAGTTTCCATTATTACTTATGGGGAAATTTTTGCTTTGATATACAAGTGCTTTGGTTTACAAGCATGTTTCTGGAACAAATTATGCTCTCAATCCAAGGTTTTACTGTATTGATATCAGTTATCTGATTCCCTCCATATACAGTTGGGCAGAAATTGGGGACAAATTCCAAGTTCTAAGCTCAGAACTCTTCTGCTATATGCAATTTTAAATATTGACTTAACTCAGTGCTTGCTTATAGAGGTCTCACCCTTCAACTATCTATCTTTTGAGCTCATCTGCTACAATACCTCTCTCTTCTAATATGATCTCCTTTATTCCTAGCTTAATTCCTCAACCAAACATAATTACCATGGTTACGTTTCCAAGTGGCATAGAGACCTTCAGTGTACAAAATCCAAGGAAGATTGGCAACAAATTTAAAGTGTAACCCTAAAAAAAATAAATAAATATTATCCAATTCCTATAAAGCATGTTATACAGCACAGTGCTTGTGTTGTGGAATTTGGCCCCTTCTATCACCTAAAATACCTGATCCTGCCTGTTTCTGCCATCCCTCCTGTAAACTGACCACGGTTTATCATGGCTGCTGAGCCCTGACATCGTGGTCAGTTTACATTCCTCTGTCATCCGCAGCTCTGCGCTCTCCTGTGTCCTCCCCCTCCCTGCCTGTCAGCTCTGTGTGAGCCGTGTCCTTCCCGCGCCTCCCCTGCTGCTGCTATACAATGTAAAATAATGATCTGTCCTCTGTAGAATCCCCTGTTGAATCCTGTTATATCGCTCTCTGCCTTTGTTTTATAAAAAAGCGCAATACCTTATTGAAGACCGCCTCTGAGTGGTCACATGACTGTCCATGGCTCTCCTCCCGGCTGATGTCAGAGGGAACCCCAGCCCCTTCTTCTGCAGTCCTCTGAGAGGGGCAGGAGACCACTGGGACATTAGCTGACTGCACAGCGGCCCTTCATAATAAAGTATTGTGCCACATCATTTTTTATAAACCAAAGCCAGTGAGCAATATAACGGGTTATAACAGAGGGCATTCTACAGAATGGCTTAACAACCACTTTAATCCGTGATTACCTTATGCCCCATAAACATATTAATGGGTGAATTTACTTTTAAATTGTTGCCAGGTGGTATATTGTCCCATCTCGATTTGCGCACCTCCACCCTTCACTTACCAACACATGTTTTAGATGCTGCAATGTGGTAGGAGATGGGATGCCCACCTGGTGGACCTGTCCTACCTGCTCGGTACTTAGGGTATAAAAACATATTTAATTTACCCCCCACATGAGACCCTAGGTTTAGCCTTTTTTAGCTTCAACATCCCATCCTCAGTAAGACCCAGTTAAATTAGCCATTTATGTACTACTAGCCACCACACAAATTATTGCAAGAGCTTGGAGAAAATTCACGTACTTCATGTAAGTCTGACACAAAATTTCCTGCAGTGTGGTCCCCATGGAATCGTAATGCCCTTCTTTTACTACCAATTGGCAAGCTACTGAATGCCAATGTAAACTGTAGATGACACTTTAGAGGAGAACACCTGGAGAGACCAGATGTCCTCTTCCCCAATGTCCCTCAGGCCCCTCTCTTTTCCCACCCCTTCCCTACTTATATCCTCTTTTTCTACACCTTTACTTCATTCTCTCTCTTTCCTTCTTTTTTTTTTTTTTTACTGTCCTTTATTTTGTTCCAAATTCAACATTTGAATACTGCATTTTCGGTACATTATATCTTGTGTGCCTGTTGTTCCTATGTTCATGAACGTGGCCCTGTATTTTTCACCATTGTCATCCCATTAACTTAATGTCAACTGACTACATAATCCTTTACAACAATTTATTTTCTTTAAAACACTTTAATAAAATTATTGGACTTAAATACAACATGGAAATGAATATATGATTTTACTTTTTGACCATAGATTTAGTTTAATTTCCCCCAATATCATGTTACAGTTGCAAGTGCAACTCAATCTGACCGCCAAATAACTCCCTTCACATTTTATTGTAAGTGCCTAATCTACTGTGGAATCTAACTGCAGTGTTTGTTTTGTCATAAAAGCACTTGTGTCCTGATCATTGAATCCCTACTGTAGTCTGAATGGGGCAGAATAACTCAAATCATGACAAATAATGCCATTGCTTAACAGTGTTTTATTACATATATACTTCTAATGGAACTGTTTAATTTATTTTTATGAAAAATCTAGTTTTGATTTGTCAATGATATTTGGCCATATTTCACTAATTTTGAATGAAAGTCAGTGCATTTTATCTGGACCAGTTGCCTTAAGGAATATGGGAATGTTTTCCCAATATGATTGCAGTCATAATGGGAAATGTTCATTTGTCTGTAGACCCTAGGCAAACGTATACTGCCTGAGCACTTTCAGAAGATAAACTAATGTATTGGGTTGCTCTCAGGTGCAAATGTAAACTTAAACTGACCATGGTATCATGGATCAGCAGCTGTGATAAACGTGGTTAGTTTAAATGGGGGAAAATAGGAGCAGGCAGGATCAACCAGGTATTGTACACCATGGAGAGGGACAAGTGACATGGCAAAAGCGCTGTGCTATATGTTGTGCCTTAAAGGGAAAGGAGCAAGTTTTTTTTTTTTTTTTTTTTTCTTGGGTTACAACCACTTTAAATAAAAAAATAATGAGCGTGGTTATGTTTTTACAGTGCCTTGAAAAGTTTTTCATACCCCCAAAATCGTAAGTGTATTTTATTGGGATTTTATGTAATGGAAAGTGGCACATATTTGTGAAGTGGAAGGAACATGAATGTTTTTCAACTTTGTTTAAAAAGTATCTGAAAAGTGTGGTGTGCATTTGTATTCAGCCCCCTTTACTCTGATACCCCTAACTAAAATCTAGTGGAACCAATTTCCTTCAGAAGCCACCTATTTAGTAAATGGAGTCCACCTGCGTGTACTTTAATCTCAGTATAAATACAGCTGTTCTGTGTTAGATAACTGTTAGATAACTTTAGTTAACAAACAGCATCACAAAGGCCAAAGAACACACCAGACAGGCCAGGGGTAAAGTTGTAGACAAGTTTAAAGCAGGGTTAGGTTATAAAAAAAAAATCCCAAGCTTTGAACATCTTACTGAGTGCTTTTTAATCCATCATCTGAAAATTGAAAGAGTGGCACAACTGCAAACCTACCAAGACATTACTGCCCATCTAAACTGACAGGCCGGGAAAGGAGAGCATTATTCAGAGAAGCAGCCAAGAGGCCTATAGTAACTCTGGAGGAGTTGCAGAGATCCACAGTTCAGGTGGGAGAATCTGTCCACAGGATAATTATTACTTGCGCACTCCACAAATCTGGTCTTTAAGGAAGAGTGGCAAGAAGAAAGCCATTGTTGAAAGAAAACCATAAGAAGTCCCATTTGCAGTTTGCGAGAAGTCATGAGGGGGGGGGGGGAGCAAACGTGGAAGCAGGTGCTCTGGTCAGATGAGACAAAAATTGAACTTTTTGGCTTAAAAGCAAAATGCTATGGGTGGTGGAAAACTAACACTGCACATCACCCTGAACACACCATCCCCACCGTGAAACATGGTGGTGGCAGCATCATGTTGTGGGGATGCTTTTCTTTAGCAGGGACAGAGTTGATGGGAAGATGGATAGAGCCAAATACAGGGCAATCTTAGAAGAAAACCTGTTAGTCTGCAAAAGACTTGGGACTGGGGAGGAGGTTCACCTTCCAGCAGGACACAGACCCTAAACATACAGCCAGAGCTACAATCGAATGGTTTAGATCAAAGTAATTCCATCTGAGAATCTGTGAAAAAAACTTGAAAATTGCTGTTCGCTGACGCTCTTCATCCAATCTGACAGAGCTTGAGCTATTTTGCAATGAAGAATTATCAAACATTTCACTCTCTAGATGTGCAAAGCTGGTAGAGACGTCCCCAAAAGACTTGCAGCTGTAATTGCAGCAAAAGGTGGTTCTACAAATTATCTGTACAGATTTTATTATTTTTTTAACATTCTGCTCAAACTTTGTGAATTAGTATGGCTTGGATCTTGAAGAATTGATCTGAAAAATTGTAGCTTAGCGAAAATAAAAAAAGTATCACGGACAGTGCTCAATTGTTTTTTTTACTCTAGCCAAAATCTTATTTTTACACTAGTTTGAGTTACACTCCAGTATTTAAGTTTTTTATTTTTATAGTAAACAATCCAACTTGGGGAGGTAAGGGCATCCAACCCTTACTGCAGTAGCAAATCTACATGGTATGAGATTAAAGTGGTTTAAAAAAAGTAGATTTTCTTTCTTGCTGCTATAGTCTTAAATGGGTAGAATAGGTCAATGGGTGATTGAACCCATCTCATTCTTCCTGTAAATAAATGATCTTTTGCATTGGCGGAGCTTCTAAAAAAACAAAAATAAATAAATAATGGACTTCTGCCTAACAGGAGGGCTCCACTGTTGAAAATAAAAAAAAATATTTAGGCATTTTGCATGGAGCAATATTTTTTTTTTCTATCTTTGCTTTCTTAAGAAGTTAAAAGCTGATGACAAAGTTGCTTCATTTTGAAACTTTTTGAAGTAGGCTTTGTTCATCCCATGTTTAGGAAAAATGCTACTGAACAAGACTGGTATAAATCCGAATGTGGTCCCTTAGCAATAACATCCTTACATCCTCCAGACATCACAAGAACCTCTCTCCAGAAGGCCTGGTCAGCAGTTTTTGCAGAGACTAATTGTTGTCAGGTGTTTGCCTTTACATGAGTTCAGTCACTAGGGTCTCATCAGTAGCCATCGTCTCTCTCAGAAAAGATAACTTAGCACAATTTTTCAAGCAGAATTCCCCCGAATGACCCAGTTCTGTCTAAGTTAATTTTAGCTTGGTTACCCCAGGCAACATTTCCTTTGCCTTCATCTGCAAGTCTTTTAAATAATCTTAGGAGAAGGTAGGGCGGGCCGGCCCCACAATCTTCTCTAATACATGGGATTTTTCGACAGCTAATCAGCAAAGACATGTTCTCATGTCTCTTTTTTTTCTATTATGTGCCTGCTTTTAACTGCAGTGTTGACAGAACATAAAGTCCTCATGGACGTTCTACCTATTAAAACACATAAAAGATAAAATGAGCTGGGGCTCCTTGTCAGGGGAGGCAATATATATGGATAGTAAGTTGGGAAGACTCATGTCATGTAAAAGGAAGTTTTGGTTTATGCCATCTTTTGAAATGGTGCAAAAAGGCTAGAACTTCAGGCCGGGTTCACACCTATGCGGGTTTCTCCACTTCCAATTCGCATAGCAGGAGAATGTGACTGGCTCCCTATGGAGCCGGTGTCTTGTCGAATACTGTCCCCCATCCGATAGTGTCCGCCCTGTACTGCGCAGGCGCAGTACAGAGGACAAACAAGAGCCGAAAGTCTCCGAAGTTCAACAGCTGATCGTCAGCTGTACACGGCGCCTGCGCTTTTATTCTTACCCTGTGTCCAGGTTCATTCCCTACTATCCAAGTGGACATAGAGTAAGAATAAATAGATGCCGAGCGCAGCGAGGCCGTGCCCGAAGCGTGGCGAGCCATCACTAATAAGTGCCCAAGAGCCGTGTACAGCTGATGGTCAGCTGATCAACTTCGGACACTTTCGGCATCTCCTTCTCCTCCATACTGCGCAGGCGCTGCGCCTGCGCAGTACTGGGCGGACACTATCTGATAGGAGGACAGTTCTCGTCAGAACACCGGTTCACATATTTCCGTTGCGGCTGCGGAGCGCACTGCACAGAAACGCTGTGCGTCTTTGGCTCAGTTTCAGGGCCGAATTCAGGAATAGATTTGGCGCTCCTGTGCGGCTCCTGTGCGATCCGCAGCTGGTTCCAGTGTGAACTGAGCCTCACACTAAAATATATGCTGTATATGACAGTTGAAGCTGTAACAAGATTTTAGATAAGTTGCACACCATGAACCTTTTATGTATCTGCAGCTTTTGAACCATCCCTGCAGATTGCTCCAGATGATGACCTCTTTCTGACAATATGACATTTTGTAAAGCAGCATTTCTGAATCTTGTCCTCTGTCAATAGAGCATGTGTTACAGGCAACCTCACATATGTACATGAGGGCTAATTACAGTCTCAGCTCTGTGATTTAACTAATGTCTGTGGGACTTAAAGTGAAGCTTTGGACAGACATTCAAGAATTTACATATTCCTAGCAAGTGATAAAGCGGCTTTAAAGTGAACTCGTGGCCATGCTTTGGACATTCAAACATTTATGTACTGAGAAGCAGGGTGAGCTGAGCTGCTGAGAGAATAACATTGACGATTACTCCATAGAGCCTGCAGCTACAAAGGTCAATAATGGCTTGTCTTAAAGTTGATTTACGGCATGTTGAGGAATATGGAGCTGCTTGAATGTTTAAAGACTCATCATTTTAAAGACAAATTTGGGAAACACTGTTGCAAAGCTTTAAAACTTGCTCACCCCATTCACATCTGTGCAACACTTGGTAGTGATCATTTGTTTTGAATGGTATACCAAGGGGCCTTGCAGCACACTACAAAACGCAGTGAACCTTCTGTGGTGTGGTGTATGGCAAAATATATGCAATCTGTAACATAATTTGTTCAGCTTTATGCAGTGGGTTTAAACACCTGGAGAGGGGTTTTTTTTTTTTTTTTTTTTTTTTTTTCCACTTTGCTCAACAAAAGCAGGGGGTGGTTGGGATCATCGTAATTGGGTAAAGAAAACTCTGTTACACATAGGCTTCAGCTAGTATAAAAGCAGTGTGAAAAGCAAGTTATTAGAAACCTTCAGCAACCTGCCCTTCAGCTACTGTTTGGAAATGTTATACACAGATCTTAATGGAAGTGCCAATTGTCACTTTAAACCGGATGCTAGCAGGCTTTAGTAGGCTTTTGACAAGCTTCAAATAGTACTGAAGCCTGCTAGCAGCTTGTTCAAAGTGGCAATCAGCACTCCTATTAGGATCCGTGTTAAACATTTACAAACTGGAGCTGAATGGTGTGTATCAGAGTGATCTGAATGCTGTGAGCGGGCTAAATGGTGTGACTGAGAATGTTCATTGCTGGGTTTGGTGAAGCAATTAACCCTTCATACCCCAAATTAATCGCTGCCACCAGAGTTTTTTTTTTTTAATCAAATGTTCACACTAACTATTATGACTCCTCCTTAAGTCGGTAATACCCACTGTCACCATAGACAAGAATATCCAGAAATTTACCATATAGTAGAGGCAGTCCCTGAGTTACAAATATCCGACTTACATAGGACTCCTACTTACAAATGTAGGGATACAACAGGAAGTGAGAAGAAATCTACCCCTAGGAAGGAACGAAAATTTACTCCTGTAAGAACCATAATGGGAAAAGGGGTGTCTCCACTGAAGGTTTATCACCAATCCTTGTCTCCCACGACAACCCAAAATTATTCAAAATCCAATTGTCTCAGGGACAGAAGGTGCGGTGAAATCTTCTGAAGAGGGGCACAGACAGCAAAACAAACATTACGTGGTTGTTTGAATCCTGCGATCCAAAAAAAGTTAAAATTAAATATAAAAATAGTACCTGTACAAATTCAACTTAACTTCGCTATTTACAGCTGTAGCAAATCCCTGTTTATTAGTTATCTGCTAAGTAATGGGCAGCATAATGGTTTCCTCTATTTCTAAAGCAGACCATAACGGAGTCGAAATTCGAACGGAAATTCTTGGTCGTTCGTTTTTTTTCATCATTAGTGTGCTAGCTGCGACAAACGATTTTCACATCACAATTGAAAGTGCCTGACCCAACATGCTGCATTTCGTTTTGAAAAACAAAACAAATGATGGCACGATCGTATGCGCCATTTTTCATTTATCGATCAAAAATGTTCGGTTTTCGAATAGTCTAAAGCCTGCATACCGTATATACTCGAGTATAAGTCGAGTTTTTCAGCTTTTTTTTTTTGTGTGCTCAAATTGCCCCCCAATCCAATGATGCGGCGCACCGGGGGCAGGGCCGAGTAATACAGTGAGCGGCTATACCCGCTGGCTGTATCACGGGAGCGCGTCCACCAGCACTCAACACCATGCAAGTCCTTGCGGGGGGGGGGGGGGAGCTGAGACAGCCGCCGAGGGCCCCCAGAAGACCAGGTTCGGGACCACTCTGTGCAAAACGAGCTGCACAGTGGCGGTAAGTATAACATGTTTGTTATTTAACCACTTCCCGCCCGGCCTATAGCGGATTGACGGCCGGGCGGTGGTTGTGTTATCCTGACTGGGCGTCATATGACGTCCTTCAGGATAACATGCCGCCGCGCGCCCGCAGAGGCGCGCATCGCGGCGATCGGTGGATCGGTGTGTCAGTCTGACACACCGCTACACCGATCTTGGTAAAGAGCCTCCGGCGGAGGCTCTTTACCACGTGATCAGCCGTGTCCAATCACGGCTGATCACGCTGTCAATAGGAAGAGCCGTTGATCGGCTCTTCCTCACTCGCGTCTGACAGACGCAAGTAGAGGAGAGCCGATCGGCGGCTCTCCTGGCAGGGGGGGTCTGCGCTGATTGTTTATCAGCGCAGCCCCCCCGCAGATCACCCCACTGGACTACCAGGGATGCCACTAGGACCACCAGGGAAGGGGCAACGTGGATGGCCAGGTATGTACCCCATGGCCATCCACATGTGCCCAGTCAGTGCCAAATCTGTGCCAATCAGTGCCCACAAATGGGCACTGATTGGCACAATTATGTTGCAGTGATGCCCAGCAATGCCACACTTAGGGGCATCACTGCCATCAATCAGAATCATCAGTGCCACCCATCAGTGTCCATCGGTGCCACCTGTCAGTGCCCATCTGTGCCCATCTGTGCCCACCTATCAGTGCCCATCTGTGCCAACTATCAGTGCCACCCATAACTACCCATCAACGCCACCTACGAGTGCCCATTAATGCCACCTACAAGTGCCCATCAGTGCCGCCTATCAGTGCCCATCGGTGCCACCTATCAGTGCCCATCAGTGCCACCTACCAGTGCCACCTATCAGTGCCCATTAGTGCCACCTATCAGTGCGCATCAGTGCCACCTATCAGTGCCCATCATCAGTGCCCGTCAGTGCCACCTCATCAGTGCCACCTCATTGGTGCCACCTCATCGGTGCCCATCAGTGCCGCCGTATCAGTGCCCGTCAGTGCAGCCATATCAGTGCCCGTCATTGAAGAAGAAAACGTACTCATTTACAAAAAATTTTAACAGAAACAAAGAAAAACGTGCTTTTTTTCAAAATTTTCTGTCTTTTTTTATTTGTTGCGCAAAAAATAAAAACCGCAGAGGGGATCAAATACCACCAAAAGAAAGCTCTATTTGTGGGAACAAAATGATAAAAAATTTGTTTGGGTACAGTGTGGCATGACCGCGCAATTGTCATTCAAATTGTGACAGCGCTGAAAGCTG
This sequence comes from Lithobates septentrionalis, assembly GCA_037952835.1. Classification (NCBI taxonomy): domain Eukaryota; kingdom Metazoa; phylum Chordata; class Amphibia; order Anura; family Ranidae; genus Lithobates; species Lithobates septentrionalis. Next base: position 3,351,809 of record JBBDGP010000542.1, read on the forward strand.
AAAATTGGGCTGGGCGGGAAGGTGTCTAAGTGCCTGGTATTGAAGTGGTTAAAAAAATATATATATCTTTAGTGATCCTTTAAAGCGTTTGTTACCCCAACACTTCATATTCCTGATATGTGCCTGCTGTAACATGTACTTTTATATGAAAAAGTATCCTCTTCTCTTTGTATTGCTCCCTTTTTGTGTGAAGTCCCTGGTGTTCCTGCCAGTCCTGCTTTCCTATTTAAAACTGACCACACTAAGCAGGATAACACACCGAGGTCTGTTTAGGGGACTCTGTGTGCTCTCCTCCAATGATTAGACCTATCCTGATACCCCCCCCACCCCCTTGCTCCACAGCCATTCACTAGGAATCTCAGTCTGCTACTGCTCCCCCCCCCCCCCACAGTTCCTATGCAACTGAGAACAGAGGGAATATGATCACTTATAAAAAGGGAAAAAAAGTGTTTATAATGTATTTTTTATATCCATGCAAAATTGTTTGCCTTTCATTTCTATTTTAAACTGAATGGGGGTTTTACAAGGTGATTTACATTCACTTTAAAAGAGAAGTGGGTTTTATTTTTATGTAAGACTCATGCACACAGGGCCTTTTTTTTTTTTTTTTTTTTTTTTTTTTTTTTTTTTGTTAGTAAACAAGTTTATTTGTAATAATAATAAAATAGAGAAAAAAGAACATACATGTAGATAGCATACAAGCATATTTTACACTTTGCATATTTCCTGAGCGGTTATGTAGTTTTCACATGCATGTACAGACTTTTTGTAAAAAAATAAACTAAAGAAAACTAAAAAATAAAAAACTCTGACACTTTTATAATGACAATTGAAATTTGCTGATAAGACACAAACTGTCCCCGATTTTCCGTCCCATAGTATGATAACCTAGCTGTATAGAACCCAGGATAGCTCCCAGCACCAATCTTCTTGTTCTACATCTGTCTATGCATCACATGTGTTGGTATTGTTAAGCCATGTGTTCCAAATCCTGTCGTACTTAGCCGGACAACCCCTGTGTTTATATATAACCTTTTTGTAAGGTAGGGACAGATTCACCATTTTGACCCATTCCTGAAAAGTAGGAGGGGAGGCCCTCATCCAGTGTTTTGCCACCAATTTTCTAGCGCAAAATAGTGTTTCATATAGAAAAGTAGCAGTGAATTTGTCTATGGTAACATCTGGGAGCAGCCCTAATACACATAACCTTGGATCCACCTGAACCGGGGAGCCCATTTCATCATGGAGAAATTTAATAATTTGATTCCAGTAGGTTTGGATAACCGGGCAATCCCATATAAGGTGGAAGAAAGAGCTTGACAAACTCGTACATCTTGGACACTGAGTGTCTTGGGTTTGGGAGAATTTGGCTATTCTGGCTGGTGTGAGATAAGACTTATGGATTATGTATAACTGCGTCATACGCTCTGGAAGCCTGGGGGAGGCCTTTTTAACATTTTCTAGGACCTCGTCCCAATCATCATCTTCCACTAATTTTTGCTGTATCGATTATACCCGCAACTGAGCGCGCCCGCAGGGCTGAGTACAAGGTTGATATCAATTTAGTTGGTTCTGCACCCGTTATGACATCCACCAAGGGCAATACTTGTGGATTTGGGTATCCGGTAGCAAATTGTGTTTGTAGGGCATGTGTAAGTTGTCTATAGTTAAATAGCATATGTGGGGGCAATTGAAACTCATCTCTCAGAGAATTAAAGTCTCTTACTCCCAATGGGGTGATTACCTGGTGGAGGAAGATTATGCCTTTCGTAGCCCATTTAACTGCCCCAGGAATCAAAAGTAATTCTCTTAATTGCGGGTTGTGCCACAGAGGGGTATGAGAGTGAAAAAAAATCTGCACCGATCAATTTTAATGCTATCTCCCATACTCGTCGATGTTGTTTCAATAAGGGTCCTCGTCCAACTGCTCCCCTCCCACCTGATCTACCCCTGAACAAAACTTGCAAAGGGGTATGGGTATCCTTATTGGGTTTATTGCAGACCAGAGTCTGGTACTTAGCACTGTCTGTGTTGTGAATGTAGTAAAAATGAGAAAGTTGTGCGGCTATATAGTATGAATGAAAATCGGGTAAGGCTGTTCCTCCTGATGTGGTGGGGTTTTTAAGAGTGTTCCATGCCAACTTATGTCTACCCGAGCCCCAGATGAATGAGTTGATAAGCTTGTCGATTGTTTTAAAGACTTTGAGGGGGATCAGTATTGGTGAGTTCCAGAAAACATATAGAAATTTTGGCATTATGATCATTTTAATAAGGTTGATCCTACCCATGATCCCCAATGGGAGCCGTGCCCATACCTGCATGTGTGATTTAAGGTAGGAGAAGAGTGGTTCTACATTGTTGTCTAGAAATTCCATGGGGTCCCTAGTTATTTTAATTCCCAGGTATTGAATGCATGCCACCCTCTGCAGAGGAAGATTTGCTGATGTTTTATTGGGCGGCGAAATATCTAGAGGGAGGATTTGTGACTTTGACCAATTCATACGTAATCCCGAATGTCTTCCGAATTTTTCAATTGTGTTAAGGGCAGCCTGTAGTGATGAACCTGAATCCTCCAGATATAAGAGCATGTCGTCAGCGTATAAACTGACCTTTTCCGTCAGATTTTCCATTCTAAGGCCCTGTATCTCTGGGTTGTTCCTAAGGGATATGGCGAGTGGCTCCACTGCCAAAGCATACAGGAGCGGGGAAAGTGGGCAACCCTGTCTAGTCCCTCTTTCAAGGGGAAGTGGGTCCGACGTTCTCCCGTTCACCGACACTCTGGCCTCAGGTAGATAGTAAAGTAACTTAACCCACTTTATGAAATTGGGTCCAAACCCAAACCCCCTCAGACATTCCAAAAGGTATCCCCACTCCACAGAATCGAACGCCTTGGCAGCGTCTAATGCCACCACTACCCTGCCTCCTGTTTCCTCATGCACCGCCGAGACGTTCATATATAAACGGCGTAGATTCATAGCCGTGTTTTTTCCGGGCATGAAGCCCGTCTGATCCGGGTGTATTAGGGATAAAATGATTTGGTTTAGGCGCATTGCCAGTATTTTTGCCAAGATCTTAATATCGGCCTGAAGTAATGAGATTGGGCGGTAGGATTCAGGACACAGGGGGTCCTTATCCCGGCTTGGGAAGCACTATGATCACCGCTTGTCTAAGTGAGTGGGGAAGTGACTCAGACTCAAAAATGTGGCTATACAACCTTAACAGCTCAGGTACCAGTACATCTGAGTAGGCTGCGTAGAAGTCTAGTGGCAGGCCATCCATCCCGGGGGCCTTTGCAGGCGCCAGGGATGCCACAGCCGCCGTGATCTCGTCCACGGTAAGCGGGGCCTCAAGGGCCTCCAATTGTGATTCCGATATTTGGGGAAAGGGAACATCCTGCAGAAATACCCCAGTTTCCTCTGCGGTGACCTGCACCTTAGATGAATACAGGTCTGCATAGTATGCCCTAAAAGTGTCTGCCACCCCTTTGGGGTCAGTGAGCAGTGTATCACCTGTGCCCCTCAGGGAGACAACCACCGGGGGCCTGGTGTCCTGTTTAGCCAAATACGCCAATAGTTTACCCGCCCTTTCACCTTGTTCAAAAACTTTTTGCTTTGTGAAAAATAGTTTTTGTTTAGCCTTTTCAAAATGCAGTTGATCTAACATTCGGGTATACAGTTTAAGTGCTGAGGCTTTGTCCGGTGTGGGGTCTGTTTTGAATTCATGTGTAATCTTGTCTAGTTTCTCGGTCGCCTCGTGGAGTATTGTGCTCGAGGTGGTTTTTAGTCTATTTATGCGAGCTGTCAGTAGGGTCCTAACGTACAGTTTAAATGATTCCCAGACCATGCCCACGGGTGCGGTGTGATTGTTAGTGTTAAAGAAATGTTGCCATTCTCCCGGTATGTCTTCCTGATCCTCCAGAGCCGCCAGCCAAAAGGGATGGAGGCGCCATAACCTAGGCCCCGTCGGCAGGGATAATGTCAGGGAGGCCCAACATGGGGCATGATCGGAAAGGGATCTTGTGTGGTAGCCTGAATCTATCAGTTGGAGTAGAGTGTCTGAGGTAAGTATCATGTCAATTCGTGACATGGAGGAATGTGATGCAGAGAAGCAGGAAAATACTCTATCACCCGGGTGTTGGTGTCTCCACGTGTCTGTAAGAGAGAACTCTGTCAGTGTGCGTCCAAGTCTGGTAGTACTAGAGGGCTGAGCGTCTCGGTTCATCTGTAGCTTATCGGCGGATGGGTCCAGTACCATGTTGAAATCCCCAAGCCAGATGGCTGGCAATAAGGGGTGTTGTGTCATGTATAGAAGTCCTTCATTAATCAAGGTGGAAGTGTACGGTGGGGGTATGTAAAACGCCAAAATGAGATATTGTGTGCCTGATATGGTGCAGTGCAGGAAAATAAATCTGCCCTGGGGGTCAGTCTTTACTGATATACAGCTGAATGGGACGAACTTAGCTATTAGGATTGAGACCCCTCGTGAGTATGGGGTGTGGGTGGCATGATATGACCATCCTATCCATGGGCGTTTTAAGGCGCTCTGAAGATGTCCAGTGACATGCGTCTCAGTCAGGACCGTAATAGCGGCGCGATATGATTTAAGGCAACCAAAAATCGCAGATCGTTTGATCTTATCTCTGATCCCTCTGACGTTCCAAGTTAGGAACTTTACGCTAGTCATGTTTGGGTTGTTTGTAATTATTGAGACGCATGTCAATGGGGTGTGCTCGGGCCACTAATGTCCACCACTCAGAGGGTTCCCATCCATGCAATCGTATACTGTGCCGTTTAGGGTGTCTATCAGTGCTTACTGTTGTGCCATCTATCAATAACCATAAATATAACGTATAACATTTCCCCTCCCCCCTCCCTGCCCTCCACCTCCCAAACTTGGTTGGGGCATGAATCCCAAAACCTGTGCGATTGTGCAAGAACGACCGTTCATTTATATAGACGGATACACCACGCACAACCTTAACCTTCGTCCACTGGGGGCGCATCATCGCTTTAAATAGCAGAGCACGCGCCGCCAGTGAGGGCGAACAAACGCTGGTACAAAGTTGGCAATGCAAGTAACAAATGGCATTGAATAGCAGTAGTCGGTATATAGATATTTCCAACCGACCACTCCGCCGTGATATATAGTAAACATATATGACATTTCTATAAAATGGTAACTTAAAGAAAAGAAAAATTTTAACAGCTCAGAATACCATATAACGTATATCCTCCCCTCCCCTCCCTCCAAGAGCTGTTATGGGCCTTTCTGGTAAGGATGTTATTATGTAAAAGTTCAGACTGCCAGTCCGGAGCATGCATCGGGAAAGAAAAAAAAAAAAAAAAAAGTTTTCGCTGGTGCATATCAATGACTTATAAAGTTGATGTGTTCTAGGTAAGTCCTTTTGTGGAGTAAATCTTCCCATACACATAATGGTCACATGTATGACATAAAGGCCCCTTGTGGGTTTCGTATGAATGTCACTGTTCACGGGGAGAGTAAGGTAAAGAAGGCCACTTACAGACACCGGACCTGTAGAGCCGAAAGACTAGCTGGCTGGGCGATTCCTTTCTGCTTCTCGGTGATCCAGCCAGGCCACTGCTTGAGTCGGGTCTTCGAAAAAATGTGCGCGATCCTCTCCCACTACCCGAAGGCGAGCTGGAAACAACATTGCATACTTCAGGTTGTGGGCCCTTAAGCGTCGTTTAATTTCACCAAAGCGAGCCCGCTGTTTTTGAACTTCTGCTGAGAAATGCGGGAAGGCCATCACGTGACCCGATTGGAATGGTATATTCCCCTTGGTTCTTGCCATGCGGAGAATGGCGTCCCGGTCCCTGAAGTTCAGTAACTTTGCTATAAACGTGCGCGGCGGTGCGCCTTCAGGGGGACGGCGGGCAGGCATACGGTGGGCACGTTCCACAACAAATGTATTAGAAAAGGCCTCTCTGCCATACGTGTTAATGAGGAGTTTTTCCAAAAAGGTGGCTGGGTCAGGACCCTCCGAGCCCTCCGGTAAACCAATGAACCGTACGTTGGATCTGCGGGCCGGTTCTCAAGCTCGTCGTGTTTTTGAGCGAGTTGTTGAAGTTGACGCTGCATATCCTCCTGGCTGTGCTGTAGGGGGTGAATTATGTCCTCCGCTCGACTTATCCTAACCTCCGTTTCTGTGACCCGTTCCTGGATCTTGGTCATATCCTGGCGAATCAATGAAATGTCCACCTTTACTTCCTCTATTTTAGAGGTCAGTGTGGCTTGGCATACCGAGATCGCCTCCAGGACTCTGTTAGTGTCTGCTGCCTCGTGTTCTGCTTGTTGGGCTGCAGGAGATGTTGCCGAGGTGCCATCTTGTCCCCCCAGGTCCCGGTCTACACGGCGGTACCTGTCTAGGGAGGAGGATGCCGCAGTGTTCCTTTTCGGTGGAGACATGCTAGACCAGGGGGCGGCTGGAGTAGTTACCCACGCTGTGGATCGGTTTGCCGGTGAGAGATGTGCAGGAGATCGCTTTCAGGATATATCACTGGCGGAGCTCTGCTCAGACGCGTCCGCTCACATTGCCGTCCAGGCCACGCCCCCCACACAGGGCCTTTTTACAGCTGCCTTTAGCAGCGTCTGCCTTTTTTTTTTTCCCCCCAGCGTAAAAAGGGGGGCCCAGATACCGGCCCCCGAACCTATGTGAATGAGCATGGGGTATGTTGTACCCCTACCCATTCACCCCAAAAAAAGTGTCAAAAATACTACACGGGTTTTTGATAAATTAATTTGATCAAAGCTGCTCTGTTGTCTCTTCTCCTTCCGATTTCTTTATTCTCCGGTTCTTCTTCCTCCGCTGATGTCTTCTACCGCCACCAGTTCTCATCTCTCCGCTGTCTTCTCCCTTTGCCGGGTCCCCTCTCTCCGTTGTCTTCTCCCTCTGTGCTTCCTCCGTTGTTCTCCCGATGCTCTCCCCCGCTGTAATGCTGGGTCTGCCATGTGCCATCCCGGTGACCTCATTTGGATGCCCCACCTCTTGTGATGTCACTGTCCCATGTGGCGGGTGGTGACGTCAATCCTTAAAGGTAAATTTAAGGGTAGATTTAGACATGCGTCTATCTCCCTTTCCTCTGAAGCTTGATTCGCGCTTGGATCGAGCTTCACAGGCTACTGGCAGGCGGAGAGGAATCAATGCAATGCCTTCTCACCACCTATTTTTACTCTATTTTTATAAAAAAAATGTGGGCAGACAAAAACGCTGTAACTGAATGCGTTGCATACGGTTGTGGGGCATTTGCAGCGCTTCCCAATTTGTTTGAATGTGTAGCGTTCAGCGGGCTTGCCACCTGCTAGTCACTACATGTCAGATAAACGTTGCTGCTACCGTTAAGTGAAGTGTCCGTTGCCTATGAATTACGAATTAAATAGCATTTTCAATTTGTGGTATCAGATACAGTTGAGTTCCGCTGTAAGGCTTCAGGTGTTGCACCATTGGAGTAGACAAATTAGACTTGTGCAGAACAGAAAAATTTGTTTTGGATAGATTTGTTATGTTACTAAATTAATTTTGTTATGGAATTCGTTTAGTTTGGTTTCGGAGTTTGTTTTGTTTTGGTTAAAATTTGTGTTCATTTTCTAACAAATTCCAACTTTTTAGAACAATTAGAATTTGGATCGGTCGAAAAACCGATTCAAATTCTGTGTGACAAATAGCTGGTTGTTAAGAAGCTGGCTGCCCCCGTCCTTAACAACTGATGAATCATCTGTCAGCTGGCTTCCCCAATGTAAAGAAAAGAATGCCGGCAAAACAACAATGTTAAAAAAAAAAAAACTGGCGTGCCCCCCCCCCAGTCCATACCAGGTCCTTCGGGTCTCATATGGATTTTAAGGGGGACCCCACACAAAATAAAAAAAAAAATCATTGAGTCCCCCCCCCCCTCCCAAAAAAACCCAAAAACATAACAGACCCTTTTCTGAGCATGCAGGTCAGAAAATGGGGGGAAGGGGGGCGAGCAAACCCCCCCCCCTGAAAAATACCAGGCCACATGCCCTCAACAGGGGGGGATGGGCTCTGCTCCCCCACCCCAAAGCACCTTGTCCCCATGTTGATGGGGAAAAGGGCCTAAACCCACAGCCGTGGTTGTGGGGGTCTGTGGGCAGGGGGCTTATCGGTACCTGAAAGCCACCTTTACCAAGATTCTGGCCCCTCTATATGAATGAGTACATTTGTTATGATTTCATCCAGAGATTCATATACATTCGCATCTCCAAATGGCCAAAAATTAGTCCGAATTTGTATTCGGACCGAAACAAATTGCACATGTCTAGACAATATATTTTTCAGTGCTACAACACCTATGACATGATGCTGATGATTTTTCTTTTAAGGCCTCATGCACAAGGAATCTTTTTAAGCCCCCTTGAATGACAGAACTCCAGGCAGGGAAAAAAAAGCTGCTTAAACGCAGTAAAAGCAGCACACGAGTTTAGGCACGTTTGCAGTTGGAGCGTTATTAAAATTCTGTTTGCCAGATTATTAACCTATTTTGGGCATTGAAATCCATTAATGCTCAAATGCTAGACATGCCTAAAGGCAAAAAAATCCCTGCACGTTAAGACCCTTTTCACACTGGGGCGGTTTGCAGGCACTAATGTGCTAAAAATAGCGCCTGCAAACAGACCCGAAACAGCCGCTGCTGTGTCTCCAGTGTGAAAGCCCGGGGGCTTTCACACTGGAGCGGTGCGCTAACAGGACAGGAACAAAAGTCCTGCTAGCAGCATCTTCGGAGCGGTGTATACACCACCCCTTCACCGCTCCTGCCCAAGTGCAGAGTTGCTTTGCGGTGGTTTTTAACCCTTTCTCGGCCGCTAGTGGGGGGTAAAACCGCCCCCCCCCCCGCTAGCAGCTGAATACTGCCTCTAAAACGACGGTAAAGCGCCGCTAATAATAGCGGCGCTTTACCGCCGATGCACCTCCCGCCCCAGTATGAAAGGGGCCTAAGGGAATTTCTTGGGGACCCCAGGTCATCAGAAATGGTGTCCCCATTGGAAGATTTCCCCTCTATTACTTTTCTGGGGACTTCCTAAAATGTGGTATTTTCTTTTACTTTCAGAGCCGGTTCACACTGGGACGACTTGTCAGGCGACTTAGCCGCCTGACAAGTCGTGTCCCGTTCTGTACAATGGAACCGTTCTAATAGGAAGGACGCAAGTCGCTTCGACTTAGAAAAAGGTTCCTGTACGACTTTGGGGGCAACTTGAGGCGACTTGCATTAACTTCTATATATAAGTCGTTTTGCAAGTCGCCGCCGCCGCTGTCGTGTCCAGGTCGCCTGAGGCAGTCGCGCTGCAAGTCGTGCTGCAAGTCGTGCGCCCTCAGTGTGAACCGGCTTTTACGTTCAATGATTATGGTAAACAGAAAAAACCTGAAAGGGTAAATCTCCTTAATAGGGGCACAGACAGCAATAGAATCTGAAGTGTTTTAATCCCTCTCCACTCTATCCAAAAATTTGCCTTTAGTTATACTTTAAGTCACCAGAACTAGTTTTGGATGGCCTGACTGAGCCTTGCATACCTTTCCTCAATAATATCTGCAGTAAAACACATTCTGAATTCTGAGCTTGTTTGGTGATCACAGTTAGTCTGTGAAAAACATTTCCCTAATGTGTTTTGATGTAGTAAGCATTTTAAACTCAGCCTTGTATTCGGATTCGTACTCTGAGATTATAATGTCTGTACTTGATGTTAAAGTATTATTTATTTCTCTACGCACAGGGACAATTCAGAGTTTTGCATGCATAAATATTGTATATGTGTTCCTAAATCAGAGCAGCGTCTGAGTAGTGTGTAAACTTAATTACAGTTATTAATGTCTGATCATTAATCCTTTCATTTTAAAGTATTACAGCTTTGGGTTCCCTCCGAGACATCGTGAGGTTTTCACCTCCTCCAAAGAGCAATATATTGCCAGCAAATGTTGTGTTGTCATTAAACATACTTGGAAGACACTAGATCATGTGCTCTGTAACTTAATATACTTATGTAATGACTGGCATAGCCTTAGGTACCCTTGGACCACAGCAGTGTCTTGCAGGCATTGGTTACACTGGGAAAATAGGTTAGTTTGAACTTTTATTTGCAGACAGACTATTCTTTCAAGTTGAGACAATTCAGAGTTTTGCATGCATAAATATTGTATGTGTGTTCCTAAATCACTGCAGCGTCTGAATAAAGTAAACTTAATAATGGCTGATCAGTAACCCTAAATTTTAAAGCATCAAAGCGTTGGGTTTCCTCTGAGGCATGGTAGTTTTTTTTTTTTTTTTTGTTTTTTTTTTTACCTCATCCAAAGTGCAGTATATTGGAAGCAAATGTTGTGTTGTCTAAACATACTTAGAGATCATGTTTCCTTTACCTTGTATGCTTATATAATGACTGGCATATGGTACCTTTTGGACCTCAACCGTGTCTTAAGCTGGTGGATTTTTGAACAAAACATTGAATGGGCTATAAGGGGACAGCAATTTTGTCCATGGCTGTATCAGGAATTTGGACTATACTTTGATTTCTCCAATACCCTTGCTTGTTCCCTATCTGTGATAACCAAGCCACTGGCCAGAGAGATTATGCATACCAAGAATTCTGAGTACCTTGACTGCATGTTTGTTTTATATCAGCGACAAAGTACAGAAGTTATAGACAGAAGCTTTCATTTCCAGAATGAGCTCAGCAGTGACCATCAACATATTTTTCTTGGTACAAGTTTTCTTTTAAGTTGACCATGCATGGATTTGACTTTTGTTTCCCCAGAACAAGGTGGCAGTGTGGTTACTTAAAAGGTTATCTCACCTTTTAACAAAAAACTGCCTATGGGGCACCTGTAGATAAACAAAAACTGTGCAGCTCTGACCAAAGCTGAATAATGCCTTTGCTATAGGTGTAGGCCATTTACTTACCTCTTGAAGCCTAACTGAAAAACCTCCAGAGCTGGCATCATCCTTTTTTTTTTTTTTATGCCTTGTTGCTAGGACATTGCTAAGACACTGAGCTGATTCCTATCCCTCAGCATGCACCCTCTCTCCACTGTTGCAGTAGCTCTGAGCTGAGCGATGCTGCGGCAGAGGAGATGGTGGACCAACCATGTTCCAGGGTTTGAGAGCTCACTCCTGTGAGGATGTGGGTGAGCAGCAATGGCTGGGGAGTGTCTTAGCAACGTCTTATCAACAAGGCAGGTCAGGTTGATGCCATCACTGGGAGTATTTTAGGCAGGCTTCAGGAGGGTATGTAAATGGTCTATACCTATAGCAAGGTTATTATTCATCTCTGGGCAAAGCTGCACAGTTTGTTTTTATCTACAGATGCCCCTTACCTACATAGGCAGTTTTTTTTTTTTAAGATGAACTAACCCTTTATGTGGAATGGTATCTTGGACTTGTGCAGTGACGATGTGCTTATTGTTTTTTTGCTATTATTATACAGGATTTCTATAGCTCCAACAGTTTGCTCAGCTTTTTACAACATGATGGCAGACAGTACAGTTACAATACAATTCAATACAGGAGGAATCAGAAGAGGGAGGGTCAAGTGATACAAAAGGTAATAGCTGTGGGGGGTGAGCTGATGGGGAAAAGGTACAGTTATTGGGTGGGGGCAAAATGGGCTTCTCTGAGGGTTTTCAAGGATCATCTAAAAGCAAACAGAGTAGGAGATATGTGAACAGTTTGGGGAAGGGAGTTCCATAGGCTGGGAAAGGCTTTGGAAAAGTCCTGGAGGTGAGCATGGGAGGAGGTCTTGGGAGGAATGAAGAGCATGATTAGGTTGGTATTTTGAAACAAAGTTAGTGATGTAGCTGGGGGCCGAGTTGTGGATGGCTTTGTAAGTTTAGTATTTTGAATTTAATTAGTTGGGTGAGTGGAAGCCAGTGGAGAGATTGATGGAGAGGAGTAGCAGACGCTGAGCGGTTTGTCAGGTGGATGAGTCTAGCAGCAGCCTTCATAATCGACTGAAAGGGGAATAGCCTATGTAAAGGTAATTCAGTGAGGAGGGAGTTGCAGTAGTGGAGTTGAGAGATGACCAGGGAGTGGATTAGGAGCTTTATGGGGTCATTGGTTAGGAAGGGGCATATTTTTTTTTTTATCATACATCACGGGACACAGTTGGGCTATTATTCATTACCTGCTGGGTTGTACACCATCTCAAAGGTGAATGGACACTGGTAGACAGTCTAAGATAGGAAGTGCGCCCCTATATAACCCCTCCCATACAGGAAGTACTTCAGTTTTTTTATCAGTGTCTGCAAGGTGGATATGCACGTTTGTTGAGCTCTCTGATTTCCAGGTCTTTAATCCAAAAAACGGTTCTTGAATGAATCAAGGGATTGACCAATCGGATCTATTTAAATTTTTATGCTTAAATAAATGGTACCCGAGCCTAGCAAAGAAGACGTAAGGATCCTGTGAGGTTTTGCCTGCAACGCGACCTTCAGGCACTGGACCCTGCATAGTGGAATCGTGGACACCACAGAGCTAAGGCATTCCTACACGGTGCTGTACAGTCCAAGGGAGTGGACCCTAAAACATGAAAGGGTGCCTAGTTCTTGAAGGTCCCCAAGTGACGGAACCTGCCGTGATGGGTGAAGATTAGTTTCTAAGGCTGCCCTGTGCCTGGACGGGTAAGCGAAACCCCCTTATTTACTTATTGTGGGGTCCCCAGGGATTGTCAAGCTAGCTAGAGGCTGGACACCTGTGTGCTGTGATCACAGGGGGGAGTTTGAGCTAGCTGTGGGTGTTTGCAAAGAGTACATTTTTTTTCTGTTGTCTTGGCTGTTTTTATTCTGGATGGTCCGTGCGCGAGGGTGCGCCATTGCACATCTTGGTTTGCCATGGTGCACGTGCGTTAGCAAACGTGCACGAGTGTGGGTGGCTATGGAACACGTCGCTACGCCACAACCCAAACGGAGCCGTGCATGAGCCATAGTCTAATCTTGGCGCGCAAAGATTTTCGGCATATGCGAATACAGCTGTGTCAATTCGCCGGGACCACGCACATGCGTGCGCATGCATGCGCGCAACGTCCCTGCGCACCGCCAGTTTATTTAAGTGGAGTATGGCAGACATGCGGTGCTTCCAGGGGACAGCTGTGGGACACAGAGCAGGTTCTGAACCATTTTCAGCAGTTCATTTCTCCTTACCCGGGTCATGTGAGTCACCAGGTGTTGCTTGGCAGGCAAAGGTGCTTAGTAGGATTGTTGCATAGGGGCTTGGTGAGCCTTATTAAAGGGTCTCCCTTCTGGGGTATGTAAATACTAAACCCAGGTACTCCCTTTTTGTGGCTTGCAGTGTCTTCAAAAAAGAGGAGCGGGACTAACACTACAGGGAAGGGCACATCTATGTCATCAGTAGCTCCTGAGGAGCCTAGTTGAAACCATAGTGTTGTATCCCCTGAAAGACCAGAGGCTTCCAGGCAATCTGAGCCGCTGCGCCTGTCTGCTATTGTGCCTATGGTCAACGCTGCTGCTTCAGCCTTTATCACCAGGGATGATCTGTCCTGAGCACTAATCGGGTTAGATGACAGGATTGCTGGCATGATTGCCTCCTAAGGGTGGTAAGAAGCGTGACAGATCCCCCTCTCCTGAGCCTCCTATCTTGGGGCAGGAATGTGTTGAGCATGGGCAAGAGCTAAATGCCAAGGATTCTGTGGAGGGCCAGGCAGATGAGTCTGCTTCTAAACAATCTGGACCAGAAGATGTCTAGTTGGTATTGGCCTCTCAGTCGCAGGGGCTTTTGATCCAGACTCTTACTGAAATGGTTCGTTCTGCCTTTTAAAATGCCTCCTGCAGAGGTTTCTGAGCCCCCTTGGCCCTCTTTGGGATCTTTGAGGCCTCCTCGGGCCGCACAGGCTTTCTCCTTGCACCCACTGTTGGAACAGGTGGTGTATGCTGATTGGGGAAGATCCTGACAGGATTTTCATTCTTCCTAAGAGGTTTTCCCTTTTATATCCCATGGAGGAAAAGTTTGTTAAGAAGTGGAGCATGCTGTAGATACGACCGTTTCTTCCTTTAAAAAAAGAACTTGTCCGGTGGATAATGCACAGGGCCTGAAGGACCCTGTTGACAAGAAACTGGAGTAACTATTAATGGATTCCTTTTCTCTGGCCAGTCCAGCTATTCAGCCAGCTGTCACAGCAATTGGAGTCTGGCAGTCCTTAACCACTTGCCGACCAGTCGCCGCAGTTGTACTGAATGTACAGAATGGCACAGCTGGGCGAAACTACGTTATGTAACGTCGCTTTGCCCTGTGGCCACTGGGAGGCGTGCACACTCGCCCCTGAGCCGATGCGAGTGATCGAAACCGCCGGGCTCCCGCGATTGCCGCTGACATGGAGAACCTGGAACTGTGTGTGTAAACACACAGTTTCTGGTTCTCTGAGGGGAGAAGTGACAGATCGTCTGTTCATACAGAGTATGAACAGCGATCTGTTATCTTCCCTGTACAGTCCCCATCCCCCTTCAGTTAGAACACACACTAGGACACACTTAATGCCTTCACTGCCCCCTAGTGTTAACCCCTTCCCTGCCAGTGACATTTTTACAGTAATCAGTGCATTTTTAATAGATCACTGTATTAATGCCATTGGTCCCAAAAATATGTCAAGATGCTTGAAAAAGGAATGCGGCCATTCGTCCACCAATAGCCAGCTTGTTCTGAAACGCGTTGCATATGTGTGACGTCATCACCGGGCGCCACGCTGTATTTGCTCCCCAAGCCTCTTTTTTGATCTTTCACATGGCCGGCCGTGTCCTATCCCCGAGGCTTCACCATCCAGCGGAGAGCAGCAGCACGGCTGACCGGCGGCTCTGGCGTCCCATCTCTCCCCCCGCTTGGAACCCTTATCTCTGCACCCAGGACACCATCAGGCTCCTAGTACAGCAGGATTTGTATTGGACTGTCAGCTGCAAGAGAGTGCACCCTGCTGCACCAGCTCATCCTTTCTCCTCTGGATTTGACATGGAATCAGCCCTGCAGGAACCGCTGTGACCTGTAGTTCCACTGCATCTCTTCAGCCCAGCCAACAGACCGGAATGCAACTCTTCTAACTTCAATGTGAGTGGATATTGCTGTTTCAATAAAATGTTTTAATGATATATACTCAGAGGCGCCCCTCTCCTTGTTGTTGTTTTTAGCTTGCTGGACCCCGCTTTTGGCTCCTTTGGTGGCTGCCCTGACTGACCTCTGTTAAATGTTCCCAGTATGCATGCATGAACTTACACATGCATTTTATCAACTAATTTTTAGCTCTTGGACTAATCGGTTTTTTATTAAGGTAACTGTGCTTTGCGCCTTTTTACTTGTCTTATTCTTGGATATATGTGATTGGGAGAATTCTCTTTTCTACAGTCGGCTGTGGAAATCAGATTGGCTTTGAGTACAATCAGGGGTCAGATTTCGGCCCTGTCAGTATACTTCCAAAGGCCTTTAGCCTCCCATTCGCTGGTCTGAAACTTTATGCAGGGGGCAACTCGTTTGCCCCCCCCCCCAATTAGGTCACCTGTGTCCTTGGGACTTAAATTTGGAGCTTTCTGTGTTACAGAAACAACCATTTGAGCCTAGCAAGGAAATTACATTAGTCTTGCTTTCACGCAAGCTAGCCTTCCTGATGGCAATCACCTCGGCTAGAAGGGTGTCGGCACTGGCGGCCCTTTCATGTAGGGAACCATACCTAATTCTTCACCACGACAAGGTGGTGTTGTGTCCTATTCCATCCTTCTTGTCAAAGGTGGTGTCGGCCTTTCATTTGAATCAGGACATTGTTTTGCCTTTTTTTCTCTCAGCCTTGTTCGGCAGAAGAGAGACGACTGCATTCTTTGGACGTCGCCTTGTCAGTCAGTTTATTTGTCTAGATCTGCAGAGATCTGAGGACTCTTTTTTTTTTTTTTTTTTTGTTTTTTGTTTTGTTTTGTTTTGTTTTACCAGAAGGACCCAAGAAGGGACAGGCAGCTTCCAAAGCTTCAATTGCCAATTGGGTCTGCCAGTTGGTCATTCAGGCCTATGGTTTGAAACGTAAGGCTCCTCCCTTTTAGGTTGAAAGCTCATTCTACCAGGGGAGTAGTAGGAACCTCCTGGGCTTTTCGCCACCAGATATCTGTGGCTCAGATTTTTTAGGGCTGCTACCTGGTCTTCAGTGCATATGTTAACAAGATTTTATCAGGTAAATGTTAGAGCAGTCGACTATTCGGTTTTTGGCTGTAGTGTACTACAAGCTGCCGTTTAAAGTCTGATGGCTATTTTTGTTTGGCAGGGTGTCTCCCTCCTCTCAAGGCTATTGCTTTGGGACGTCCCAGTAGGTAATGAATATTAGCCTAACTCTGTGTCCAGTAATGTATGATAAAAAAAAATAGGATTTTTTCGTCATATTTGCCTTTAAAATCTGTTTCTTTGAATACATCATGGGAACCAGAGGTTATATAGGGAATCACTTCCTGTCTAAGACTTTGTCTACCAGTGTCCATTCACCTAGAGATGGCGTATAACCCAGCAGATAATGAATATTCGCCTGACTCTGTGTCCCGTGATGTATTCAAAGAACAGGATTTTACAGGTAAGTATGACGAAAAAAATCATTTTTTTTTGGAGATGTTGCGTAGGTTGAGGAGGCAAGATTTGACAGTGATTGGATGTGGGGCCGAAAGGAGAGTCCAGGATTACACCTATTACCTTGGCATGTAGAGATGGGTTTATAGTTGTGCCACCAATCTTTGCAAGGAAATTAGGGGTAAGAGGCACACGGTGAAGGAAATTTCATGAGCTTGGTTTTGGATAGATTGAGTTTGAGGAAGTGGTGTGACATCCAGGCTGATATGTCTGTTAGGAAATTAGTGATACTTGATTAAATGATATTGGAAGAAATGGGAGGTTGATCTTGGGAGGAGATGTAAATCAGCTGACCCAGGGAAGAGGTGTAAATTGAAAATAGGAGGGGTCCAAGAACAGAACCTTGGGGGACCCTGTCAGAGAAAGGAAGAGGAGAGGAGGAAGTAGTATTGTAAGTAACGCTAAAGGTGCAGTTGGATGAGTAGGAAAAGAACCAGCGAAGAGTACAGTCACGGAGACCAAAGGCGTGGGGTTTTTTGAGGAGGAGCGGGTGGTCAACCGTATCAAAAGCAGCAGAGAGACCCTGCACTGTAAACCTCCTATTACTTCTAATTGCAATCTCCTTTCTACATGGGATGTCTTCTTCCTCTATGCCTCAGGATGTAATTGTCACTCTTACTGACATTTACTGTGATGATGTTCTTACTGTATACTTTATTGACTGTACCAATAAAAGCCGGTTGAATGGAAAAAGCAGCAGAGAGGTCCAGAAGTGGGATTACAAAATAGTGTCCATTCGTTTTTGGCTAGTAGATTGTTTGTGGGTTTTAGGAGAGCAGTTTCTGTGGAGTGTTGAGGGTGAAAGGGAATCAAGATTTTTCTCGGTGAGGTGGTTGCTCAGTCGGTTGTAGACCAGACGTTCAAGGAGTTTGGATAAAATCTTTGTCTCATCCCACAAGGAAAAATGTCTGTCCACGATCTATCTTAAAGCAGATTATTATCTAATCTTAGACAAATTTGTTGTGGTTTTTTTTTTTTTTTCTTCTGTTTTTGGTAGCTTTGGGGACAGTTAGAGCCTCACGTGGAGATTGACCTTCTTTATTGTCCTAAAGATCACTAAAATCTGTAAAAAAAAATAAAACGCCCTCACATAGGTACTAAATGTCCCTTATTAAATTTAAACAAACAAAAAAAAAAAACTGAACGGAGGTTTTAATTCAACCCTTCCCCAATTCCATCAGTTGAGAGACGAAACTAATCCTTCTACATAACTTTACCTGTGTTTTTTTTTTTTTCTACAGTCTTCTCTTCTATACATTCGTTCAAGGTCCAGAAAGAAGCGGCAGACAGAAATGTCTGCTTTCTATGGGGGCACTCGTTTTGGCTCGCTCCTGACTCTCGCTGTCTGTGTCTATTGTAACAGACAGCCGGACTCGGCCTTGCCCCCAGCTCCCTCATCGCTGGTTGACAGCAACGAGAGTTAATAATGATGCCTAAACATCAGGAATGAATTTAGGCAAAAAAATGTTTAGGCTTTATAACCACTTTAGATATTGTAATCGGAACTCATGGTTTAACATACTTGTTTCAGGTATTTGAGTCAATGTATTTAAAGTATTGGATAAGCATGACAGCCTGCCAAGTTAAATTTTCAGGCTCCATGTTTTACTTTGAGCAGTAGGGCTGAAACAACTAATCAACATAATCAATTATGAAAATTGTCAACTATTTTCATAATCGATTAGTTGAACTGCATACATAATGTATTTGTTTACGTCCGTATATACAGTGCAGTAACCCTCTATACATGTCGGTATACACCGTGCAGCACACATACAGCTCAGTACACCCTCCATACATGTCAGTATACACAGTGCAGCACACATACAGATCAGTATGCCCTCCATACATGTCAGTAAGTGCCTGAGAGCTTGTGAATGTAAATGCATGAGGAGCAATGCCTCATGGGACATGTAGTCCTGGCAAGGAGAAGGAAGGGATTTTAAAGGCAGAAGTTTTTTATCTTTTTTTTTACCTTGCTATAGGCGGAACTTTATATTCGACTTTGCAGCTTGCTATAGGGGCACTCTGAAGACAGGAGGAGCAAGAAACGCAGACAGGGCACCCCAGAAGAGGAAGTACGAGTACTGATACTTTTTCTCAAGTACTCCCCAATATCAGTTACCAATACCTATTTTTAATGTTGTAATTATTACGGTTTCTTTATAGTTATGAAGAACAGTTTTTCTGTAGCTTTCAGCAAAGCAGAGATCGTGTCTCTTTTTTTTTTTTTTCTTTTTTTCTTTTTTTGGATCATGTTTCCAGGGTAGAGGAGATATCTGGGATCTCATTGAACCCAGATGTCTCCATGAAAAGGACCTGTCATGCTTTTTCCCTTTTGCAAGGGATGTTTACATTTCTGGTAATATGAATAGAAGTGATAGAAAGAAAAATGAAAGGGACAGTGTTATAAAAAAAAAAGTGGTTCAATCACGACAGTAGTTCATTCTAATGTCTCCCTGGGTGGTTGATCAAGTGCAGGCTTGACAGTTTAATGTTTTATAGATTTTTTCTATATACTTGGTTGATACCAATAATGTTTTTTTTTATTCAGTCCAGTGAGTTGAAGTAGTTTTTTGAGATGTGAGACTTTTGGATATTTATTCAAGAGGTGATTGGGCAAAATCAGGTTTTTATTTTCAGTTATGTTTAGAGCGCAGCGCTCCAACAATCCTATAAAAAGGTTTACATATATAAATGTTACACCAAATGAACTGATGTAATACTGCAAATTCTTGCCGACTGGCTCACGCCGATCTAGGTTGGCAAAGTGGCACGGGTGCTCAAAATCACATTCCCGTACGTCGCTGCGTCATCGGCTGCTAGCCGATGGGCTCTCCTTTACTCGCGTCTGTCAGACGTGAGTGGAGGAAAATCCGATAAACGACTCTTCCTGTTTACACTGTGATCAGCTGTGATTGGACACAGCTGATCACGTGGTAAAGCTTCTGTCAGAGGCTCTTTACCCAGATCGGAGATGCAGTATTCAGACTGACACACCACATCAACAATCGCTGCATGCCCCTGGGTTATCCTGATCACGTCATATGACGTCCAGTCAGGATAACCTAACCACTTTTGCACGTCATATTGCTATATGGTTTGCGGGAAGTGATTAAAGTATGACTAAAGGCAAAACTTTTTTTTTCGTTTTGGATTGAGGGGAAAGGGATTGGAACACCTGTCACTCTTTATTGCTGTCTGTGCCCCTGTTAAGAAGATTCACCTCTCTATCTGTCCTGTTTATCATTATCATTGAAAGCGAAATTAAAAGATAATCCCATATTTTGGGTTGTCCCCAGAAAAGTAATACAGGGAAAATCTTCCAATGAGGACACTAGTTCTGGTGACCTGGGGGTCCCCAAGGATTTACTCTCACTTCTTGTTAGGCTATGGGGCAGGAAGTTAAGGTAACTCTCCACAATGGG
The DNA here is from genome assembly GCA_037952835.1 of Lithobates septentrionalis. NCBI lineage: Eukaryota > Metazoa > Chordata > Amphibia > Anura > Ranidae > Lithobates > Lithobates septentrionalis. The sequence continues at coordinate 3,371,856 of JBBDGP010000542.1, forward strand.
ATACAGCTGGTGAAAATAAATCTGACAGGGGTGATAACCCTCCCTTGCTCTATCCAAAATTTAAAATAAAAAATTTTGGCCATAGTTCTACTTTAAGGTGGAAAAGGTGCAAAATATATCACAAATGAAAAGTCCAGAAATGAATGTGCAAATGGAAATGCTTCCAACTTGAATTTCTGAACAAGTGCTCTTCCCTGTAATGATGAAGCCACACACGTGCACCGATTCCACCACTGCTATGCACTCACCAGAACAAGCAAACAAATTTGCCTGGTATTGTTACGTCATCACTTAGGGTCTCCTTCCTGATCCCCGCAATGGGGCATCTCCTATGCAAGGAATAGTTTATAACTTCTATAACATCTTGTAACCTCCTAGTTTGTCCCACAAACATCTCCTCTGAAGATGTTAGTGGGAACTGCCCAGATCCTTTTTATAGGATTGTTGGAGCACTGCACTCTTTTTATATTTATGTCCAAGTGAGATATTGTCATCTTAGTGCGAGCAGCTTTATATTACTTGGCGTTCACTGTACCCATTGTTTTAGGCTGCATTCACACCATGGCATTTAGTTTTACAGGCAGATTCACCGCGATTCTGCCGGTGATTAGGAAATGCCGCAAATCGAGGGACGCCCTTGCGATCCCCGTTACTGTGGCACCAAATCGCAGCGCTAATCTGCCGCAATTGTCACATGACAAATTGCAGTAAAATCGCACAAACAGAATCGCCAGACACCCGTCGCCCAAAATACATTTTTGTACTTCTTTTGGGCGTCGGACATCCCGCAATTCTGTTTGCACGATTTTTACAGCGGTAAATGCCATGATGTGAATGAAGCCTAATGCCCCGTACACACGGTCGGATTTTCCGATGGAAAATGTCCGATCGGAGCGTGTTGGCGGAAATTCCGACCGTGTGTGGGCTCCATCGGACATTTTCCATCGGATTTTCCGACACACAAAGTTGGAGAGCAGGAGATAAAGTTTTCCGACAACAAAATCCGTTGTCGGAAATTCCGATCGTGTGTACACAAATCCGACGGACAAAGTGCCACGCATGCTCAGAATAAATAAAGAGATGAAAGCTATTGGCCACTGCCCCGTTTATAGTCCCGACGTACGTGTTTTACGTCACCGCGTTTAGAACGATCGGATTTTCCCACAACTTTGTGCGAACGTGTGTAGACAAAACAAGTTTGAGCCAACATCCGTCGGAAAAAATCCTAGGATTTTGTTGTCGGAATGTCCGAACAAAGTCCGACCGTGTGTACGCCCTATTAGAGTCTAATGTTTAGGTGCTGGGTCAGAGTAGTATAAGGGCAGACATACGGAGCCCAGGAATGAGACACATTAATCTAATGCAGCCATATAGCATGGGGTGGCATATGTAAAACTTGGTATCAGCTGTACAGAAACAAAGTACAAGTAAGACATTTCATTATGTATACTTGAAAATGTTGTGTTTTTTTTTTTTTTTTTCCTTACCCTGGATTTGCAGGTTAATATGATTTTTTCCTTACCCTGGATTTGCAGGTTAATATGCTGTGAATTTCACATTCAAACTTCTTGAAAGTTTCAGAGGCAAGTTTAATGAGGATTTTGTACCTCTTTTTAACAAATCCCTTAAGCGCCCATTGCAGCTATGAATGAGGGCATCATTTTTTTTATGGTAATACATTTATTTTCTCTTTTATATAGTTGCATTTGTTGCCAATTATCACTGGAAAACAAAATGTAAAATAACTTGGTCAGTGGAGCATGAAGAGACATGTTGATTGATAACACGCTTATTTTTCACACTTCCCAATTTGTAAAACCTTACTTTGTTTTTTTTTTTTTTTTTTTTTTGTTCATTAGTGAGGAATATGGGAGACTAACTAGGTATTTCTGAGAAACATAAATCGACAGTTGTCAGCGCTCCTCAGGGCCCTTAAAATACAGTGTATTTTGCTACTGAATTCAGTTCTGCGTTAACGTTTACTGTGTGTTTGGGTTGCAATTTGTCCCCTACAGTGATCTTAATTATTGTTTTGTATGCAGCTCTTTATTTCCCATGAGGAAAGGTTCTTTTAAAAAAAAAAAGTGCAGTAAAGTAGCCTTGCATGCAGTCACACACAGGGAATAGGATTTAGCTGACAAAGCGTTTATGCTTTGAATGCTAAATTTACTGCAGGAAAAAATAAGTGTTGATAAACACCCGAGTGCTGGAAATATTTCATTCTGAAATCCTTTAAGTAGTATAATTGGATTACTAGTGACTGTCATGCTTTTTCAGTGTATATTGTGCTGCTATGGGCATTTATGTATGGCGGCTTCCTTAGAAAGCAGGCAATAGGTCACTGTAAATTTCATGGCTGTGCTAAGCCTCTGTAAACCGCACCTATTAGTCAGAGGGTCAGGCATCTTGGAGAATTTTAGGCAGCCTTTTTTTTTTCCTCCTAATGAAAAGCTCAGTTTTATATTTCTGGGTTTTTGAGGTTTGTGAAGCGATAACCTTTATGAAGTGCTTCATTTTAAAATCGAGGCAAACAGGATTACAGGTCATTTGGTCTTCACTTTGACGAGCTTAGATGTTCACTGAAGCTACAAAGTAGGCTTAGTTAAAAAAAAAAAAAACCTAAATTTTAAAGGGAGTGAAATATAGTGTTTAAAGGAAACCTATCACAATATGAATGCAGCAGCTGCAATTGCTTAACTGTTTCTGAAATAAGGGCAGTCTTTGGCACCAAGATATTTGTATCAAATGGGTTTTAGGGAATTTTTTTTGTATCCATCAAACTGCTGCATTAAATAGTGTTTTTTATCAACCTTTTTTTCTTTCAAGGCACCCTTTAAAATTATGGACAGGCTCAAGGCACCCCATTTTAAAACTTAAAAAAAAAATATTCTGAAAGTTTTACATAATGGGGCAGCATCGACACATATAGGACACCCAACATTAGAGGTGATTTATTCTTACAAAGAAAGTACATTTTTGCACACTAGTACCAACTGATACTCAAGTGTTTTCTCCCCTCCCTCAGTTTCTCTCCATTGCTCAGCTAATGTGACCCCATTGTTGACAGTGAATGGCAGCGGAGGGTCAAACAAGGATGCTGTGCATGTGATCAACACTCTTCTTCTTATCAATACTGAGGAGATCACTGGTTGTTAGGATGCGGGTGGCTGGAAAGTTGGAATTGTGCACAATAAAAACCTAGCTATTCCAAAATAGATCAGTTATCTGGCACCGTCTATAATTTTGTCCTTATTTTGGCTACATCTACCCCCCCCCCCCCCTCGTTCACGTGCCTCTAAAAGCCATGCAATGTTATTGCTGCAAAATTTACTGATTTATGTCTTAGGATATCCTTCCCCTGTCTTCCATGCATGCTGCTGGGTGTGAAGTCACTGTCCTTTCTGTAAGGTTCCTTTTGGGAATGCAGAGCAGGGAAAGTCCCCTGACAAAGCAGTCTATGCTGTTAAGTTCCTACTTTTTTCAAATGCTGTTACTGAATGGCTAAATAAATCCAGAGACATGACCCTGGTTTACCAATGGGGTAACCTGTGCTCACTTAAACACTTAGTCATCTGCAGGGAAAAAGAAAATGGCATCTCCTTTACCGAATAGGATGTTTGAAGTGAAGAAAGATTCACGTCACCAAATCTCCCCCTATAGTATATTGGGTCCTGCGTCTCTGTTTTTAGGTATTGGCAAAAAAAAAAAAAAAAAAGGCGCATGTGTGGTTGCTTGTAGAAACTACAGAACATCTTTTCTCTGTCTGCATCAAACTGCTAAATGTTTAATTGGTTATGTACATGTAAGAAAGAGGCACAGATCATTTTCTTTCTCCAATTTTGAGAAATTGTACAATGTAAATGTTGTTTTGCATCTCCTTGACATGGTTGGGGACTATCCTTCCTCCTTGTTGGCATGCATTGATGAGCTGCATTTTAGGCAACTCCTCAGCCCTTCTTTATGACAATATACTCATGAGCTTGGCTGATGCTGAATAGCTCCAATTCCCTGCCCTCTAAACAATAAGCCTTGTATCTGTTTGTAAAATAATGAACACACTTTTGTTTTCCGGCAGCCAGGAGCTGTTCTGACTGGAGCTTCTCCCATTTGCCGACAAACCTTTGCCAAATTAATTTTATTTAATTATCTCCCAGGGCTAAGCTCGACTACGTTCTGTGCTAAATTCACCATTTCCCCTTTCTGCTTGAAATGGACTTAATATCCTTGTTAAAATCTGATTAGAAGTAAAATTGAGTTTTTTGAAGTCTGATTATTCCATGAAATGGAATTTTTAAACCTAATTAGAAGAAGATTTGCATACATTTTTTTCAGCACCATTAAAAAGAAAGTTGAAATAAATTTTATTAATGAAATTCTTACGCAGCAATCTGGGAGGGGGGGACTTTTGGGACCACAATACTATCACACAGTAGTAGCATTATGATTTTTGATTATAATTTTTCATTTTTTTACACCTTTTCTAAAGCTTCTTCACTGGTTTGTAGCAAGTTTTTTTCATTCAAAGTGAGTTTTAAGGAGCGCTGCTACTGAAATACAACTTGTTGAAAATCAGGGCTGTAAGATGATAAACTTTACTTTTAGTGATTGTAAAGGTTAAAGGTAACATATTAAGAGTAAATCAAAAAAGTATTTCGCGCTAACCATATACAAACGGTGCAGCCGCTTGTGTAAGCCAAAAATACAAAAAAGACCCAACAACTAATCATATAAAGTGGCAAGCGCGCATCCAAACAAAATATTTAGTGAAGTACTGTATCTAACAGAGATTGTGTTATCAACACTATTAATGTGACAAAAATATTTGTGAAACTAGGTGAAAGAAATTAAAATATCTCTTCTTAAATCTATGCTTCAGACACCGTTGTTAACGGAGAAAAATATGTATAGAAATGTGTTTTTATAAAATGTAACCACCTAAAAATTGTGTTATGTGATAAAAAACAAAAAAAACAACAACAATGTTGCTAAAATGTAGAAGGAACAATATTATCGTACCCCCACACTAAATTGTGTCTAAATTGTGTCAATTTAATTAATCAATTAGTGAGAGCTTTCAAACAAATAAAAGTGCAAATGAAAACTCCTATTCATTATTAAGTGTGAAAATTATCATAAGCAAAAAAATGTCCACATGAAAACATATATTGTGGTGAAGATAAACCGCAATTTTCTGCTCTTGAATAAATTGAAGTTCTTCCCGCACAAGATATGGTAAAATTACCCGCTTACCGGATCAGTTGGATCTCAGGTTATAGAGATCTTATAGGCTTGTTGCATTCGCCTGCCGGCATCAGTGATTTCCACCTGAATAGCAATCAAGGGAGATGTCCTCAGCCACTTCTAACGATCAGCAAGCGGGCACTCTCTTTCTGGTATCAATCACTGGTTTCTACAACTGAGGAGGGGACGGTTGATTATTTCCCCTAAACCATCTGGTATAATGTAGTATAGGCTAGAAGCTCCTTGTTCTCTTGACCACCTGAATTCCGGGTTGGCCAGTGAATGGGGGAAGTACGGGTGCTGCAGTAGTGGTGAGCACCCAATTCGGATTGGCCAATGCAGCAGGAAGGGCACTATAGGCTCGACGGGCCTCTTTGTCTTCTTGGTGGCTGCGGGACACAACTTGTGCTAGCCACCTCACCAGCTTGAACTGCACTTATGGGACTCGCCACGCTGGTGCTTGCCAGTTCACCAGAAGGATGAGCGGCACTAGTACTGGCTCTCTGCTCCATACGAGAGCCAAGTGGTTCTTGCACCTCAACAGCAGAAGAATGGGATTGAGTACGCCTTACCTTGGCAGGGACCACTACTCCATCGTCGGAGCTATCTGTCGGGGTGCCGCTGCTGTCTACAGGATCGTATTCTTAGCCTGAATCTGACAGATGCCACTAATCTGACGCTGCCTGGGGCGACACAGACCCTAACTGACGCTAAAACCTAACTGATATCACCTGCCGGGTGATCAGAGGGTTAAACCTGTATATAGGTAATATACGACGTGTACCCATACGCTATAAATAACTAACCACCGTCACCCATAACACTAATACGGTGATCACTGGAGACGGGGTGATCATGAGGGTAAACCTTTATTAGGGGGGGTACCCTAAAGTTACGTAGGCCTACCACTAACTGCTCTAACGCTGATTAGTGCCACAAATGACACCAGTACAGTGATCAGTGAAAAATCTGACAACTGCACTGGGCGACACTGACAGGGAGTGAAGGGGTTACCATTTGAAGGGGTTACCTTCAATCCGGTGGTGATCAGTGTACCTACGTGTACTGGTGTTAATGTAATGTTGGTGCAACTTACTGTGAGATGTCTCCTCGCCTCTCGCTGGAACGAAGAGTTCCACGAGGGGAGATGACATCACTTCCCCTGCCTGTGTTTACACTTACAGGCAGGGGAAGGATTTCAATAGCCAGAACCGATCAGCAGGTCCAGGCCATAAATCATTGGCCTGGACCTGAAGATTTATCGGTTCTGGAACTAATCCGATGGTCTCAGGCGTACCCCCCCTGGTGGCGAGAGCGCTCCCTGTACCTGTTCGGGGTTTCATGCAGCGGTGCCTTTGTGCCCTGTGTATGTATGCGAGCCAGTCGGGAACCGGTTAAAGCCCTAGCTCCCCTAAAAAAAAATTATATATAATATTTTAGAGTAGTTGCCTGACTCCTGTGGTTTCAGGGAATAAAATGCCTGGGGATCCGTTGTCCTGAACTGTACTCCAAGAAATGGTTTATACTGGTAAGTAAAAAAAAAAACTGTTTGCTGTTGTGGAGAAGTTTGGCACAAAGAAGAAAGTAGTGCTGTCAGCCTCTGCCTGTGCCATTGATTTTAGGGGATAACCGGTAGCGATAGGGTTGGTTTTCTTACTTCCCAGATACTGTTGTTGTTCTCGATTTTGTGTGTATATCTTTCATCAGATACTAGAGATGTAGTGTTTTGTATCTTGGTAGCTTGACAGATTTTGTCAATGTTGCCTTCTAGGTGTACACGTTATTGAGCAGCACAATTGTCCATACTCGGGAGATTGCATTCTGCATCATTCCTCGGGCTCTGTTCCCCATGCAGGAATTTATCAAACCACCCAGACAATGCATCTTCTTTGATCAAATCTGCCATCTCAAGGAAAAGCATTCCACACTTACAGTTGAATAAACTGAATTGGCACAAAGTTGCTGCTTGTTCTCTGTAGAAATATCCAATTTGAAATTGTCTTTGGATGAACCAGTTCATCTAAAGATTCACATCGGCATTGGAACTGGATACTGTTAAAGTGATTGTAAAGTCTTTTTTTTTCTTCCTATAAAAATAACAAACATGTTAAACTTGCCTCCTCTGTGCAGTAGATTTGTACAGAGCAGCCCGGATCCTCCTCTTCTCGGGTCCCTCTTCTGTTCAGTGCCCCCACAGCAAGCAGCTTGCTTTGGGGTCACCCGAGCCATAGCTCCCTGTGTCCATTCAGACACGGAGCCCTGACCCAGCCCCGCCCCCTCTCCTCTCCCCCTGATTGGCTAGCGGACTTTGACAGCAGCAGGAACCAATGGCACCGCTGCTGTGTGTCTCAGCCAATCGCACTCGTAGACAGAGAGGGACCTCAGGTAAGTATTAGGGGTGCAGGGGAGACTGCTGCACACAGAAGGCTTTTTTATCTTAATGCATAGAATACATTAAGAAAAAAACCTTGTGCCTTTACAACCCCTTTAAGCTAGCTTAATGTATATGGCAAACCCTTTTGTTTTGGATAGAGTAAGGAATGGTTAAAGTGGTTGTAAAGGCAGAAGGTTGTTTATCTTAATGCATTCTATGCTTTAAGATTAAAAAAAAAAACTTTCTTTGTGTATTAACCCCCCTCAGCTCCCCTAATACTTACCTGAGCCCCATCTCTTTCCAGCGTCGTGCACAAGTGTCCTGATTGGCTGAGACACATCAGCGGTGCCCATAGGCTAACTGACTTTGACAGCAGCAGGAGCCAATCGGGAGAGACGGGATGGGGCTAAACCACGGCTCAGTGTCTGAATAGATGTACGGAGCTGCGGCTCTGCTCAGGGGCCCCCATAGCAAGCTGCTTGCTGTGGGGGCACTTGACAGGAGGAAGGGACCCGAGAAGAGGAGGATCTGGGCTGCTCTGTGCAAATCCACTTCACAGAGCAGACAAGAATAACATGTTTGTTATTTTTAAAGGAAAAGAAAAATGAGACTTTACAATCACTTTAAACCTCTGTCAAGTTATTTTTGCTGTCTATGTCCTGTTGGGGAGATTTTCCTTCACTTCCTGATAGAGATGCAATAGAAAAGCTTTACAAATAAAGGCACTTCTCTTTTTCGACAGTTGTCCCTGGAGCGGTGCTCTTCATTGGATGAATTGCTCCTTACCTCTTGTTTTGGTGATAACTAATATTTTGGCTTTCACTTTTCTGTCTTAGTGACAGTGGTCAATAGGACAAATAGAGATGGAATCTCCCCAACGAGGAGACAGACTGCAATAAAAACCTGACAGGTCCTCTTTCTAATCTTTCTCTACTCTGTCCAAAACTAAAGAAGTTTTGATTATACATTAGTAGCTGCACATAGAAAGTTGGAAATTTAAAAGAAAACTTGGGTAAAATCATATTTCAGTGTCGTTAGCAAATTGAATAGCAGTGTGTTATTATCTTTTTGTATGCACTCTTTGAAAGGAAAACCATATGTCAACAAAATGTGGACGTTTGATATTTCCCATAGTTTCCGATGTCTGTTGTGGTCTAAAAAAAGTAATTTGACATAAAGCAGTTTGATCTAACTTAAGACATTTGCCCATCCAGAAAGTGCTGCAATGTTAACCACTTCCCGCCCGCCGTATGCAGAATGACGGCCGGGAAGTGGTTCTGTTATCCAGAATAATATGCCGGCAATCGTGAGTGCGGCGTGTCAGCCTGACTCCCCGCATCTCCGATCTTTGTGAGAAGTCTGTCAGAGGCTTCTTACCATGTGATCAGCTGTGACCAATCACAGCTGATCATCGCGTGAACCAGGAAGTGCCGGTAAACGACATTCCTCAATTCGCGCTGACAGGGAGAGCTGATCGGCAGCTCTCCCTGTCGGAGGGGGGGGGGGTCTGTGCTGATAATCAGCACATTGATTATCAGCACTGCCCCCTCAAATGTACAAATCACCTGCCAACCAGTGCCCAGCAATGTAAAAACAATAAATTCTGCCAGTGCCCCCACAGTGCCAATCAGTAACACCTGTCAGTACTTATCAGTACCTCATCAGTGTTGCCCATCAGTGCCGCCTGTTTGTGCCCATCACAGCCGCCTGTCAGTGAAGGGGAAAACAAAATTTTATGACTAAAAAAACTTTTTTTTTTTTTTAAATGTTGGTCTTTTTTGGTTTAACAAAAAATAAAAACCGCAGAGGTGATCAAATACCACCAAAAGAAAGCTCCATTTGTGGGAAGAAAATTATAAAAATGTACTTGTACAGTGTTGTATGACCACGCAATTGTCATTCAAAGTGTCACAGCACTGAAAGCTGAAAATTGTCCTGGGCAGGAAGGGGCGTAAGTGCCTGGTATTGATGTGGTTAAAGGCATACAACTTTTGAGAACTGACTTGTGCAGTGCCTTGCAAAAGTATTCACCCCCCCTTGGCTTATTATCTATTTCCCCAGTTGTCTTCCAGGACAGCCCTTGAGAGATGGAGTCCCTCCCATCGACCCAGGAAACACATTGCCAAACAGTTCAAAAGGCGGTCCCTCAGGTCCCTGGTCAGTCATTTGTGTTTCCTCCGTCGGAGGAACATGTTGCCAGGAACCAGGAGAAGGACTCTCTCTCTCAGGGGCTGCCTGAGAGGAGCGGAGCCGCACAGGGGGGACCGGGTCCTATCCAGCGGCACCTCTAGTCCTACCTTAAAATCTGGGGCTCGGGTACCGTCCAGCTGACAGGAGCAGACCCGTTACCCCCCTCTTTCCAGTGCCGAGGTGTGCCAGGGACAGGTCGGCGCAGGTTCCCCCCAGGAGCAGTGCAGATGGTTTCTTCCATCACAGCTCCTTGCTACAATAGAGGTGGGGGTCGGAGACGCCGAGCGTCATTTCCGGCGGAACCGCGTCATCCTGTGTGCCGAGACTTCCGGTTCCGGGTCTCTACAGGCACAAGGAGGAGGGGAAAGCCCACGCTGAGGCCTAAAAGTCCCGACCAGCGTCCAGCTATACCGGACTAGCGGCGGGACTCGGAGCGTGAGGGGGACCATGGAGGCTACTTCCCAGGACACTCCGGTGGAGGCAGGCACCAGCCAAACCCAAGTAGGCTGCTGGGCAAGCCCTTACTGTGTTTTTTTCTGGGGTTTTTGTTGTAAGGCTGGGATTTGTAGTACCCCATGGTGGTGGTTACCTCACAGTCCCGGGTGGATGCAGTGGTGGTTGCAGCACAGGTGTTTTGAGAGTTAAAAGGGTTTCCTGATGCTAAAAAAGTTTATTCTTTATTTTAGGGGAAGGAAGCTCCAAGGGAAGACAAGTCAGGCCGCAAAAAATGCCCTAACTGTGGAAATAAGTTGTCCTCAGGCTCTAACAAAGCCTTATGCAAGCAGTGTATTGCAGGCTTACTTAAAACAAAGGCAGACTCTCCTTTGGCAAAATTCCTTGTCTCCTTTAAAGATGAGATGGCATCAACCTTTAAATCTCTCCGTGAGTTAATCGCAGATGTAGGCACGTCTGCTTCCACCAGTAAAGCAGCTGCGATTCCCTCCTCACCATGCCTTACAACACCCAGCTCTGGGGAGCCCCGTACAGTCAGGGAGCATAGCCCCGTGTTAGTAAGCCCTGAATCCTCTGACGCAGATTCAGATGAGGATCAGGCTGTAGCTAACAAAGTCGCAAAATACAAGCTGTCTCTGGAGGATGTAGACGAGCTGTTGAGCGCCATTTATGATACGCTGGAAATTGATGAGGAAGAACCTCAATTGACCAGACATGATAAAATGTATGAGGCTCTGGGGAAAAAGAAAGCTAAGGTATTCCCTATACATAATGTGCTTTCTGACCTTGTCCGCAAGGAATGGGCCGAGCCAGACAAAAAGGTCTTCTTCCCAAATTCCCTAAAAAGGAGATTCCCCTTTGATGAGAGCCCAGAGGCGGTCTGGAATAAAAATCCTAAACTAGACGCCCCTCTGTCCAAAGTCTCAAAGCAGTCTGACCTTGCTTTTGAGGATATGGGTCATTTAAAGGACCCAATGGACAGGAAAAAAGACAGTCTTAAAGAGGGCCTGGGATGCTTCTATGGCAGGTTTAAAACCAGCTCTTGCCACTTCTTGTGTAGCCAGGAATCTAGAGTTCTGGTTAGCCCAACTAGAAGAGCATCTAAAGGCAGGCACGCCTAGGGGGGAGACCTTAAAAACCTTCCCTATGCTTTTTTTTTTTTTTTTTGTAATCTTTATTTTTATTTTATATAATAGGAAAAAGAACATACATATAGTCTATGGTCATTCTTACCACAGAACATTGCATTTTTCCAGTGCAGACCATTATGTTGATACAAAAACAAGATGTATAACAAATTGTAGTACGTAGGGGTAAGGGAGGGAGGGGAAAGGGGGAGAGGGATTAAATCGTCTCCGAACTGCTAAACAGTCATATTGAGACCTAAGAGGGGGTCCCGCCGTATCAGCTTGGCCGGACCCATCCCCCTTAGCCCTCCATTTTAGTACAGGAGGAAGGGGCCTCTTTTTTTTATTCAATGCCCTAGGATGCCCACTGGGCGGATTCCCCGGAAGGGGGGCCGTAGGCCTCCAACTAACCTTCCCCTAAGGGGAGCGCCCCCTGGGCATCCATTGGGTCAGTGCGGACACAAAGGTGCCTATGTTACCAGGCAGAGCCCCTGACCAAAACGTCTAAACAAGTAACAACTCTAATATTTAATAAAGGAGATACAAAACTTGTCTGTAGTCACTAGCGACGCATAGCGTCTCATATGAGCCTTCAGCTATATACCTTGTGAACCATGCATTAGGAAAGAAAAGGTCAACACCCTGTGCAATCAATAGGGCGCTGAAACATTCCACTCAGGTATGCACGTCACCACAAACAGGCCTCCTTAGCTTCAAGGAGGGCTCTGCTAACTCCAACAGCGCGACATCCAGGCTAGAGGACACCGGATTAGTGTCGATGGTGAATCTCCGCCACTGAGCCCAAATACCATCAAAGTGCTCACTCCTATCTTTGCACCTCGCCACCCACTCCTCCGCCTCTCTGATATCATCCACCTTCTGTAGCCATTCTTTTAAGGTAGGGACCTGTGGACGCTTCCAATAGAGAGGTACAAGCCTTTTAGCGGCATTTAGTAGATGAGGAAGGGCGCTTTTTTGTAATGGCTTAGAGGGAGGGTGGGGAGGTGCAGGAGGAAATGCTCAGGGGAGAACGGGATCTCAATCTGCAGGGCATTTTTAATGGTAGTCTGTACTTCCCTCCAGAAAGACCTAATTACTGGGCATTCCCACCATACATGAAGAAGGGTGCCTTTCTGACCGCAACCTCGCCAGCATCGGTCAGAAACCGAGGGGTAGATACGTGCTATGACAGCTGGTACTCGGTACCAGCGAGTTAGAAGCTTGTAGTTAGTTTCCTGCGTTCTAGACTCTATGGAGCTAGAGTGTGCTAGTTTATACATGTGTAGACGTTGTTCTGGCGTGAACTCCACCCCTAGGTCTCGTTCCCATTCCCTTATGAAAGCTGGCTTACCAGCGGTGGGAACCGAGCCCAGTAGCCTGTATAGCTCAGAAATCAAATGGGGAGTTGGCTCTTCTTCTATGAAAAGACTTTCTAGTGTGGTGATGGTGTCTAGCCCTCTCATCGGGGTCCCCTCTGTTGCAATAATGTGTTGGAGTTGCTGGTGCCTCCACCAGTCCATAGGGAATCTGCCGTGGCTATTCCGCAAGGCGTCTAGGGGTATCAGCTTGCCCTTATCCACAAATTTACCGTAACTATAATTGCCATCTGACACCCACGTACCGAAAAAGGTTCTCTGCTCCCCAGGAGGGAACCACTTCTATCCCCCCAGAGGTGCCAATGGGGAGCCCGGGGGCACCAAAGCACACAGGGCATTTGTGCGGTCCCAGACCCGCAGGATGTGAATGGTTAGCGGTGAGGTCGTCTGTGAGAGTCCTCTGTGTTCACGGGGCAGCCAGGGTGCGTATGACAAGTCCCGGCCTGCTAAGCTCTTCTCCAAGGAGACCCACATTTTTGAACCCCTGTGATGACGCCAATTAAGGATATGTTGGATCGCAATGGCTCTATAGTATCGTCGTATATCCGGGAGGCCCAAGCCACCCATTTCTTTGGCCTTCTGTAGTAAAGACACCGCCAGTCTTGGTTTTTTACCATGCCAAATGAAATTAATCATTAGGCTTTGAAGCTGAGCAAAGAAGCTCCTGGGGAGGGTAACTGGCAGCATCTGTAAATAAAAGAGCACCCTAGGAAGGATGTTCATCTTGAGTATGCTAAGTTTGCCTAGCCATGTGAAGGAGGTCTTGGTCCAGTTCTGTAAGTCTCTACGCACCATGCTCAAAAGGGTGGGAAAATTAGCCGAGTAAATAGTGTCAAATCGATTTGTAAGTTGGATACCCAAGTACTTAATAGACGTTTTAGCCCAGCTAAATGGGAAAGCTTGTTGCAAGTCAGTAGCCATTTTTATAGGGATGGTAATGGGCAGAATTTCGGATTTCGAAAAGTTTATTTTAAAGTTTGACACATGACCAAAAATTTAGTTCTCTCATAAGGTTTGGCAGTGACACTACGGGCTGGGTCAATTGAAAGAGCACGTCGTCGGCATAGGCCGATAGTTTGTGTTCCGTAGACCCTACTGTTACCCCTCTAATATCAGTGTTTGCCCGTATTGTTCGAAGCAGAGGCTCCAAAGCCAGAGCGAACAGTAGGGGGGAGAGGGGACACCCCTGCCTCGTGCCATTCCGTATGGGGAATCCCAAGGATAGATGGCCGTTCACTTTGACCTTCGCACTGGGGGTCGAGTAAAGCGCCATGATCCATCTCAGCATATGAGGGCCCAGTCCCCAAGCCTCCAGAACCGCCTTAAGGTATGACCAATCAATCCTGTCAAAAGCCTTTTCGGCATCTGTGGACAGAATAAGGTAGGGGGTGGAATTCTTATGGGAACATGCCCATTGTATGAGCTGTATGGCCCGGATGGAATTGTCCCTAGCTTCTCTACCTGAAATAAATCCCGTTTGATCGGGGTGAATAAAGGAGGGCAGGACGTATTTAAGTCGATTTGCCATAATCTTAGCAAAAATTTTTATATCGACGTTAAGTAGCGATATTGGTCGATAGCTTTGTGGGAGAGTGGGGTCCTTGCCCTCTTTCGGCAGCACGGTCATGTGGGCCAGTAAAGCCTCAGGGGGAATCTGGTGGTTTGTGGCCAAAGAGTTAAAATACCTGCACATATGATTTTGTAGCAGGGGGAGAAACTTTGCATAATACGCTTTGGAGTATCCATCCGGGCCAGGGCTCTTCCCATTAGGTAGGGCCTTCACTGTTGAAATAATCTCCTGAGGGGATATGGGGGAATCAAGGTCTAGCTGCTGCTCTGGCGTCAGGGAGGGTAGTCCAGCTGCGGCGAGGTATTCGCCAATCGCTTTTAGTTTTGCTGACCGTCCTGTGTATGAGATATCCTTATCTAGGTGATATAATTCTGCATAATAATCTCTAAAGATTGAGGCAATCCCAGAGGAGTGTAATGTGGCTGTACCGTCAGGGGACCGGAGGGAGTGTACGTGGGCTGTCATTCTTCTCTTCCGAAGCGCTCTAGCTAGCATTCTGCCGCATTTGTTTCCCTGTTCGTAGTATTTATGTGAAAGGTGACGTAGTTGTCTGCGCACGCGACGGTCGAGGAGGCGAGAAAACGGCTCCCTCAGTTCAGTCAGCCGTTCGCGGGCGTTAGCATCCCCCTGACGTTTGTGTTTAAGTTCCTCTTCCTGCAAAGCTGTCAGTACCCTCTTGAAGTCTATTTGTCTTTCCCTTTTGATTTTGGAACACAGGGAGATCAATTCACCCCTGAGTACCGCCTTATGGCTTTCCCATACCACTCCGTCTGCCATTTCCTCGGACACATTCTCCGCAAAATAGTGTGTGATGGTCTCAGAGACCTTAGCTACCACTGAGGCGTCGTCCAGGAGGTTTTCGTTGAGCCTCCAGGACCAGGCCCTCTGTGTTTCGTCTGGAACCCGTAACACGGCCCATACTGGAGCATGATCTGAAATAGTGATGTTGCCTATTTCAGCTGACTGCAGCAATTCAAGGGTATCATGGTCCACACACATAAGGTCTATGCGTGTATAAACGTCATGTACCCCCGAGTAGTAGCTGTAGTCCCTCTCTGATGCATGAAGAGCTCTCCACGTGTCTATAAGGAGGCTATTCTGCAGTGACTTGCGAAAATGCTTGAGGAAGGCTTGGGAGTGAGTGGGGCGGCCATGGGATTCCCTATGCTTTTTAAGGCGCCAAGTTTCATCTCTGACGCCTCCACTGAAAGAGGGTATGCGCTGGAGTTTCACAGCGACCCACCCTCAAAGTTTCTTGTGACAAAGCTTCCAAGACACTCAGAAAAGGCCAAGGCCTTGCCTCTGTTAATAGGGGAAATGGTGGATCAAGAGGTATTGACACCAGTCCCTATTCAGGAACAGGGGGACGGTTTTTACTCGCACATTTTTGTGGTAAAAAAGCCGTCCGGGAGATTCAGACTAATCATGAACCTCTGAACCGCTCCATCCTATACAAAAAATTCCGGATGGAGTCTATCTACTCAATAAGGAATCTACTCCAAAAAGAGGTGTTCATGGCTACCCTGCATTTAAGGGATGCCTATCTGCATATCCCAATAAGGAAGGAATGCCAGAAATTTCTTCGGATGGCGATTCAGATGGACACCAAGGTTTATCATTTCCAGTGCAGAGCACTTCCTTTCGGACTGTCGTCCTCCCCGAGAATCTTTACCAAGGTTCTCGGGGAGGCATTAGTTCCGTTAAGACTACAGTCAGTCACGATTATTCCATATCTAGACGACTTACTCCTCACGGCCCATTCGGAGAAACAACTTCGTCGGGACCTAGAGTTGACACAGCTCAACCTGAGGCAGTTGGGGTGGATAGTCAGTCTGGAAAAGTCCAAGACTACCCCAACACAGGAAATTTTGTATTTGGGGTACAAGATCCTGTCAGTAGAGCAGAGGATAGTCCTGCCAGAAGAGAAGATAATGAATTTACGCCACAGAATGTCTTTTCTTCAAAGCAGCGCCAGAGTTACAGTGAGGGAGGTGATGTCGGTCTTAGGACTGATGACAGCAGCCATTCCAGCTGTACAATGGGCCAGGTTCCACCAAAGAGACCTTCAGAGATTTCTGTTGGAACAATTAAAAGACAGGGATCTGGAAGAAGAGGTTCCAATCCCCACCAGAGTAAAGCGCTCCCTCTGGTGGTGGAAAGACTCAGAGAATTTGAACAAAGGGGTTCTCTGGATCTCTCCCGTCACATCCATACTAACTACGGATGCGAGCAGCTGGGGCTGGGGAGCCCACCTCAACTCAGATTGGGCACAAGGCAGGTGGACGGCAGAGGAGAAGCTCCTCTCGTCCAATTGGAAAGAGCTAACAGCTGTCCTCAGGGCTCTGTTATTCTTTAGAATACAATACAAGGTCATCATCTACAGGTCCGTTCAGACAATATGATGGCTGTAGCTTATATAAACAAGCAAGGGGGCACCAGAAGTAGTCGACTAATGCTGGTGGCCAATCGCATGTTTCTATGGGCAGAATCCAATCTGACATCCATCTCTGCAGTTCACCTGAAAGGGGAGCTCAACAACACAGCAGATTTCTTGAGTCGACAACGAGTGTCGAATCAAGAATGGTCTCTACACCCGGAAGTGTTCAAATATATAGCAGCTTACTGGGGAAAACCAGTAGTGGACCTGTTTGCAAACAAGGAGAATGCAAAAGTTCCAAATTTTTGCTCGCTACACCCAGGAGATCAGCCCTGGGCCGTAGACGCCTTACAGACCCCATTGACCTTCAGTTTAGCATATGCGTTTCCTCCGCTTCACCTCATCCCGAGGGTTTTAGCGAAGTTTCTAGTAGAGGAAACGTGTCTAATCTTAGTGGCACCGTTTTGGCCCAAGAGACCATGGTTCACAACGTTGCTACGGTTGACAGACCAACCTCCTCTGAGGCTTCCCTGCAGACCAGACCTTCTGTCGCAGGGACCTCTCTTTCATCCACAAGTATCCATGCTGAACCTCTCAGCGTGGTTACTGAGGAGGAAATCCTGAGGAGCAAGGGCCTGACTGACAGAGTGATTCAGACCCTGCTACAGAGTAGAAAACCTGTCACTCAGGCCATTTACAGGAAGGTCTGGAGAAAATTTAACAGCTGGTTGAACAGCCGAGGTGAGTTAAACATGGATACAGCAAATATCCTGCAGTTTCTCCAGGAGGGGATAGACAAAGGGTTAACTCCTAGTACTATTAAGGTCCAGATAGCCGCCTTAAGTGTGTACTTAGAGAAAAGGTTGCAAGAAGACCCTTTCATTGCTAGGTTTTGTAAAGCAATCTCCAGACGCAAACCAGTTAGAGTTAACATCGCCCCATCCTGGGATCTATCAGTCGTTCTAAAGGCATTTTTGGGGTCACCTTTTGAACCTATCTCAGAGGCCTCTCTAAGACTAGTCACTTGCAAGACAGTACTACTTGTGGCAATCACTTCAGCACGCAGAGTTAGTGAAATCCAAGCTCTCTCTGTCAGAGAGCCCTTCCTCCAAATTCTGGAAGACAGAGTCATCCTAAAGACAGAC
Source organism: Lithobates septentrionalis (assembly GCA_037952835.1). Classification (NCBI taxonomy): domain Eukaryota; kingdom Metazoa; phylum Chordata; class Amphibia; order Anura; family Ranidae; genus Lithobates; species Lithobates septentrionalis. The sequence continues at coordinate 3,389,709 of JBBDGP010000542.1, forward strand.
CCTGGGTTCTTACCAAAGGTGGCATCTAATTTCCATAGGTCACAAGATATTGTCCTCCCTTCTTTCTGTCAGAAGGCTTCAAACGAGAAAGAAAGGCGTTTTCATTTATTAGATGTGAGGAGGTGTATCCTAGAGTATCTTGGGGTAACCAATCCATTCCGAATCTCAGATTCATTTTTTGTTCTTTTTTCCGGACAACGTAAGGGGCAAAAAGCTTCAAAAGTCACCATAGCTAGGTGGATTAGGCTAGCTATAGCAGAGGGCTATAAGGCAGTAAACAAAGATCCTCCTGGGGGTATTAAAGCCCACTCCACAAGGGCATTATCAGCATCCTGGGCAGAAAGAGCTGGTGCCACCCCGGAGCAAATATGTAAAGCAGCCACGTGGTCAAGCTTTTCCACCTTTACAAGGCATTATCGACTAGACTTAATGTCCAGTCAGGATCAGGCTTTTGGGAGAAAAGTTCTCCAAGCCGTGGTCCCCCCCATATCTGGTGAGTACTTGGGGATCCTCTCAAGGGCTGTCCTGGAAGACAACTGGGGAAAACTGGAGTTAGACTTACCGGTAACTCCTTTGCCAGTGGTCTTCCAGGACAGCACGATCCCACCCTTTTTTGGATTATATGAATGTACTAACATTATTACCTGTTATGGTTATGTTTTTTACAGTTCCATCCTTCGGTTCTTGATGAATGACTGACCAGGGACCTGAGGGACCACCTTTTGAACTGTTTGGCAATGTGTTTCCTGGGTCGATGGGAGGGACTCCATCTCTCAAGGGCTGTCCTGGAAGACCACTGGAAAAGGAGTTACCGGTAAGTCTAACTCCAGTTTTTGTTACATTACAGCCTTTAGTTCAATGGTTTTTTTTAATTTTTTTTTTTTTTAAATCTGAATTATATGTGATGGATCAGAACACAATAGTCGAAGTTGGTGAAGTAAAATTAGAAAAATATATACATAAAACAATTTTTCAGAAATAAGAAACGAATAATTGGCATGTGCGTATGTATTCACCCCCTTTGTTATGAAGCCCATAAAAAGCTCTGGTGCAACCAATTACCTTCAGAAGTCACATAATTAGTGAAATGATGACCACCTGTGTGCAATCTAAGTGTCACATAATCTGTCATTACAAATACACACCTTTTTGAAAGGCCCCAGAGGCTGCAACACCTAAACAAGAGGCACGACTAACCAAACACTGCCATGAAGACCAAGGAACTCTCCAGACAAGTAAGGGACAATGTTGTTGAGAAGTACAAGTCAGGGTTAGGTTATAAAAAAAATCCAAATTTTTGATGATCCCTAGGAGCACCATCAAATCTATCATAACCAAATGGAAAGAACATGGCACAACAGCAAACCTGCCAAGAGACGGCCGCGCAGCAAAACTCACGGACCGGGCAAGGAGGGCATTAATCAAAGAGGCAGCACAGAGACCTAAGGTAGCCCTGGAGGAGCTGCAGAGTTTCACAGCAGAGACTGGAGTATCTGTACAAAGGACAACAATAAGCCGTATGCTCCATAGAGTTGGGCTTTATGGCAGAAGAAAGCCATTACTTTCAGCAAAAAACAAAATGGAACGTTTTTATTTTGCGAGAAGGCATGTGGGAGACTCCCAAAATGTATGGAGGAAGGTGTTCTGGTCTGATGAGACTAAAATTGAACTTTTTGGCCATAAAATAAAACGCTATGTCTGGTGCAAACCCAACACATCACATCACCCAAAGAACACCATCCCCACAGTGTAACATGGTGGTGGCAGCATCATGCTGTGGGGATGTTTTTCAGCAGTCGGGACTGGGAAACTGGTCAGAGTTGAGGGAAAAATGGATGGTGCTAAATACAGGTATATTCTTGAGCAAAGCCTGTACCACTCTGTGTGTGATTTGAGTCTAGGACGGAGGTTCACCTTCCAGCAGGACAATGACCCCAAACACACTGCTAAAGCAACACTTGACTGGTTTAAGGGGAAATATGTAAATGTGTTGGAATGGCCTATTCAAAGCCCAGACCTCAATCCAATAGAAAATCTGTGGTCAGACTTAGATTGCTGTTCACAAGCGCAAACCATCCAACTTGAAGGAGCTGGAGCACTTTTGCAAGGAGGAATGAGCAAAAATCCCAGTGGTAAGATGTGGCAAGCTCATACTTATCCAAAGCCACTTGGAGCTGTGATGGCCGCAAAAGGTGGCTACAAAGTATTGACTTTAGAGGGGTGAATAGTTATGCACATTGACTTTTTCTATTATTTTGTCCTATTTTTTGTTTGCTTTACAATAAAAAAAAAATCTTCAAAGTTGTGGGCATGTTCTGTAAATTAAATGATGCAAATCCTCAAACAATCCATGTTAATTGCAGTTTGTGAGGCAACAAAACACGAAAAATGCCAAGGGGGTGAATACTTTTGCAAGGCACTGTATATATTGCGTAGGTGCTTTCGCAGAATTGAGTTTTAAATATATCAATTTATGTAAACATATATCACAAACGTATACCACCAATTTTATCCTAATTGATGTGCAACAAATCATCCCAAACTTCAAACACTAAGGGAATCCATACCCATTTCCATGAGTCCATCTATATGGATACCTTCCAATATGAGCAATTTGAACACTATGCAGGTGTTTATCCGGGGTAAAATGCAGAATCTGTATTTTTTGCATTTGTTGGAAGTATTAATATTCTGAGACATCACACATAAATTCTGTTGTGTTATGTGTGCCTTGTTTCTTCTTGTATTATATTCCCATTGGACCGTGCGTGTGCTTGTGACCTGAAAAATGTTTAGCTGTTACTTTGCTTATGAGCCTTGTGATAAATGTGTCATTCTTTTCTCCAAGGCTATTGAAGGTGTTTATCGGTAGTTGAAATACGAGTTAGTTATGTTCTTCCTTTTTTTGAAGATCAACAGATCAGAGGCCTGCGGGGTTAATTTCCTACATTTTAATCTTGGTTACCTTTTTACATTAACCACTTCACCTCTCACATCTGTTCACCCCCTATGGACCAGAGCAAACTTTACATTTCTGCTATGGACTTGTTTATTCAGTGATATCTCTGTCATTACTAAAGATAAGGTAAATTAAACCATGTAGTTTTTGTTTTAAGGAAAAACCAGGCTTTCTTTTCATGATTTTGTATTTTTTTTTTTTCAATCCTTAAACAAAAAAAACATGTTTCCTTTTTTTGTAGTGCAGTGTTTAAAAATAAATAGTGTTACTGCAAATAAAAAGTGTGCATTTTATTCTGTTCGGTTTAAAATAACACTAAACGTATGATTCTGGTACAAAGCATTACAATGTTTACAATTTTTAGCTTTTTTTGTTTTGTTTTATGGTATGTGTAAATCTATGGTAAATGTGTAACAATATTAAATTGCACAACGTTTAAAAATAGTTATAAAATAAAATGAGCAGGAAAGTACATGGAGAATAAGGAGATAATTAGGGCTGATTAGAGTAAACTAAGAATAAGGGCTTAAACCAGCCTTTTTGCAATCAGGTTGCCTTGAGGTTTCTTCAGGGGTGCCTTGGCAAAATGCCTAAAAATTTCCCAAAACACTATTTCAAGCCAGCAGGTGGATCAAGCTTGCATTTTAGTTATACAAATCCACAGGTTTTCTTTATGCACCATTATGACCTTCTAGCCACGGTTATCCTAACAACCAATGATGTCATCAGTTGAAAAGGAGGATTTTGGTTGCCTGCACAGCATCCTCGTTTGACCCTCCTTTCCCCCCTCTCCTTCAGCACTGAGGTCACCCTAGCTGACTAATGGAGAGAAATTGAGGGAGAAGAGAAACATTGGCATACTAGTCAATACCGGTGTGCAGAAGTGTATTTGCTTTGCAAGAATAAATAGTTTCTATTGTTGGGTGTCCTATGTGTGTGGATGTTGCTGCATTATATAAAACTATTAGAATAATTTTTTTACATTTTAAAATGGGCTGCCTCAAGACTGTCCATAATTTTAAGGGTGCCTTGACTGAAAAAAGGTTGCGAAAATCTGGGTTGAACAAAAAATTTTTATTAAAAAAACAAAACAAAAAAAAAAAAAAAACATTTTTATTTTTTGTCTGGAGCAATGTCTACAAACACCTGATTTGGGCTGTTTTTTCTGACACCTTTTCTGAGTATACAGTGATCCTGGCTTTGAATAATGAAAGCCAACAATCGTCGTATACCGGTGAGGTGGAGTCCCAGCAGCAGGGCAGAGACGCTGGACATTCTAAACATGTCCTGAATACAATGATGATGTGTTTTGGGTGTTTCTAGTACACTCAATATCTGCCACTAGTAAAACACGTAAGAAAGGAGGTTGCTAGAAATTTTAGATATTACAAATCAGACTGAAGTGACTTCTATTGTATCCTTACCTGAATTATGCCAATTTGCTAGAGCTCTGCTAGTGAATATGATGACAAAAGAAACCGTGTTCTTAATTTTCTTTCTTTAGCAATAAATACCATGTACATAAACTTTCAAAATGAATATGCCTGAATAATTGCACTAGAAGAGCAAAGATAATGCAGCAGAAAATCTGACCTTTTAGGTTCTGTATCTTGGTTGGGCTCAGAGAGGGAGCAAGACTACTGAGATACTGCTTTAATAATACACAAGACTCCACTTATACTAAGAAAAACACACATTGATACCCAACCCCCTTAAACTATTACTAAACGTAAAAAAGTTTTTTTTTACCCTAATGCATTGTTTGCATCAAGGTAAAAAAAAAAAATGTTTTCAATTTCCCTGTGTGAAGAGTAAGAGATGGGAGAAGAGATCAACGCTGTGCATGGCTGCATCTTTTCTCCCCTTTCTCTTCACAAAGCATTCGAGAAGCAGCAGGAGCCATTGGCTCTTGCTGCTGTCAATCAAATGCAGTGAAGAGGAAATGGGGGTGTGGGCCTGAGTTTCGCTGTGTAAGACTATGGAGCGCGGCTCCATAGAGATACAGGTCGGGAGTGCGCAGACCACGTTTCTCCCCAGAGCTATGGTGGTCATAAAAAGAAGGGGATGAGCCAAGATCACCGCCGAGGACCCAAGAAGTGGAGAATCGGTGCCACTCTGTGCAATACAACTGCACAGAGCAGGTACATAGAACATGTTTGTTATTTTAATAATAAAAAAACCCCAGACTTGAGTAACACTTTAAGAGGCCATCTTCTTCCTATGCACATTTTTCATATGATCTTGTCATGCTTACTGACATCCTCCAGGAGATAGCGCCATCATACTGCAGGCAAGTTTTCTGACACAGTTCAACATTAGCTTAGAGCTTGCCCTTTGATCTCCAAATGATGGGTAGCAAGCAGATTTTCTCTTCATCAGTATTGCAAGGTGTCTCAAGAGGCCTCTGATGGAAATCCTCTTCAAGGAAATGTACAATAAATTTCAGTCTGGGGCAGATATAACCGTTATAAAACACAAACAAGGTGCTATGTATGAAATCTTCGCATGGGGATGGGATCTTTAATTTTTGACCCCCTGCCCTAGCCACTGGATGTAAGGTTATATTCAGAACAGATGGCTCATTGATAGCTAAAAAAAAATAATTACAGCTGTTCCCAACATATACACCAATTTATCAAATAAGTGATTCATATCTGCGCTGATGTATCAAAATATTGTGCAGTCCAGCACACCTTCCTCCATCTGAATGTTTCCTAAGCCAGTTTTGCTGAGGACGAGCATGAAAGAAGCAAATATTGGCAGGTGCTGCCACCTTCCTAAAATATTGCAGTAGCCCGTGTCTGGAGCCAAGGAACTTGGCATGCCAACTTTCCTGCAAGTAGGAGCTGAAGCATGTCAAACACTACATGGCACAGTGCAATTTGCTCAGTAGGCTGCTCATATACCATGTTGAAAGATCTGTGTAGTTTCCACTGGCTTCCCCTTTTTAAATATAGAAGTTATGTAGCCTAACCGTGTACCGATTAAGTATCTCTTTGGTCTCAGAGGTAAAAATTGCAGTGGCTTTCAGTACTGTGCATTAAGAGAAATAGCTCTATTGCCCATTGTTTTTGGCTTTTTATTTTTTTTACTCCTTTAGGTTAGTTGCTGTACCATGGCTTGTTTCTTTGACCAAGGGTGCACACACCTTACAGTTGCTTAAGCATGATATATTGGTACTTGTGGTACTTTTGTGTGGCAGTACATAAACATCATGGACAAACACAAGGGGCAGCGTGCTGCTTTTCATATTTTAGCACAAGCCATGCATGGGTAGAGAGATTAACTGATATTAGCACTGGACTGTGGACTAGTTTTGGCAATGCAATGATTATTGTAAGGTTATGAAATATACATCACAACGAAATGTATGATGCACCCTGGTCTAAGAGTAGTTCACAGTTTTATATAAAAGAACTGCTGAAATCGCTAAACACAATAGATTACCAGTTCTCCCTTTGACATCTAGTGTGTTTGAAGCCTTTGTGAGGATCATTTGTTATGAGCTCTGTCCCTGCCACTGGATCCTGTACATATTTTGCTGTTTCAGTGAGACACCTACACACCAACCTGTCGCCTTCAGGGATCCTTAAACTGTCCCTGGATTCCAATATGGTCAGAAATGGACACGCAGCCCTTAAATGGCAGATAAAAAGTTGGCAATGTATGCCAGAGAACAGGGTTAAGATGGCAACGTCTTCTCATCGCATGGTGCCCAGCGTTCGTATGTGGAGAAACAGTCCAGGAAGGGGCGCATCTCTGCATTCTACTAAACAATTTAATATAGAGGTTTGCAAAGGCATTTGGTGCACACAAGTGGATTTACTGAGCAATATACAGTATTTAGTTAAGTTTTTGTGCAAAAGTGCAGGTTTAAAATGAAAGTGGTGTTATGAAGGAGAGGAAAGGATGACATTTTTAAACAGTGTTCTTCCTGTCTAATAAACTAGTAGTCAAAACTTCCAATTGTGATTTGGGTATTTCTTTTGTCCGTAATTGCAGCTAACAAAGACCAATATCCTGCAATAAACTTGTGTGGCTGTAAGTGCTACACAGTTTTCTAAAAACAAAAACAAACTAGGGTGGAAATCTTTCTATATGCTTTAATAAAGTTAGTGGAATGGGTGTTTGGACATCCCATTGATAAGTGTTAGGAGACCAATTTTTATTTGTTCTTAAGGACGTAAAGTATAGCAGTTAATAAATTGGCGAGCTGGGTGTTATTGCTGGAGGTGAAAGCACACTGTATAAGAATGCACTGTAAAGAAACGCGCACAGGGGACACTTTCCCATCTGCTAGCCTTGGTTCGTCTGTACCAAGTACAGCACAAGAAATTATTGGTCCGAGTCAGCAGGGAGACATTTGTCAGCAGAGCAATCATTTGGTTGCTTTTGTAATCTAACAACGCCATGCGTTATTTTTATTTTTTTTCCCACTACACAAATGCCTAAAATAGTGTCCTTCACACCAACCTGCTGTTCTAAAAATTTCAAATCAGCCTAACATGGTGCTTTTTCCATTTCTTGTATTTTAACCTGATCTCAGTTTAGGTGTGACCTAATTCTGGCTTGTACCAGAATTGGTATTGTTAGTAATAATCCGACTTAGTGAATAGTTAACTTGAAACTAAATATTTTCTTAAAGTACTGTATATCTAAAGCTAAAACTTCTTTTTATAACTTTTGGAGGGAGTAAAGAAGTTATTCAATCCCTAGGGACCCTTGCAAACTGGGGCGGTTTGCAGGCGCTCTTGCGCTAATAGCGTCTGCAAACCGACCCGAAACAGCCGCTGCTGTGTCTCCAGTGTGAAAGCCCCGAGGGCTTTCACACTGGAGCGGTGCGCTAGCAGGACGGAAAAAAAAGTCCTGCTAGCAGCATCTTCAGAGCAGTGAAGGAGCGGAGTATACACCGCTCCTTCACCGCTCCTGCCCATTGAAATCAATGGGACAGAGCGGCTATACCGCCGGCAAAGCGCCTCTGCAGAGGCGCTTTGCGGTGGTTTTTAACCCTTTCTCGGCCGCTAGTGGTTGGTCTATTTTTGTTTTATAGTACAAAAAATAAAAAACACAGAGGTGATCAAATACCACCAAAAGACACGCCAGTGCGTCTGCACAAAATTTATCCATCTATTCTTGCCTCCTGCTGGAGATGCAACTCATCCTCAGCAGACTTTATTCACATTTTTTGGAGCTGTCCTCAGATTGAAATTTTTTGGGTTGAGGTAACCAATTTTATTTTGACTGTCACCACTGTTCCTGTACCACTCTCTGTAGAGGTATGTCTGCTGGGACTTGTGGAACCCCTGGCCCCACGCCGGGCAATCAGGACCCTGCTAGGATTATTACTTTACTATGCCCGTAAGTCGGTAGTACTCAGATGGAAGGCCTTATCTGCACCCTCATTAAGTTTTTGGAAAAGATTAGTGAATGCAGCTCTACCACTATACAAGGCTACCTACCTGTCACGCGGTTGTGCCAAAAAATTCCACAAAATATGGGATATTTGGACAGATTCGCTGTCCACAAATGCAGACTCGATGGACGATTAGTGATGTCCTACTAAGTACAGTGATTGACCCAAGTGACATCTCCGATCTCATAAATACCCCTGGGTTGCTCGGTCAATAGTCATGGGGAGGGGGGGTATGCGAATAGGCAACTATAATGTACACTTTATTTTATAAGCAACTAAGTAAGCTTTGTAGGGTATATGTAGAATCGGAGGATTGACTTGGATATTCTACACAGGTGGTTTAGGTAGTATTTTATATATGTTATATGTAATGTGTGTGTGTGTGTATGTGTTTTTTTGTTTTTTTTTGTTTTTTTTGTTTCTTCTTTTTTCTTTTTTCTTTTCTTAGTTGTAGTGACCGAGCCTGGGTATGCCCAATAGGCTCTGAATTGTTTTGTTTACACTTTGAAATTACAATAAAAATAACTTAAAAAAAAAAAAAATACCACCAAAAGAAAGCTCTATTTGTGGGTAAAAAAGGACGTCAAATTTAAGTATAGTGTCGCACGACTGTGCAATTGTCAGTTAAAGCGACACAGTGCCGTATTGCAAAAAATGGCATGGTCATTAAGGGGGCAAATCCTTCAGGGGCTGAAGTGGTTTAATATTGAATAGGCTCACCATGCCTTTTAAAAAATACCTTGGGATTGTCTGCTTTCCAAAATGTGGTCATTTTGTGGGTGTTTTACTGTCCTTACACTCCAGGGCCTCCAAACATGCGATAGGTACTAAGATGCATAAGTTATGCTCCTTGAAAGCACGCAGGTTTTTTGGGCCCCTCTGTGGCTAGGCTGCAAAAAAGTCTCACGCAGTAACCCCACACTCTACCAAAGAAAGGTAGTAATGTTTTTTCACAATTTTCAGTTTTTTCTTTAGCAATTGCGGCGAAATATCTTTAAAAAAAAAAAAATTGCCTGGACATGAAGGTGGTTTAACATGGTTCTTTTTAAATTAGTTACCGTATGTATCGGCGTATAACACACACTTTTTTCCCCCTGAAAATAGGGGGAAAATCGCAGGTACGTGTTACAGGCCGACAGTGTTCCTCGGAGGGGAAGGAGGGGGGGCGAGTGCCCCCGGAAATTACAGAACCATCATCCCCTCTCTGCTCAGCTCTAACTCGGCTTGCGCGTCACACACATAGTCCCACCTCCGCCACCAGTATTAGACCAGTGTTCTGTCTTCACAGGAGCAGGTCCAATGCCGATGGCGGAGGCAGGACTGTGTGTGTCACTGCCGACTGAGCCGAGGAAACAGATGACGGCTCGGTGATTTCATATGAGATGGTGAGCTGCATTAATGGGGGAGATGGGCAATGGGACAGGCTGCAGATGGGCATGGGACAGGCCAGGCTGCAGATGGGCATGGGCCAGGCTGCAGATGGGCATGGGCCAGGCCAGGCTGCAGATGGGCATGGGACAGGCCAGGCTGCAGATGGGCCTGGGACAGGCCAGGCTGCAGATGGGCCTGGGACAGGCCAGGCTGCAGATGGGCATGGGACAGGCCAGGCTGCACTGAGACTGCAGATGGGCACTAATCAGGCTGCATTGTTTCTTACTGACCATTATTTTGCTTCAAAGTGGCTCATTCAAAAAAAGAAAAGTTTCTTTCCTGAAACTTCCCTCTTAAATTGGGGTGCTTGTTATACGCCGATAAATACGGTAAATTGTCAAGGTTTGTGTCAGGTTTACTCTAAGGTGGGGAAGGTATCCCTTTTGTAGGTCATATTTTATCAAACATATGAACTTTATACGGTATTGCTGTAATCTATTTCCAATTTGATTTGTTTTAACTTGCTCTTTCCTGTTTAGTAATTTATCTGACAGGGAACAGTTCATCTTGGGTATCCTTGAGGAGTTTGTGTAATTTACACACAAATTGTTCATAATGTCTCCAACCAATGGATTTCCAATTTGAATCTTGATGTTATATGAGCTGCTATCAAATCCCCATTGATAGTGACTTAATTGGGTTCTGTTCTTCCACAGGTAAATCTAATGCTGCGGTTTGTGTGTGTGTGTGTGTGTGTATCTCAAAAAATTTGAATATCATCCAAAAGATTAATTTATTTCAGTAATTCAGTTCAGAAAGCGAAACTCCTATATTTTGTATAGATTCATTACACACAGAGTGATATATTGCAAGCGTTTTTGCTTTTAATTTTGATGATGATGGCTTACAGCTAGTGGAAACCCAAAATGCAGTATGTCAGAATATTACATAAGATCAATACATTTTTTTTTAAAATACAGAAATGTTGGCTTTTTGAAAAGTATACCCATGTACAGTATAGTATTCACTCAATACTTGGTCAGGGCTGCTTTTGCATGAATTGCTGCATCAGTGCTGTGTGGCATGGAAGCGATCATCCTGTGGCACTGCTGAGGTGTTGAAGGAATGCAGAGACATAACCCATCATGGTGTGGCACCACATCCAAAATAGTACCAGAATCAAAAAAAAAAGCAAAAATGTTTTGACTGTAACGATTGCCACTATAGTCCCAAGTAGGAAAAGAGTACTATATTAAGAATTGTGCATTCTACATAGATACGACAATCTCCCATGTATCAAATGGTTGAAAGTATAGCTGTACAGAGAAACCTATTCAGATGGCCCATAGATTAGTAACGTAGTGATTGAAGAGATATGTATATGATATCTTCCATGTACAGGGCCAAACGGAATCCATGTACCATCACTAATGGATCACTACGTGTTAAGCCAACAGCTTCTTCAGAGGATCCTATTGGTACTGGGAGTCGTATCATAATTAATGTGTGATTACAGATATTCATGTACATACATATACATCAATAATACACTTTCTTATTGAGCATTAAAGATATTTCATGAGACAATATTCATTGGGTATTTGAGTACTAATTAATACATACCTAGTCCAAAATAGGAAACATGGAGTGTCTAATCCACAGCGTGGATAGGGAGAGTAAAATGATGTGCAGTCAGCTCTGGGCTAAGTGTGCATTGGATACAGTGCAACCAAAGAAAAGGACTAACTTTAACTCCTTCAGACCCAGAAGATTTTACCCCCTTCCTGACCAGAGCACTTTTTACATTTAGAGCAAAGAGAGCTTTCTTTTGGTGGTATTTGATCACCTCTGCGGTTTTTATTTTTTGCATTATAAACAAAAAAAAGCGAAGTTTAAAAAAAAAATTTTTTTTTTTTTTGCTATAATAAATATCCCCCAATTTAAAAAAACAAATGTCTTCATCAGTTTAGGGCAATACATATTTTTGGTAAAAAACCCCGCAATAAGCATTTGATTGGTTTGCACAAAAGTTATAGCATCTACAAACTATCGGAAAGATTTGTGGCCTTTTTTCATTATTTGTTTTTTTACTAGTAATGGTGGTGATCTGCGATTTTTAGCGATATTGCGCCAGACAGATCGGACACTTTTGACACATTTTTGGAACCATTGACATTTATACAGCGATCAGTGCTATAGAAATGCACTGATTACTGTATAAATGTCACTGGCAGGGAAGGGGTTAACACTAGGGGGCGATCAAGGGGTTAAAGGTGTTCCCTCAGTGTGTTCTAACGGCATGTGGATAGGACTGAGTAGGAGGAGACATATCGCTGTTCCTACTTACTAGGAACAAATGACATGTCCCCTCTCCTCTGACAGCACAGGGATTTGTGTTTACACACACACGTTTTGTGCTGGCGCTCATGCACGCGGTCGCGACCGACGGGCACGTGCGTCGGGTCCCCCGCCGTGCAGCGGGCCCTCTAGTGGCCGAAAAGGGAAGGATGTACCCATACAGGATTTCACCCAGGAGAGCCATTCTGCCGCAGTAAATCTGTGTGAGCTGGTTGGGAACTTATTAAGATAAAGCCTGTACCTAGCAAGTGGGCAATTCAATTGGACATTTAATAAATCAGAAATTTCCTGTACTTTTTACTGAACAAAGCCATTATGTTCCAAAAGATTGACACTGGATTTGTGCATAGAAATATAATGGTGAGCTGTGTAATGATTCTTTCGTAACCTGTTGCCAAAATGGGCGAAGCATAGGGTAGTCTCAGAAAATTTTCAGTGATGTTCCTGTATATTTATTTCAGCCCCTGCATTTCTCACTTTGCTGCGGGAAAAGTTTGGCTATTACAGAGTGGGTCTTGTACCAATAAATTATGTTTTCAGTTGATTTCTTGATATTTATTACAAATAGATGCTTTGTGGGTAAAAAAAATATATTGTTTGTAAAGGTAGCCTATAAGTCTTTCCCTTTTGTGGAGAAAGGATGGATCTTGGTGGGTGTTTCTGATCTTCTGTAAAGTAATTGCCTCCAGAAAATTGGAAGATAGTTGAAGCAGAAGGGATTTTAAATATCCTATAGTGAAGCTGTTTGAGCATGAGGCCTTTCCATGTCCGGTATTGGAGAGTACACAAGGTAGCTTATCCTCAGTAAGGGGTGAGAATATTGTTTTTCTTTTCTTCATTCGTTAAGCTAGGCGAGGCTGCCAGTTCTAGGTAGGATGCAATAGAAGTGTGTTTATTAACGCATTGTTCATTGGTTCAGGGAGGTTTCTGATAGTATAAATCTGAATAAAATGAGCGAAAAGTATCTGCAATATCCAGTGCACAGTCTTTGAGCCATGTTATAATGGAAATAGTGGGGATGTAGGTCTGCGATTTTTGGTCTAGGATGGCATTTGCCAATGTCTACATTTATTTTCATATTCAGAAAAGAGAATGCCTATTCCAAATCAAGAGGTGTTTTTTTTTTTTTTTTTAATTATTTATTTATAGTAGAAGACCGGTTCACCGGGACATACAGCAATAGTATGACTGTAATCAACAAAAACACATATATAGGCTCAGAAACAGTGTATATCGTATACAGATATAGATGGGAATTATAACATCTCTATTCCTTGTTTAGAAGGTTTGGAAACATATTACAGTGGTGACAGCGTATAGGTATTACTACCATTTTCTCCCTGTCCTAATTCCTAATGAATGGTATTGAGCGGTGGAACCTTCCATCGCATGTTTCTATTGATCCTATGTCTCTTAGTGTGTTCTGTATGTGTCTTCAGAGCCACAGTGTAATTTAATCCCGGCTCAAGCGGTCTCCCATTTATTTTAGGTTTACAAGAGAGAAAGCGGTGTAGAAAAGGGAGAAGAAAAGAAAGGGGAAAAAGGTGTCTAGTTAGACGAAGAGTAGAATAATAGAGTGGAGAAAAAACAGACAAAGTGAGAGAAGAAGGGGGGGGGAGGGGTAATGGGGGGGGGGGGGTAGTAAGCTTAGGGGTGGGAAAGGGGTGGGGGGGTGGGAATTCGGATAGTGATTCACCAGTGCTTGTTTGTGCCTGTATCTGACTGCGATTATATACGAAAACAGAGTGTATTATATCCTCAGCTACCTAGAAGTGCCTGACCTTCGTCTGAGTACTTGAACATATTCCATAGTTGCCAAGTTTTGGTGTACATTTCTTGTCTGTTTTGGCTTGTGAGGATTAGGTCCTCAAACTGATTAATTTCCTCCACCTTTTGTATCCAGAGTGCTATGGTTGGTGATTGGGTGGATTTCCAGAGGATTGGGATGCAGGATTTCGCCGCATCTAGCAGGTGTCGTACCACTGATTTTTTGTAGACCCTAGCAGGGGTGTCATTGGCATGCAAAAGGAAGTATGCCAGGTCTTCTGGTACAACCCGGTCTGTGAATCTCTGTGTTATCTGGCGGACTTCTCTCCAGAAGTTCTGGATCCTGGGGCAGGACCAGAAAATATGGAGGAGTGTGCCCTTTTCCTCTTGGCATCTCCAACAGACATCCGATGACGAGGGGTAGATTGCGTGAAGCAGTGCTGGGGTTCTATACCAATGAGTAAGGATTTTATAATTTGTTTCTTGAATTTTGGTGCATATGGAGGATTTGTGGGTGAATTGCAGGATGTGCTGTGTTTTGTTGGAGGAAAAGTGACATTTCAAATCTTTTTCCCATTTGGAGAGACTCTGTAATTTATAATCTCCTGTTGGAGTGGTAAGCATGCTATATGTTATAGAGAGTGAGTGTAGTAAAGGGTCTCTACCGGAGCATAACTCCTCCATAGGTGTGAGGGTTTGGTCAGTGACATTGGGTGGTGGCATACTACCTAGGTAGTGATGGAGCTGTAGTGAGCGCAAAAAGTCTAGGCGGAACTGTCCTTCAGGATCGGACAGCTCTGCGATATTCTTCCACCTACCTCCGCTACTGAAGTGCGAAGCTTGGTATATTCCCGCTTCCCTTAGTTCCCGAAATCTCCCATCCCCCATCCCTGGTTCAAATGAAGGGTTCCCTAATATGGGCTTGAGTGGTGAGTTACGGGCAAAAAGGGGGGACGTGTCAATCAGACGCGCACATATGCGTGCCGTGTTGCCTATTAATGGGTGGCGTTTGAGGTCTGTCGGGAGTGCATTGTAACACCATGGGATCCTGTGTATAGGAGACGCGCATTGCGCTTGTTCGAGTTGCGTCCATAGCTTTGTGGTGGTATGTCGGCACCAGTCTATGAGCCTACACAGATGCGTAGCTCTGTAGTAGGACTGGAGTTCAGGCATTGCCAGTCCTCCGTATCGTTTGGGTAACGAAAGGGTCTTCCTGTTTAGACGTGGTCTTTTCCCGGCCCAAAGGAATTTGATAAATATTGATCGTGCGTGATTGAAGTAGTCTGCTGGTATGTGAATTGGGATGGTCTGTAGGAGGTAGAGGAATTTGGGTAGGATTGTCATCTTAAGGATGTTGCAACGCCCAAACCAGGAATGGAGCCCCCCTGTGTATTTATCTAGTATTTGTTCTACTTTTTTTAATAGAGGTGGAAAATTCAGTTTGAACAATTGGGAAAAGTTCGGGGGTATGTGTGTACCTAGATATTTCAAAGCTGTAGTGGTCCACTTCAAATGGAAACTGTTTTGGAGTTGTGTGAGATGTGGTTGTGGAATTCCCAATCCCATCGCTTCAGACTTACTGAAATTAATTTTTAGATTAGCTAGTTGGCCATAGATGTGAAATTCTTTCATCAGGTTGGGGAGGGAGATGGTTGGGTTCGTGAGGGAGAACATCAAATCGTCAGCGTATGCAGAGACTTTGAATTGTTTCTTATTTACTTCTACTCCTGTGATGTCTGGGTTTAGTCTAATGTGGCATAGGAAAGGTTCCAGGGATAGCGCGAAGAGTAATGGTGATAAGGGGCAACCTTGACGGGTTCCATTAGTAATTGGGAAAGCTTCCGAGAGTACGCCGTTCGCTCTCACTCTAGCCGAGGGGTCTGAATAAATTGCAGAGATCCGTTGTATCATTTTGTCCCCTAGTCCTATATGTTTCAGCGTTGCAAACATAAACCTCCAGCTGACCCGATCGAAAGCTTTTTCAGCGTCCGTTCCTAGTAAAATGCATGGGGATTTGGTACTGTTAGCTAAATGGAGTAGGTTAAGGACCTTAATCGTGTTGTCCCTAGCTTCCCTGGTTGGGACAAAGCCCACTTGGTCTAAGTGGATCAGTGAGGTAAGGTGTTGTTGTAGCCTGTTGGAGATAATTTTTGTGAAGAGTTTTAAGTCCGTATTCAACAATGAGATCGGACGGTAGGAGCCGCATTGGCCTGGATCTTTGCCCTCTTTTGGTATGACGGAAATCTGTGCCTGTAGTGTTGATCTATGAAATTTTCCCCCAGAGCCTAGATTATTATAAAGTCTAACCAGTTGCTGGCCAAGGGAGGGGAGGAGGGTCTTGTAATAAGGTATTGTGAGCCCGTCCGGGCCTGGCGCTTTACCCGATTTAGAATTTTTTAGAGCGGTTTGTAGTTCGCTCAGCGTGATGGGGTCTTCTAGCAAGGTTTTAACGTCGTCCGGGAGGGTGGGCATTAAGGAGAATGATATGTATTCTGTTGTTTTTTCAGGGGGGGTTTGTGCCTCTTTTAAATTGTATAGAGATGAGTAGAAGGAGCTAAACTCTTGCACAATATGTTGTGGTAGCGAGGCCTTCCGGCCCGTCGGGGACAAAATGTGGGGTATATATGAAGCTATTTTCTGTTCTCGTAATGATTGGGCTAACAGTCTCCCGCACTTGTTGCCAGATTCGTAATGTTTCCTTTTGCTGATTTGTATCGCCGCTTTCGCTTTAAAGCGTAGAAGGTCGGTGATCTGTGTACGGGTCGTGTCTAACTCTATTTCCAGTTGTTTGGTGGGTGCCTGTTTGTGACGTGCATCTAGTGATTCTAATTTTCCGAGCAACGTGTTTAATTGTGCAGTTCTTTGTCGTTTGAGTCGTGTCCCGTGCTTGATGAGTATCCCTCTGATAACGGTTTTATGTGCCTCCCACACTAATCCTGTGTCACAGTCAGGTGTGGAATTAGTGGTGAAATAGTGTCCTATTTCTCTGGTTACATCCGCTAGAACTTCTGGATCTTTCAGTAGTCCTTCGTTTAGTCTCCACGGTGGTTTCTGTGTCGACCTTAAGTCTGGGAGAACGTATCGCATTGTGATCGGGGCATGGTCCGACCACGTGATTGGTCCTATAGTAGTCTCTTTAATCGCTTGTAAGTCTCTGTGGGGAATCAGGAAATAATCGATTCTAGAGTATGTCTGGTGTGGTTTGGAAAAGAAAATATAATCTCTTTCCCCTGGGTGGAAGAGACGCCAAGCGTCGATCAGCTGTGAGTTATGTAACGTCGTTCCGATACGCTTACGTAAATCTCGCGATGTCGAGGAAGTTCCAGTGGAAGTATCCTCCGTAGGGGTGAGGGGAACATTAAGGTCTCCTCCCAGAATCAAATGTCCGTCTGAGAATTGTGATAGTAGGTCCAGGTGTCGTTTTAGGAATCTGTCTTGTGTATTGGGAACGTATAGGTTGGCCAGAGTCACCTTTGTGTCTCCTATCTTCCCCTTTACGAAGAGGAATCTACCTTCCCCGTCGTACTTCACTTCTGTAAGTGACCATGGTAATGTAGATGAGATTAGGATGGAGACCCCTCTAGATTTAGTCTGTGTATCTCGAGTGGTATACCACTGGGAAGAATTTGCTCTGTAGTGTCGGTAAGGAACCCTCCCTGAAGTGGGTCTCCTGTAAGAAACCTATTTCTGCTCCCATGCGTCTCATGTCATTGGTTAACATTCGTCTTTTTTCAGGTGTGTTCAGGCCCTTTACATTAAAGGAGATTACGTTTATGGAGGTCATGGTCGTGTGTGGTGGGTTTGTAGATGGTTACAAGCTGAATCCCGGGGGGGGGGGGGGGGGGTTTGGGAGTTGAGGGGGGGAGGGGGGGGGGGGAGTGTTAGTTAGGGGTGGGTAGAGAAGGTGAAAAGCAGGTCAGATAGGAGAAGAAAAATGAACGAACTCAAGAGAGAGTAGAGGAGAAAATAAGAAGGCTGTCACTAGATAGTGCTGCTTAGTGCAAGTACTAAATTAGCCAATCAGGCTATTACGCTCCCCAGAGAATATACTGGGATTGGAGCGTTGTCCTATGTGGGACAGTAGATAGACAGGGCCGGGTAGAGAGCTCCCGTACCTCCCCCTCCACCCCCGGCTATCTATAATTTAAGTGTGTACACGTTTAGTGCCATTAGCAGTCACCTAACAAGCTATTAAGGTGTAGTATTCCAGACACAATAATATTCTGAACAAAACCATTAGAAGGCATGGTATAAACCTAATAAAGCAAATTGAAAAAAATGTAATGAGGTAAAGTGGAGCTCTCATATATGGAGCCCAACGAGTGCAAATGCGTAAACACATTAACTTAACAAGTGCAGTGACATATTGTCATGTTCCCCTCCTCGTCCAGCAGCATATAAGGATGGATGAGCCGTGTGGAATGCACTCAACATAAACTATAAAGTAACGGGTGCATCTATTCTGAGATTGGAACATCTATATATAGGTCAAGACCTCAGTCGTGAGTGTTCAGTTCCTCATGGGGCAATGGTAAAGTGGTCAGATCAGCTTGTGGCCAGAGAACCCATAACCGGCAAACCTGTGGGGGATTCTCTCTTCCACTCCCAGCTCAAACAACAGATCTAAAATGACAGTTTGCTCCCTAGCGGTATGGCTAGTAACAGGGTCTGATGAATATAGCCGGAGTGTCTCATTGTGTGAAGTTCCTGTCGCGGTATTAGATCCTTGGTGTTCCTTTCCCCAAAAGTGAGGCGAGTGGTGGTGAGTGTCGGTGGGATTGTCTCCTCTTGCCGTCCCCATGTCACTTAGCCTCCTATGAATTCACATTCTGCATGGTTCCTCTCAATTAAACTAGAGGTGTATCTGAGCGTCTTACAAAAATCCCTCTGCAAGTAGGTGGGGGGAGACCAGTGTCGGTGGACCATAGCGGACAGATGCCCTGCCCCAAATCAAACAAATATTAGTGTGGCTTAGTTCCAGGGGTGGGGCGGGTATCTTTCAATACTAGGTCAGTAGTCACCCCATAGCCCTTCTGGGGATTCCCCAGGTCTCAGTTCCGTCCCTCATCAGGCCTTGTATGTTCATTGAGACCGGAGAGGGGGGAGTGGGGGCAGGCTGGGTATGGGGGAGCAGGTACAAGATTTAGGCACTTCTCCCACCCTCTAAACGGCAAAGGTGACCACCTCAAAGTTCCCCATGTGTGAAGGCTCAGTTCCGTGCGATCTGTTTGGGATACTTAAAGCTGGATAAGGAAGGGGTGGCCATCGGCCTACTCATGCGGTTCTCCCTCTGATGCCGTCCTGCGTCTCCTTCTATTCCTCTGGTGACGAGGGGGAAGGGGTCCATGTAGCCTCAGGGGGCCCGATCGGCCTTGTAAACGTGGAAGGAACTGAAGCCAATCGGGTACCTGTATTGGTTCTGCATCCATGAATCTGAATAGCGCTGGTAGGTCTGCGGTTGTTTGAAGGGAGAAAGACCCAGTGTCGCCTCGGAACGTAACCGACAACGGGTATCCCCATCTGTAGGTCAGGCCTTTCTGCTTGGCCAGTTCCAGGAGAAGGCGGAGAAGGGCTCTACGTCTCAGTGTGGCCCTCGATAGGTCTGGTAGTATTCTGGCCTGTCTGCCTCCCACTTCCACGTCTCCATGTTCCCAGGCACGTCGGAGGATAGATTCCTTTTGAGTGTAGCGATGTAGTCTACACACGACGTCACACGGCCTACTCGGGTCTTCAGATCTGGGGCCTAGGGCTCTATGCACTCTATCTAGTTCGATGTTGAGCTCAGGGGCCCCCAGCACGGTGCGGAATATTTCTTTGACCGTGTCCCCTAGGTTCTCCGCAGTCATTTCTTCTGGGATCCCCCGGAGTCGCAGGTTGTTCCTGCGACTCCGGTCCTCGATGTCTTCCAAATGTAACTGCAGGGCGACGGCAGATTCTCGGTGTAGGTCTCTCTCTCGTTCGAGCGCTGAAACTCTCCCCTCCAAAGAGGACACTGAAGCCTCACCTGTGGTCATGCGGTCCGCCAGCGTAGCTACTTCCCCCCGCACTTCTTGCATATCCCTCCTGTGGGTCTCTTCCAACTTGAGGATAAGCGCCTCAATGTCGGTGCGAGTGGGGAGGGCCTGGAGCAAGGCCCGAATGTCCTGTTCGAGCACGACGGGTTCGGGGGATCGTGGGGATGTCATTGTGCCTCTCGTAGGGTCTCCGGTAGTATCCAGGGAGCTGCTACTGGTGTCTAGGAGGCAGGATGCAGTTGGATGTTCGCTCTGTCTGGGGGGCCTTCTGTTTCTCCCCGCGTGGTAGGCCTCGCGGCGCAGTTGCGGTGGCTCCTGGGGATGTGCACTGTAGCTGCTGAAAATAGTGGCGGATCTCTCCTGGGCTCCTTCCGACGGGTGTACCCCGTGTAGATGCTCTTGTCCTGTGCCGTTTAGTTGGTAGCATGCCTCTGGCAAGATGTATTTAGCCGGGGTTTTCGGGACAGGCCGGGAGCTCCGAGGAAAAGCAGCTTCACTCAGCCATGTCCAGGCCACGCCCTCAAGAGGTGTTTTTGTTCTGTGTTGAGTAAGAAAATTTTTTATTTTTTTTAATCCTGTTGCGAATGTGTGAGTTACCCTTAGACACATCATTGCGAGGGTCAAAATTGGTGGACAATAATAATGGACAATAATTGTCCAATAATAATGGACAAGTTTGTCCATTATTGCCACAAGTTAAAGGCTTTCATATTGCGGTTCCTTTTATATGCTTGTGAGTAGTTTTTATTCTTTCTTTTAATAAACATAGCAAAGGATAATGCATAAGGCTGGTGTGCCCACTTTTTTTCTATTTTCTTTCTGACTGATAGGATATCCCTATCCTGAAGGGCAGCAAGGCCTGAGACATTATCCACCCTGAACTTTAGATCACCCGATCAACACACTTGTGCGCAAGAGTATTTGTTTTGCTGCTATCAAATACTTTGCCATGAGGTGCCATGTTGAACATCCAGTGACCAGTATGAGAGTGTGAGAGCGATAAAACCAAATTTAACACACCTGCTCCCCATTCACACCTGAGACCTTCTAACTAGAGGTTGACCGATATATCGGCCGATATTTGGTGTTTTTTACTTAATCGGCATCGGCCGATTGTGCTGATAAAAAAGGCCGATATAACTTCAGAGCGACTTGCAAATGACTTCTGTAATAGAAGTCAATGCAAGTTGCCTGTATTCTAATGTGAAGCGACTTCTCCCCTCTCTGGGCAGCCTGCCAAATCTGATAAAAAGAACCTGAAGGATACAATGTTTACATTTTTGAATGAACTGAGCTCCATGTGTAGAAGCTCTCAGTTTAACCATTTAAAGACTAAATCTTTTCTGACACTTGTTGCTTACAAGTAAAAATCCTGTATTTTCTGCTAGAAAATCACTTAGAACCCCCAAACATTATATATATATTTTTTAGCAGAGACCCTAGGGAATAAAATAGCGGTTGTTGCAATATTTTATGTCACACGGTATTTGCGCAGCGGTCTTTCAAACGCAATTTTATTTAAAAAAAAAATACACTAATAAATTAAAAAAAAAACTAAGCAGTAAAGTTAGCCCATTTTTTTTCGTCCAAAAGTTTTGATTACCCGTTTTTGTGTATTTATTTTTAAGATGTAGTTTTTTTTAATTTTTTTTTTTATCTAAATTCTACATACAAGTGAACTGATTGGAGGTTTGTTTTGTTTAATGTTTAAATATAAAAAAATTTCTGTATCACTTAAGGTTGCTTTCACACTGCAGCGGGCATGCGTTGACGGTAAAACGCTGCTAGTTTTAGCGGCGTTTTACCTTCATTTTAGCGGCGCTATTCTGCTGCTAGCGGGGCGCTTATAACCCAGCTAGCAGCCGAGGAAGGGGTTAAATGCGCCCCTGAAGCGCTGCTGCTGAAATGCTTTGCAGGCGCTTTGGCAACGGTGCACATTCATTTCAATGGGCAGGAGTGGTGGAGCAGCAGTATACACCGCTCCAAAGATGCTGCTTGCAGGACTTTTTTTTTTTAACATCCTGCCAGCGCATCGCCTCAGTGCGAAAGCACTCGGGCTTTTACACTGAGACTGCAGGGGAGCCGTTTTACAGGCGCTATTTTTAGCCCAAAAGCGCCTGAAAAACGCCCCAGTGTGAAAGGGGTCTAACTGTTAGATTTTATGAGATGAAGGAAAAAAAAAAAGAAAAGAAAAAAAAAAATCGGCCTAATATATCGGCCCAAAAAAAATCGGCATCACATATCGGCCATCGGCCACCGCGATTTCTAAATATCGGCATCGACCAGAGAAAAACCCATATCGGTCGACCTCTACTTCTAACACTAACGAGTCACATGACACGGGGGGGGGGGGGGGGCAAAATGGCCAATTGTACCCAATTTGGACATTTTCTCTTAGGGGTTTACTTAGCGGTTTAGACATTAATGGCTGTGTGTTGCGTTATTTTGAGGGGACAGCAAATTTACACACTTATACAAGCTGTACACTCACTACTTTATATTGTAGCAAAGTGTAATTTCTTCAGGCTGCATTCACACCTAAACCTTTCCAGCTCGTGAAGCGCCTGTAAAAATGCCTGAAAAACGCCCAACAAGCAAAATCCCATTGATTTCAATGGGACCTGTTCACATTTGAGCGTTTTGTCAGCTGAAGCTAAACGCCTGGAAAACGCCTTGTGCCACTTTCACACTGAAGCACTTTACATGGGCTATAGCACTAATAATAGTGCCCGAGGGCTTTCACACTGGAGCGGTGCACTGGCGGCATCTTTGAGGAGTGTATACACCGCTCCTAAAGCGCCCCTGCCCATTGAAATCAATCACCCGAAATCAGTAGCAGTCGAAAAGCGTCGCTAAAACGACGGTAAAGCGGCATATTACAGGCGTTTTTCAGCTTTGTACATTGGTGACCTGTACAAAATCATGGTAAAAAACGCGTGACTTTGAAACGCTCAGGTGTGAATGCAGCTTCAGTGTTGTCACATGAAAATATATAATAAAATATTTACAAAAATGTGAGGGGTGTACTCACTTTTGTGAGATACTGTGTGTGTATATAGAGAGATATATCACTGTTTGGGAGCTACATAATGTAACCCAAAGCCTATGCACAAGATCACATAATCACTTGCTTAGCAGGGGGAGTTTTGGAGAGATGTAGCATTAGGAAAGACTTGTATTTAGAGAAGGACTATTTAACTTCTGTTCTTAACTACTGGGGAGGAGGCAGAGCCTTCATATGTAATGACAGCAAATCTGGTTAAACTTGTATGTACTTATTAAAAGCTAACTGTAGAAAGTTTTTAACCACTTGCTTACTGGGCACTTAAACCCCCTCCTGTCCAGACCAATTTTCAGCTTTCAGCGCTGATGCACTTTGAATGAAAATTGCGCGGTCATACAACACTGTACCCAAATGAAATTTTTCTTTCAAATTAAATCTCCCCCCCCCCCCCCCCCCACAAATAGAGCTTTCTTTTGGTGGTATTTGATCACCTCTGCGGTTTTTAAACCTTGTTAAAAAAATTTAAAAAGACCGAATTTAAAAAAAAAAAAAAAAAACATTTTTTATATTTTGTTATAAATTTTTGCAAACAGGTAATTTTTCTCCTTCATTGATGTACGCTCATGAGGCGGCTCTGATGGGTGGCAATAATGGGCACTGATCGGCACTGGTTGGTTACACTGATAGACAGCATTGCTAGGTTGCACTGATTGGCAACACTGATGGGCATTGATAGGTGGCGCTTGTGGGTATTGATAGGTGGCACTGGCAGGGGATACTGGTGGGCACAGATGAGGCAGAATTGCCTCTTCGTGACTGATGTCCCTTGCACGTAAGCCGGTGATCGACTTTTTTTTCTCCTCACACTGTCAGCGTGAGGAGAAAAAAAGATTACCGAGCTTTTGTTTACATCATGTGATCAGCTGTCATTGGCTGACAGCTGATCATGTGTTAAGGGGCCGGGATCGGCCCCTTACTCGGATCTGTGATCACCCGAGTCTGTGACTCGGTGATCACAGCGCACGCGCAGGGAGTGTGCAAAGCGGAGGCCGTCATATGACGGCCTCCCGGAAATTCAGGTCCGCGCTGTGGCCGTCATTCGACTAAAGTGTGGACGCCAAGTGGTTAAAACATTAACAGCATACTTTGGCGTGAGCTGACCTTTCATATGCACAATGTACCTAAACACAGGGGCGTTGCTAGGTCTGCAAAAGATCTGGTGCTAGAGCACATAGCAGCGGTCACCAACCCTTTTGCATGCCGGGGGGGGGGGGGGGGGGGCGGTGGTAATCAATTTTTCACGGGTGATTGCTGGTGTTGGCGGTCAATCATCATGGCATAATGATTGATATGGTGTCAGGGTGATTGGAGTGCATTATTTCTATTGTTACATTGTAATATATAATGAAGTGGTTTAACTCACCATCAGTGGGAGCCTGTCACCAGATGTAGCGTGTTACTTGCCACCGTCATCTGCCACTAGATGTGTATTGTCACTTGCCATGTCGCCTGCCACCAGATGTGGATTGTCACTTGCCACTTTCACCTGGAAACAGATGTGGATTGTCACTTGCCACATCTCCTGCCACCATTTGCAGATTGTCACTTGCTACGTCACCGGCCACCAGATGTGGGTTGTCACTTGCCAACTGATGTGGATTGTCACTAGCTATGCCAGCCAGTGCCACCAAATGTGGATTGACGCTGCATTGGTGGCAGGCTGACAGCACTGGTCCATTTAGTGAGCGCAAGAGCGGTGATGCGGGGCGGGCAGTGAGAGATGTCATCTCATCTCGCTGTTCCCCGACGCACCTCCGACATTGAAGCAAGGGGGTCTGGCTGAAAATTAAAGCGCCACGATGGCAGGAAGCACGTGACCTCCACTCCACCATGCTGTGAGGGCGGAAAAGCGCGTGTGTGGCGGGCAGTGAGAGATGTCATCTCTGCTGCTCGCCGCACCTCGCTCCCAAATTGAAGAGGCCCAGCTGTGAAGAGCGCTGATGTGGAGTGGGTGGAGAGAGATGTCATCTCTGCTCGTCCGCCCGCTCGCTTCTCTCCTCTGCCTCTCTCATGCAGCCTGCCCGCCTGCCGCAGCAGCCGCAACCTGCTGCTTAGGCAGGGACCCTGCAGCAAGAGACTCTGGGCTATAGTCCCAATAGCCACCCCCTAGCAACGCCCCACCCTAAAGACATTAGGCCTTATGTCAACTGGCTTTGATGGGCAAATACAGCATGCTTTTGACATTAGTTTAAGATGTTTTAGAAATTCTTGCAGGTGCAGTTGACTTGCATATGCATTGCTAAACCTTCATATAGACTTGTACAGATATAGAAACAATTTTGAAATAAAATCCCGATGTTGTTTGCCCTTATTGTCTCTTTTAGTATCCGTTAATTTTTATTCTTTCTTTTTTTTTTTTTTTTCTTTAGAATTGAGAAGTATTTACTTTGAGTAAAGGTCTGTGCAGTTCTTGTGACACAGGCCCTAATTTTTTGCTTCCGTCCCTGGGGATTGGGCAGTCGTCTTTTTGTTGTCTTTTGATTTAAATAATAATAATAAAAAAATCCTCTGTCTTTTATTTGTATGCAGACAGATGGAGCTTTATGTATTTTTCTTTTTTTTAGTCTCGAGTGGATTGTGTTAGATGTTTATTTCATTGATGTCATCATCTTGCATATGGTGTAAACAAACATCGTATTTTTTTTTCAGTGAAAAAAAGTTTGTTTTGCAGTTTCATTTGGTATTAACACCCCTATTTCTGCCATTTTGTAACAGGAACAGAATTTAACAGAATAGGCAAAGTTATCAAAATGATCATTTATTCTTCCCTCTGTTACCAGCGATAAGGAACAAAAAAGGTCTTCACCATGACTAAAGCGAGCCATACATACTTTATTGTCTTTCGTTTACCCAGCGGGTTGAACAAAACAAAATTAATCAATTCCCCCATCCACACATTTTGCGGTGGATGGGGGATTCCCTCCCGCTGAGCTTTTGTATTCCAACAGCTGGGAGGTTTCCCTGCCGAAAGAATATACTTACCAGCACCTCTGGCTATAGCCGGTGGCACAGATTGACCGATAAATGTCCAACAATGTACAGAAGTCAAACGAGAGACCAACTTCTGTGCAAACTGAATAATTCAACAGGTGGTAGCTGCTGTCACATTATAAAATTGGCATGTCTGCGCAGGACTCCACCCACACAGCTGCTTTATTCATTTACAGAGATCTGTGAATAAATAAACTACAAGTCACGTCTGTCACTGTGACAGGCAGCTTGTAGTTCTCAATGGACTATGAATACTCTTATCAGCATGTTCGTCCATTCACACTTCCTCCAGCTTTCTAACTAAATGTTGATGGGAAAGTGTGCATGAACCTGACATTGCACCCACTATTCGTAAAAGATTATGCAGCGCTCAAATGTACAATCAATTAATACAAAAATGTGTAACCATTAGTATTAAGTGAAAAGGAAAAACAAATGTCCACCAAATTGAAGAGACAAATATTTTTAAAAAAAAGTCTTAAGATATAAGAACACAAAATCCTTATAAATCCTAATGTATTTAGAAAATCAGCTGATTGGCATAGCTGGAATCACACTAAGAACACGATGAGGAAAGGGTGTTTACAGAAAACGACCACCACCAATTGTGCGGAGGCTTACCGGAATGTATGGACTTAAAGAGGTGTACAGGCTTGTGGTGATGAACACCATATATGTAGAGATGTGACGTCTACGATCTCTGGCCTGGATCAAAATGAGCAGGTATCCAGTATGTAGTACAAATGGGTTTCTCGTGGATGGAAGGAGGACCACAACGAATCTCGGTGTTCACACGATGTGACCAAATTTGAAAAAGATTCCACATAGTGTGATATATATGAAAGGGTTTATTAAAAAAGAATAAAATCAAAAAACTCACATTTCACATGGAGAAAAGTACACTTGCAAGGAAGACATGAATAAGCGTAATGGTGTAGGTAGGACTCAACCCGACACGTTTCGTCTACACAGACGTCATCTGGGGTATGAGTATTGCACCCACTATTCACTGTGAAAAACCATTACAAATACGCATTTTATTTTTATTTTTTTAACTTGCAAAATGTGCATTATTTTTTTTACGTAAAGGTGAACTTGGCCTTTACGCTTCCAGATATCTGGACAGTTCTTTACATTAAAGCAGGATTTTCCAAACTTTCTAAACAAAGGGCCGGTTTACCGTCCTTCAGACTTTGTGCAGGCCGGACTATGGCCAATGTGAGAAGAAAATGCCCTGGCGTCAATGGGAGTAAAGAATGCCTCATCATTGGTATTAGTGGGTGGAATATTATCCCGTTGTTGGTATTAGAGGAAGAAATAGGGCCCCATTGTTGGGGTCAGTGGTGGGAATATTGCCCTATATTTGATATTGGTGACCGGAATTATGCCCTATTGTGGATATAGAAGGAATAATGCCATGCATCACTGGGAGGAATACTCTCCCAGGTGCCTGATAAAGGCAAGTGTTCGCAGCTCCACGTGCCCGCCAGGAAGCTGACCCTCTACAGCACTAATCACAGGCTGTGAGACATTTCCTGATCTGTGCGGGCACGTGGAGCTGCGAACACGCCTGAGCTTATCCCTAAACGCAAGCAAAGGGCCACATCCGGCCACTAGGGCAGCAGTAAGGAGACCATTGTAATAAAGGAAGACCTATATGGCCTGGTTATTGCAAGATGACAGGTGTGTGTCTTGCTAAATGTGCGCTATGTAGAGGTTACTAGAGCAATGAGGCTGTTCAGTACACTCAGTGTCACACTCCAAGTTTAAAAGTCACTGTGTATGAATACCTATATCTTCTCCTTTCTTAAACCAGAGAGGAAGATTTTTTTTGTATGATGAAATTTGATATATTTTGCAAATAAAGTATTACAATAGTATCAAGGAGTCGGTGTTAATACAAGACCTGTTTTATATACAGAGCAAATTCCTTATTATCTTACTGTGGATTTAATTATCAAATACAAAGTGACTGATAAGTTTCACAGTATCAATATCGGTATGAATAGGTCGGCTGACCTTAGTCGTCGGTGTAAGATTCCAAAGGACCCCAATGGCACATTGGGGGTTATTTACTAAAGTAAAATCCACTTTGCACTGCAAGTGCATTTGAAAGTGTACTGAAAGTGCACTTAGAAGTGCAGTCGCTGTAGATCCG
Organism: Lithobates septentrionalis; assembly: GCA_037952835.1. NCBI lineage: Eukaryota > Metazoa > Chordata > Amphibia > Anura > Ranidae > Lithobates > Lithobates septentrionalis. Next base: position 3,417,804 of record JBBDGP010000542.1, read on the forward strand.
AGGGGCCATGCAAGGAAAATAAAAAACAGCATTTTAGCTTGCACATGATTGGATGATAAAATCAGCAGAGCTTCCACTCATTTTAGATCTACCCCTTAGATTTAGAGCGACTGCACTTTCAAGTGCACTTGCAGTGCAAAGTGGAGTTGCCTTTCGTAAATAACCCCCATTGTCACAATATTGCATATAAGAAACATAGAATCCATAAAACCTGCTAAGAAGGAAAAAAAAGGAAACACAAAAAAGAGAAGAAACATTTAACCATGTGTGCGTTCTTCATTCTTTGGCTGGTATAAGTCTGGAATAAGTTTCATAGCAGGTCCCTTTTGGACATCCACCCTCTATGGCCTACCACTGGCAGCTAGTGTGACTATCTGTTGGTTTTATTTGAAAACTAATCTGAGTGGGCAAACTTGTTAAAGTGGTTCTAAAGCCTAAACATTTTTGCCCTAATGCATTCCCTGCATTAAGGTAAAAATTGTTTATGTAGTAGTATGCATCCTCAAACCCATATATACTTACGTGAGCCCTCACTCGATCCAGCGTTTGTGGCCGTCTGTAGCGGCTCTTGCAGGCTTTGCTAAGGCAGCAGGAGCAATGCCGTCTGTGCCTATGGACACAGGCAGCACTGCTCAGGGTCAAGCCCGCAGGTGTGCCACGATAAGAAGTGACATCCTATGCTGGCACAGTGAGAAGTGAAGGTGTCATGGGCACTAGCGGGGAACCTGATAAAAGGAAGATCGGTGCCACTCTGTGCAATTTTATTGCACAAAGGTAAGTATATCGTATTGTTTAAGAAAAAAATGACTGCGTTCACTTTAATATAACTGTTTTATTTGTTACCTATCTAAGGCAATTGTCCTGCTACTCTGCAAACACTGATCTGAAGACATATGTTAAATCAAATTGTGCTATCTATGCATTATCTGTTCTGCCTTACTGTTAACTAATGTTGGCTATGTGGCAGACCATATGATTTATGTCTTTGTTTTGTACTTTGTCTAAAAAATTCAATAGAAAGTTTATTGGTTAAAAAATATAAATCTTTTTTTTTTTGTTCTCCTCAGGACTCCAGATGATCTCTCCAAACAGATCCTTGCCATACAGCGGCGAGAGATTAAGTTGAAAGAAGAGAATTTGACTATTACAAACAGGTATGATGGAAATGGCTTTTATTTCTTTGTTCTACATTTACTTGTAAATGTTTTTCCTCTTTACATTCCTATTCATAGTTTTGTCTTTCAAACAGTACATGGAGCCCGTCTGCTGTTTTTTAAAGCAGTTTCTTCACTTGAAAGGCTTTTTTCAAATAATGCCATTCATCTTTTCACAGGGGATTTCCACCTTTCTTTTCAAATTGCTTTTTATTTTATCATAAATACAGGCTTTATTTTCACAGTACATCTTTTATTGTAATGTGGTTTTTAGAGAGCCAAAGTTGTTCCATGAATCAAACTTTAAAACCCTGTAGTTAACCAAACCAGCTACTCACTCAGTGCTTCTAAAACTGTGAATGGACAGGAAAGTGCCATTGTGCAGTCCAAATTTTTAATTGGTTCAGAATAGACATATACATTTTAGTGTATTGTTGCCATGGTGTCACATGAGCTTAACCCATTCTTTTTATATAAACCCTTGTTGCCAGGATATTTAGAATGTAGTACAGTGTTTTTGTGCAGCGAGATAAAAAGAAAAAGGGGAGCACCATGTGCATTATCTTTTTGTAAAAGTATTTATTGAATAAAATGAAAAAATAAATTACTCACAAGCAGTTGTGGAACAAGGTGCAATGTGAAGAATGCACCGACTAGCAGCAAACTGTTCTATGATGAGTGAAACCTTCCAAAGGTCGTGGAGGAGCACACAAGCTTCACTACCAGCTGACGTGTTTCGAAGGGAAGGCAGTCACTGCTGAGCTCTGATGGGATGTTCCCTTCGAAACGCGTCGGTGGTAGTGATACTTATGTGCTCCTCCACGACCTTTGGAAGGTTTCGCTCATCGTAGAATCGTTTGCTGCTAGTCGGTGCGTTCTTCACATTGCACCTTGTTCCACAACCGCTTGTGAGTAATTTCTTTTTTCATTTTATTCAATAAATACTTTTACAAAAAGATAATACACATGGCTGGTGCGCCCCTTTTTTCTTTTTATCTAGTCGTCTACTAGGATTCCCCATCCTTGAGGGCAGCAAGGCCTGTGTCGTTGTATTACCTGTCTGGTCATCCACTTGTGCGCAGGAGTCATTTATGTTTCGGCTATCTACTGCTTGTGTTTTTGTGCAGGCCTGCAGATGGAAATCCGTGCACGGCTTGCTGAAAACACACTGCTCTTTCGTTTCACAATCACTGGTGACCATTCAGAACCAAATAAAAGGCCAGGCCATTAAAAAACAAAACAAAGCCAGGCTTGCCTTTACGCTTATATCTTTTTGCTTCTGAGTGATTTGACTTCTTATGGACAGTCATCTGGTTGGCTTTATGTAGATTTCAGTGCCCTGCTGATGAGATCACTGGCAGGTAGAGATGAAAATTATGGGAGGTGGGTGTTTTAATTAGAGATGGGTTTGCAGAATGTCCAAGATCATCTCCACTGACAACAAATGGTTAAAGCTGAACTCCAGACTTATATAGAAGTAACAAGTTATTGCAGTGTTGTATTAATACATCATTAAATGTGTTTATTTTTAATGCAAGCAGTGAAAGGATCTGAGTTAGTATTCGCGTCTTGCAGTCAGACTGGCAGCACAAGCAGCCAATCAAAAAACCATGCTGATAGGAGGAAAGAGGAGGGTGAAAGAATGGTAAGCCTTCCGGTTTCCTGGCTATCCTTTCACTGTCTAGTCACAGGCTGGCAATGGGCCATGACCTGTAAAGGTGCGACAGCTGAGAAAAATTAGGTGTGCTGTCCTACCAGACATGGCTTTGCTGTGTAGCAGACCTTTTGTAAAATCTCAGCACCAGAAGAACAGCAATTTTAAGTAAACACTCTCCCATATAAGTATTTCATCTGCATTTTACTGTTTGCCTGGAGTTCATCTTTAAATCTCATGATAGCAGGAATATTTAATTACCAGTGTATCCCTAGCCTATGGGATTTAGATTAGTCAGGTGCAGCAAACAAGGCCGAGTTCACATATATGCGAACTGAATGTGGGTTTTCCGCATTCAATTCACATAACAGGCACGTGTAACCGGCTCTCAATGGAAGCGGTTCACACAGGTCCGGGGCGACCGTGGTCTGGATTGCAGAAGGGTTCTAGTGCGTTTTTGGGTCTGATTCGGGTGCGAATTCAGGCAAAAATTTGGACCTGTATCGGTGAACAGGGACGCACCAGACCCATGCTGCAAACCACGGCCGCACCTATGTGAACCCAGTTATATTGTTGGGATGAACAGTTGGGTAGACAGGAGTAGATTTGCTAAATCTGATGCAGCTGTGTATGGTAGTCAATCAGCTTCTAATTCCAGCTTGTTCAAAAAAGCTTTGGCAATAAAACCTAAATGGATTGATTTCTATGCAGAGTTGCAGCAGATTTTGTACACTCCAGTTTTAGTAAATAACCCCCCAGAGTACACTGTTAGTTTATTTGTAACATTGTTCATGCAGGACTGAAGTTTTAATGAAATATTCTATTATGTGGAAATTTTGCTTTCAAAAAGCAAGTACACTTTTGTGAAAAGTATACTAAACTACCCCCCGAACCCCCTTATCACACCCATGAAACCCACAGCTTTAATTCCTCTCCAGGACAACCCTGGCCTATTTCAAGCCTCAACTTTGTTTACATCTGTCTGTTTGTCTGCCCTGCTAGCCTCGTTTGAACAGTAAGCAATCATAGGGTTGAATAGAACTGTCTGTTGGAATTGCATATATCTGCTTTATAGAAAGACAAGGCTTTGTGTACAGCTTGGGCCTACGATCGTTGGGGACAGGGGAAATGTGTATAAAGATTAACACAGGTAAAGGCATATTTGTTGCATTTAAACCAAAAATGTATCTGAGTTCCAGAGCAATGCGATATTGCGCAACATGTTTGCATAATATCACACCTCTCTAGATGGCCTTGCATGTCACTGCTGCTGTGTGGTGGCATGAATCAAGTGCCACTTTGCATCTTCTATGAAGTTAAGAAAAAAAGGAGCTGTGTGATGCAATACAATGTGCATCACACTGCTCCTTGTCACACGGCTCTGCAACTGTGACCTACATACAAGTTGGATGTCACATTTTCTGGTGAGTTCGGTATTCCACAGGTGGAAGGCATCACATGTGGAGTAAAATTAGGGTGGATTTATTATTAAGGAGTTTAATTACTGTAGATCTTGCAAAGTTTTTATAGAAATCTGGATGGCTATTTTCAATAAGGATTTTATTCCTCTCCAATGGGGAATAGAACCGTTGGATGTACACCTTTAATGTTTTGTGATATATAAATACAGTATAGTTATGATTTTGTAATATACGTTTTACACCTAGTTGGAGGGCGGTATTTGCAATTTCATTTTTATTTCATTTTATTTTATACTAAGGTATAGTAATGCCTATTTGATTATCACTTTTGATGTATCTAAGGCTAAGACTAAGCCTCTGAAAATTGAAGCCAATATGTATTTTTGGTTAAAGGTCACCTTTTAACAAACAATGTACAATTTTTTTCAGGTAAAATGTGCATTTACAATTTTTTTGTTTTGGGAGCCTATAAATCATTTACAAGCAAGCAGATACTCACTGAAATGAAGAATGAATGAACTACCACAGCGCTAAATAGCGCCGTGGTAGTTCATTGAGAACTACAAGCCAACAGCTGCAAAGACATGTTTCCCATTCTCCGAGGACTGTGAATGGATGACGTGGCCAGGCGGCGGAGCCCCAGCATGGTCACAATAGTTTCGAAGAGTGACAACAGGCACCCAGAAAAGCCTGTCCGCTGTCACTGGAAAGGGTGTGGATGCAGCTGCTGTTCCAAAAGGTGAACTTATCCTTTATTGCGCTGCCCTCTTCCTGAACCTCTTACAGCATCACCCACCCATATTGGGATCCGTCCTTGGGCGGGATTTTAAACACCTCAGACCGGTAAATTGCTGCTGCTTTCCAGTGTTTGTATCATTGGTCTTCTTTTGATCTTGTTTTTTTTTTTCTAAATATATGTTTTTTTTTCTTTAAATCTTTGAGTGTCGAGTCTTGTATCTCATACCCTGGAGTTAAGTGGCACAGTTGGCTAAACACTTGCTGGCTCTCTTGACATTTTGACGTGCTCTGAGCCCCTGAGAACAGCAGGAATAGTTTTTGGCAGTGCCAATAGCTACAGCAAAGTGCACTCTAGTGCTAAAACGACTGATATTTTACATACTTGAGTCATCTTCTGTGCCAGAGAAAAAAAAAAAAAAAAGAGCATTTGTCTGATCTTTAAATGTCAAGCACCGCGTTCTCTTTCATGAAATAGTATGCCCTTGCTTGATCTGTCTTTTGGAGGTCATTTGGACATGGTTTTCTGTCAAGTCATTTTAATGTTGACTCTCTACAGAAATACTACATTTAATCTGTTCAGTTACTCACAAAACGCATTACATCGGTTGCACAATTTTTGGGTAAGAGCATAAGTCTTCCTCCTTGGGTATTTGGACTCCCCATTTAACAGTATAACCACTTCAGCCCTGGAAGATTTTACCCCCTTCCTGACCAGAGCACTTTTTACAATTTGGCACGGCGTCGCTTTAACTGACAATTGCGCGGTCATGCAATGCTGTACCCGAAAAAAAAAGTATATTTTTTTTCATTTTGCAATAATAAATATATCCTAAATATTTAAAAAAAAAAACAAAAGTTATAGCGTCTACGTACTATGGGAAAGATTTATGGCTTTTTAAAGGTGTTTATTTATTTTTTTTTTTTTTACTAGTAATGGCAGTGATCTGCGATTTTTAGTGGTATTGCGGCGGACAGATCAGACACTTTTGACACATTTTTGGGATCATTGACATTTATAGAGCGATCAGTGCTATAAATATGCACTGATTACTGTATAAATGTCACTGGCAGGGAAGGGGTTAACACTAGGAGGCGATCAAGGGGTTAAGGCCTCTTTCACACAGATGATCCGTATGTCCGTTTTTCATCCTTCTGTTTTCGGATGAAAAACAGACATACATATATCCCTATGGAATAGCGGATGTCAGCGGATGAATGTCCGCTGACATCCGACCCACTCCGATCCGAAAAAGTGTAACAGAGGAAAACCCTACTTTTCCATCCGTGATGGGATCGGGTGACAACGGACACTACGGTCCGTCATCATCCGATCCTCCATAGGGGAGAGCGGAGCTCTGACAGGTCTGTCGCTGCACAGTGTGCAGCAACGGACCGGTCATCTTCCTGCTCAGCAGGTATCGGCGGAGCGTTCCCCGCTGAGCAAGCGGATGTTCAAGGGCGGATCATCACTGATCCGCCCCATGTGAAAGAGCCCTAACTGTGTGTTTCCCTCGCTGTGTTCTAACTGTGTGGGATGGGACTAAATAGGAGAGATGACAAATCGTTGTTCCTACTTTGTAGGAACTCATGATCTGTCTCCTCTGACAGCACAGGGATTTGTGTGTTAATACACACACACAAATCCCCGCGCTGGCTCCCGTGTACGCGATTGCGCCCGCCGGCCACACGCATCGGGTCCCCCGTGGCGCTAGCGTGCCCTGTGGGGGCTCTCCTGGGCAAAGCCGTGTATATATACACTGGATTTCGCCCAGGAGAGCCATTCTGCCGCAGTATATCTGCGTGAGCCAGTCAGGAACCGGTTAAAGCCCTGTTGAAGTAACATAAATAGTTCTGCAGAGTTAGACCTCACTACACCCCTTTTATTTCTTTGCAGTGCAGGTATCTTTGAGGACCTTTGTACCCAGCATAGGCAACTTGGGAGGAGGGCAGGCAGCAGCATTTTCAGTGAGAGAGGAAAAAAAGCATTTCATGAAAGAAAAACGAGTCACAAATTGTGACACAATGTGATTCCGACTAGAAAGTAGTATAATAATATGGAAACACTAGTTTCTGATTTTTAAATTTTTTTACAGCTTGTGATGCAAGCAAAGGCAATAGAATATTGGCATGCAATAAAAAGGGGATTACCTCCAGTGATAAAACGATAATTTTCCCCACTCTACAAGACTTTGGAGTATGCCCTCCAGTTCTGGGCACCAGTCCTCAGGAAGGATGTGCTGGAAATGGAGAAAGTCCAGAGAAGGGCAACAAAGCTAATAAAGGGAATGGAGGATCTTGGTTATGAGGAAAAATTATGGGCACTGAACTTGAGATGGGATATAATTTCAATGTACAAATACCGTACTGGTGACCCCACAAAAGGGATAAAACTTTTCGGCGAAAGGGCATTTAAAGACTCACGGCCATTCACTAAAATTAACGGAAAACCGATTTAACCGGAAACTACGTGGGGGTTCTTTATGGCAAGAATGTTGAATTCTCTTCCACAAGCAGTGATTTCAGCAGGGAGCATAGATAATATCATAAAACTATTAGATAGGCACCTAAACAACCACAACATACAGGGATATACAACGTAATATTGACGTAAAAGCGCACACACGTGTTGGACTTGTGTCTTTTTTCCAACCTTACCAACTATTTAACAATGATATGATGCATGCTGCATTTTTAGCTTTTGACAACCACAAGTTTTATGCTGTAATCAGCTGGGTTTTGTAACAAAACATTTAAAATTGCTCAGGTTCCCAAAACTGTATCTTGAAAGGAAAGGGGTAGGGTCACATGTTCCCCTGTACCCAGAAGAATCAGATGCTGCACAGGGATGATCGGGGTAGGAAGCAAAGTATCTACAATAGGATGTGTGGGCTGCCTGCTAAACCTGTTACATTGATCTGAATTGTTAACTGCATTTTATGTTCTGTCTGGAGCTTATCAAATAGTGAAGATTAATCTCCCAGGGGGGTAGGACCTAACAGATGCCTAATACCTGAGCATAAAACTATCGTATTGCCCTATCCAACTTCTGCATTTTTAACTACTGAGGTAACCTGGAGTCGACTCTCCTTCACCAGAACACGCATGGCCTCGTCCACCCCGCAGCCAGCGGTGGACTGATTTGCTAATATCCTTGAGGGCAGCACCAATTGTTAAGCCAGCCCCGCCACTATAATTAACAAAGTGAAACTTGACATTTCTGTGATACCACGGGACCTCCAAAATCTGCGAGGGTCAAGTCCAGAGACAAAGATCTAGTGTATTTCCTCTAGCTTACAGCAGAAAATGCTTGCCAGGTCCTGTGGGTTACACTCTTGAGAGACTGACGACCAAGAAAACGGCTAACACCGCTCCAGTCTTGGTGTGGTGAGTCTGCTGGAAAAAGCTGAAGGTGAGGCTATGCTTGCCGAACTCATCTGCAGAGAGATCTTCACCTCTGCCTTTTGTGGTGGAGAGGACTCAGGATCTCACCAAGAACCCCCACCCCCCGGCGCACCACCTCATACCTTCATTATGAAGCCATTGAATTTTATAGAATAAATCTTTGAAACATTGACAAAGGTTCTAACTTTCCCTCACATTATCTATTCCAATTATTTTTAAAATAATTCTCCCATTTTATTATAGTTATGTTTTTCTAATTATTCCGTTTTGAGCTATATGATTTCTCCATTAACTAGAATAACTTACCAAGATAAAAAAGCAATATGCTATTATAATAGTAATAGACTGTGTTGACAATAGTTTTGCGAAGTGTTACTGCATGTTCAACACAGAAAACTGCAACTTGAAAATGACCGCAGCTGTTTTACCTGTCAAAGGATTTGTTTTTCTAACCATGCATTTGCTGTTTTGCCACACTGGTAGTAGGGCAGGTGACTTGATTTTTCGCTACTGCAGTTAAGTAACACAAGTCTCCTTCTTGTCCCATCCTGTGACTGCGCAGTGAAAGCAGTGTCCAGATAAGCTCATATTTGTGTCACTCTGCACTCTCCTAGAACACTTGTTCCTTGTTAGCACATGAGCACTGCAGCCCAAGTGAAAACTGTTATAAAAGAATATTCAAGCCAACCTCCTTTGAAAATGTATTTATTAGATTCAGTACTACTTGGTCACTTTCCTAGAGCAAATTGGTAGTCTGTGGGCTCAGGCTTAACTAGCTGCATATACTGATCAGCCAAAGCTTTATAACCACTGACAGGTTAAGTAAATAACATTAATATCTTGTTACCATGACATCTGTAAGATGGTGGGATAGACTAGCCAGCAAGTAAACATGTTGTCCCTAAAGTTGATGTGTTGAAAGCAGAAAAAAATTGGTTTCGCAGTTTTTTTTTAAATGGGGTTAGATAAGCTGCAGACCAGTCAGGGTGCCTATGCTGACCTTCTAAAAGCACCTACAATAGGCACGTGAGCTTCAGAACTGGACCACAGGACAATGTAAGAAGGGTGGACTGATCTGTTGAATCACATTTTCGTTTACATCAAGTGGTTGGTTGGGTATATGTGCATCGCTGAGATGGCACTAAGATGCAGTATGGGAAAAAGGCAAGCCGATAGAGGCACTGTGATGCTTTAGACCAGGGGTCTCCAAATTATGGCTCTCCAGTTGTTTAGGAACTACAATTTCCATGCATTTCCATGAATTCCCATGAATGTGAATGTCTCTTTTACAATGCCTCATGGAACCTGTATTTCCTCAACAGCTGGAGGGCCGTTGTTTGGAGATCCCTGCTTTAGACAATGTTCTGCTGGGAAACCTTGGGTCCTGCCATTCATGTGGATGATATTTTGACATGTTTCACTTTCTGACCAAGTACACCCCTTTATGGAAACAGTATTCCCTGATGGCAGTGGCCTCTTTCAACAGGATAGTGCACCCTGCCACACTGCAAAAATAGTTCAAGAATGATTTTGAGGAACATAGCTAGTTTGAGGTATTGGCCTCCAAATTCTCCAGATTTTATTCGTTAAGCATCTGTTGAATGTGTTGTAAAAACAATTCAATTCCATGGATAGATTGGTTGGCATTTTAAAGTGCCACATCCCTAGGTCAAAATATTAAAGTTCAGATTAAGTTCAGGTTAATAAGACCTCTAAGTATGGCAGTATTTTAATGGTACAAGTCCATATGAAGGTAAAATTTAAAGTTTATTACAAAAATACATTTTTCTAAAGGACAACAAACCTTTTGGTTTAAAATTAATTAAATGTCCATTCCATGGAGGCCTCACTTTGCTACTTAGAGGGCCTAAAAGATCTGCTGCTGATGGCTTGGTACCATATACAATGAAGGTCTACTGGCGTCCATGCCTCAATGGGTCTGTGCTTTTTTGGCCACAAAAGGGGGACCTACTCAGTATCAGGTGGTTGGTCATAAAGTAATGGCTGATCAGTAGGTGGGTACTTAGCCAGTCTCAACATGGAAATCAGTGGATTAGCAATGATAGGCATGATATTGCATTTCTTTATCATATATCATGGGACACAGAGTTAGGCTATTATCCCATACTGGGTTCTATGCCATCTTTAGTGACACTGGTAGACCTAAAGACAAGAAGTCCGCCCCTATATAACCCCTCCCATACAGGAAGTACTTCAGTTTACCAGTGTCTGCAAGGAGAATGGGCATGTTTGTTTGAGCTCTCTCGAGCACCATGTCTTCAAAGAAAAGAATTTTACAGGTAAGTATGATGAAAAAATTATATTTTTCAGAAGGTCAGCAAGTGCACAACATGTATTTCTGTCATAAAGTTTTAGTAACAGTCCTGGTTCTTCTAGAATGGCGCTTTACTGTATATTCTGTTAGATGGCTGAAGTTTCCATGGATGGGCTAAAGTTCAGGACACTGCAGTACTGTGAATATTTAGTTCATCAGAAATGTCTCCACAGCATGCAAAGATAGCTTGACTGAAACACATAGTCAATCTGATGTCGCATTTTTTGTAAATAAAGTCTGCAGAATTATTAATGCCTCACATTGGTGCTTTTTTTTGTTTTTTTCCTCAGTGTTTGATCTGAGCTGTCTGTATTAGCCGTTAAGTATTTGATGGCTCTGGATGGAAAGATTAAGCACATTGCTGAAATCCAGAAGATTGGACTGGACCCCAGTCAATTTGTTTTGCATGCTGCTTCAGCGTCTTAACACTTTCAGTAAGCAGCATTTTTGGCAGCAGCCTGACCAGGCTTCATTAATGTGAATTCCCCTGCCCAGTATAGCCATATAAATTACATCTCGCACTGATTTCTGTAAAATACTGAATGGCAGTTTACCAAAATGTTGCTGTAGTACAAATGATTTAATCGAGAAATCTTTCTGTGAACTTTTTTTTTTTTTGTGAAGACCTTGGCGGTATTCCTACCAGCTGGAGCATTAAACTTGAAAATCTGGCACATCTCTGCATCAAGGTGGATGTATAAAAGTAGATTTCAGGTAACAATGATAGAATCTAAAAGCTAGTACACAGAACCACGTGCTTCTATAAAAATCTAGACAGGAATAATTTTAGGGGCTCAGTTACTGGGAGTCAAATATTAATAAAGCTCATATACCGTGTATATTCGAGTATAAGCCGAGTTTTTCAGCAAATTTTTTTGTGCTGAAAATGCCCCCCTCGGCTTATACTCGAGTCTCCTTCCTCACTGTCCATCTGCAGCCTTACCATCTCCTGGCTGTCCTGTCAAGGTTTCTGCCTGCAGTGTGGTAATGAAGGGTAATAGTCTGGGGGAGGAAGGAAGGATTTAATTCTCTACGATCTCCCAGCGCTGTGATATGTACTCTAGTCAGTGTCCGTGCAGTGTACCAAAGCCCCGCCTCCTCCTCGTCCGTGATAGGCTGAACACTGACTCCTTGCTGGTAAACTGAGTCAGTGTTCCGTCACGGACGAAGACGAGGAGGAAGCGGGGCTTTGGTACACTGCACGGCCGCCGACTAGACTACAGCTGTTCATCTTCGGCTATTTTCGGCGGCTCCATTGTGGTTCGTACTGCACAAGCGCTGCGCCTGCGCAGTACAAAGGGGGCATTATCCACCGGGAACCTTTTTCGGCAGGACTCCGGGAGATCGTAGAGAATTAATTCCTTCCTTCCTCCCCCAGACCATTACCCTTCATTACCACACTGCAAGCAGAAACCTTGACAGGACAGCCGGGAGATCGTAAGGCTGCAGATGGACACAAGCTGCGCCTGGAGATCAGGTACATGAGGCAGGGAGCTTTCCCTGATGGCCAATTAAACCCCACTGCAGATGCCTGTAAACCCCCACAGTAAATGCAGCGTTACATAATTGAGGACAGTGAGGCTGAGGCATGCATATGGGCACACAGTGAGGCTGCAAATGGACATTGTTGACCCTCTTTTCCACTTACTGCTGCATTTCTCTCCCTCGGCTTATACTCGAGTCAATACGTTTCCCAGTTTTTTTGGTAAAATTAGGTGCCTAGGCTTATATTCGGGTCGGCTTATACTCGAATATATACAGTAATTATAGCACAAGCTGCTTTGTAAATGTAATATTGTTAATAACCTTTCCCTTGCAATTAGCAGCCATCTTTGTTTTTCCAAAATGCCAATATACTCTTGTTTTCTTGCATTCATGGCAGCACTTGGGAACATTCTTCTGTACATTGTATTTATAAAGCACTCTGAAACATTTCTGGGATTTGTTTCCCAAAGTTTTATACTCTTATTACAGTACCGAGGTTGATCATCTGATTATTTCTGGAAGAGACTTTTTTTTCCAGTTATATGCAGCCCCTAAAGAAGATGTTAAAGCGTTTGTTACTCCAACGCTTTATATTCCTGATATATGCCTGCTATACCATGCACTTATGAGAAAGTATCCTGTTCTCTTTTTATTGCTTCCTTTTGTGTGAAATCCCTGGTGTTCCTGCTAGTCCCCTTAGTTTCCTATTAAAAGCTCCTCCAATGATCAGGCTTATCCTGGCACCCCCCAGCTGCACTGCCATTCAATTGAAGATCAGTATGCAGCCCCCCCCCCCTCCCCCGGCTCTTATGTAGCTAAGAACAAAGTGAATGTGATCACTTATAAAAAAAAGGAAACAAGGTATTTATAATGTTTTGTTTATATCTATACAAACATGTTTTGCATTTATTGTCTATTTTAAACTGAATGGGTTGTTTTACAAGGTGATCGTTTATCATTGTTACCATGGTGCAACAGCCTTCCTGATCGGCTACAAATTAAATTGATTGTTTAGATTTGTCCTTCTATTACATATACACTATGGGGGAGATTTTCTAAAACTGGAGAGTGCAAAATCTGGTGCAGCTGTGCATGGCTTTGACTACAAAACCTGGAAGCTGATTGGTTTCTATGCAGAGTTGCACTAGATTTAGCACTCTCCAGTTTTAGTAAATCTCCCCCTATATTACATAGTTTTGGTAAATCTGAAAAAGATTTACAGAGTTTTGTTATTTATATTGAGTGCATACTATACAGAGATTTTCTGTCATAAGCTATCTTGCGAAAATTTTATCTTTGTAGAAGCAAACACAGCCCGATGTTTCAACAATAGGACACTCTTAGCGATCTTTGCGCCTCCTCTTTTTCTGCGGGACTAACCTAGCCATGGGGAGAGGTAGTCTACGTGCTCCCGAGCTGTGTGTCTACAGAGCTGCGCTCCATAGACTTACACAGCGGGACTTAGGCCCACCCCCCCACTTCCTCTGATTGACCGCAACAAAAGCCAATGGCTCCTGCTGCTGCTGCAGTGAAAAGAGGAAATAAGGGGAGAAAAGATCCAGCTTTGCACTGTGTTCATCTCTTCTCCTCTCTCTTACTCTTCACACAGGGTAAGGGGGGCACAGAGAAACTAAAAACATTTTTTACCTTAATGCAAGCAATGCATTAAGGTAAAAAAGTCTTTAGTTTTAGTAACACTTTGTTTAGCATAAATAAACTTTTTGTATTTTGATATATTTGATATAGAATATATATAGTCATTTTCTATGGTTTCTGCATGCAACACCTGATTCTAGATTTATTTATCTGAAAAAGTTTTATTTTAGATTGTTATATGGATTTGTCAATTCATTTTTATATAACACAAAATACTTTATAATTCAATAAGACATCACAACAGGTTTTCTTGTGGAAGTCTCTCTGTTAAGATTACTTTTTATTCCAAGTCACATAAATGAGAATCTCAAAACGACAATCAATTCACACACAACCAGAAACTTTTTCAGGGTACATGGGACAATAATAAAAGGTGTCTGCTTTACCTTGAGAAAGTGTCTATTTGCACATGAAACGTTTGCGAGAAATGCCAACATAACATGCATAATAAGTGAAGCACTCGCTGAACATAAGCCAATAGGGATCAGTGGACACGACCCCCTGCTGAGCAGGTGGATTTGAGCCGGTGTTCCGTCAGAAAAAGCGACCCGTCAGATTAGGTAACGGAAGTGACGTTCCATCAGCTGTGCATGCGTTTTATCGCTACCAGGGTTGCTAATCTGACAGAACTCCTGCAGTCAGAAGGCTGCAGCGGACATCTTACTACACCGAGCAATAAAGTGAGCATATATAAAAAAAAATAATATATTGACATCTGATGCTGTTTTGATGTTACATTTTAATAGAAGCTGGACGCCAGCAGTAGGAAGGTGGTGGAGACCATGTTGGTACACCCGGAACTGCTCAGCACTAAACCTTTAGGCTTTCAAAATGTAACATGAAAACAGCATCACAGATATCAATATACTATAATTATTTATATACGCTCACTTTATTGCTAAAATTGCTCTGAAATTCAAGCTGTAACTGGGTGTATTAAGATGTCCACTGCCGCCTTCTGACTGCAGGTGTTGTCATATTGGCAAACCTGGTAGCGGTGGAACGCATGCGCAGCTGTCTGAATGTGAGTTTGCCCATGTGAACGGGCTAATAGTACATCTCATTATACATCACATCTAGTAAGTAGATGGACTATTGAGGTGGAGGAAGGTACAGGGGCTGTGTATCCTATACAATTTATCAATCCAAAGAACAACTCCTAGAGCTTAAACAGCCCAGAGCACATGTGAAGGGATGTTGGGGATGCCATGTTCCATGCACCATCCTCCAGTACAGCCAGGCCTACTGACGACCGTGACACACCCAGTTTTCCCTCAGTGCAGCCTGTGATAGAGATGGGAAGAGCGCAGCCCAGCTGGTATTGGCAAACAGTTCAGTCCCACACCAGCAGGCAGCCACTGAAAACGAAACCATAATAACCCATCTTGTGGCAGGACGAGTAACGGTTCCCTTGTCATTCTATGGGGGGGAGACTGTACATGCGATGTAGATGGCATAGGAGGCACTGTGGTAATCAATTCAGCCTGGATCTCTGTCAAAGGACAGATTCCAATTGTACAGCAAGTGACTGGGGATGGGATGTTACTGCCCCTCCTATGCTGGCGCCCTCAGGCAGCTGCCTAATGCTTGAACCGGCCCTGATCTCATTACAAAATTGAAGGAACATTTAAGTAGCATAACGCTCCTCCATCTAGATGGTTACTTTATTTCCATACAGGCAGAATTATTAGAGCACACAAATAATAAAAAAGATGAGGCCTGAACCATAGTGCATGCGTACAGTACTGAACCATAGTGTATACGTACAGAGAACACCTTGCAACCACCAGGATGACAAATATTCCATAATGCCCATGCAAATATTAAAAAATACAAACATAGCCATCAGCCTTAAACTAAGCATGAAGTACGAGCCCAGTGCATGCCTTGCTTATACATCTATTATTATATTCTATGTATCTGTACTAAATTAGAATATTTATTCTTATATACATCTCTGTTTATGAATTACCTGTGGCAAAACTGATTTAATTGTTTCATAAGCAGCATCACTTGAACTGCTCCCTCACCCATTATCACCACTATAGGCATGCACACAGGTTGTGCCAGGCATGCCTGGGCACTCCCTAATCACCCCGTGCGGTGCCGCTGCCAGAGGGTGAGGTGTGAGCGCTCAGTCATTTTGAGGGTCAGATTAACCTTTTCACTGTTGGCCTTTTTTTTTTTTCATTTTTGCACATGTGCTAATTGATTTCTGCTCTCCAAGCATTCCATAGTTTGTGAAATGAAGGCCCCAGCCCCACCTCTGACATACAGTGCCTTGCAAAAGTATTCACCTCCTTGGATTTTTACCTATTTTGTTAAATTACAGCCTGTAGTTCAATGTTTTTTTAATCTGAATTCTATGCGATAGTCTAAGTTGGTGAAGTAAAATTAGAAACGTATATATACATAAAACTATTTTTCAGAAATAAAAAACTGATAATTGGGATGTGCGTATGTATTCACCCCCTTTGTTATGAAGCCCATAAAAAGCTCTGGTGCAACCAATTACCTTCAGAAGTCACATAATTAGTGAAATGATGTCCACCTGTGTGCAATCTAAGTGTCACATGATCTGTCATTACATATACACGCCTTTTTGAAAGGCCTCAGAGGCTGCAACACCTAAGCAAGAGGCACCACTAACCAAACACTGCCATGAAGACCAAGGAACTCTCCAGACAAGTAAGGGACAATGTTGTTGAGAAGTACAAGTCAGGGTTAGGTTATAAAAAAAAATATTCAAATCTTTGATGATCCCTAGGAGCACCATCAAATCTATCATAACCAAAAGGAAAGAACATGGCACAACAGCAAACCTGCCAAGAGACGGCCGCACACCAAAACTCACGGACCGGGCAAGGAGGGCATTAATCAGAGAGGCAGCACAGAGAACTAAGGTAACCCTGGAGGAGCTGCAGAGTTCCGCAGCAGAGACTGGTGTATCTGTACATAGGACGGCAATTAGCCGTACGCTCCATAGAGTTGGGCTTTATGGCAGAGTGGCTAGAAGAAAGATATTACTTTCAGCAAAAACCAAAATGACACATTTTGAATTTGCGAAAAGGCATGTGGGAGACTCCCAAAATGTATGGAGGAAGGTGCTCTGGTCTGATGAGACTAAAATGGAACTTTTGACCATCAAAGAAAACGCTATGTTTAGCGCAAACCTAACACATCACATCACCCAAAGAACACCATCCCAACAGTGAAACATGGTGGTGGCAGCACCATGCTGTGGGGATGTTTTTCAGCAGTCGAGGGAAAGATGGATGGTGCTAAATACAGGGATATTCTTGAGCAAAACCTGTACCACTCTGTGTGCGAATTTGAGGCTAGGATGGAGGTTCACCCTCCAGCAGGATAATGACCCCAAACACACTGCTAAAGCAACACTTGAGTGGTTTAAGGAGAAACATGTAAATGTGTTGGAATGGCCTAGTCAAAGCCCAGACCTCAATCCAATAGAAAATCTGTGGTCAGACTTAGATTGCTGTTCACAAGCGCAAACCGTCCAACTTGGAGGAGCTGGAGCAGTTTTGCAAGGAGGAATGGGCAAAAATCCCAGTGGTAAGATGTGGCAAGCTCATAGAGACTTATCCAAAGCGACTTGGAGTTGTGATAGCCGCAAAAGGTGGCTCTACAAACTATTGACTTTAGGGGGGTGAATAGTTATGCATATTGACTTTTTATGTTATTTTGTCCTATTTCTTGTTTGTTTCTCAATAATTAAGAAAAAAGAAAAAATCTTCAAAGTTGTGGGCATGTTCTGTAAATTAAATTATGAGGCAACAAAACACGAAAAATGCCAAGGGTGGTGAATACTTTTGCAAGGCACCTGTCCACCTGGATGGCAAACACCCATTTTTTTCTTTTTTGCCCAACAAGCATTGGGCAGCCCCTTGATTTGGGTGCGCTGCCCTATACGCGACAAGCGTGGCAAAGTAGCTCATGGCGTGTTCCAGTTTGTTTTCTTTTCCATGCATTTTGCCATATTTGTTTTGTTGTCGTCTCATGTTTGGGGTTACATTTACAATAAACGACACATATGAGAGGCACATATTTGTGTGTGTTCCGGGATTGCATGGAAACGTGCATTTCTGTTAGCAATACATGCAGATGTGAATGGAGACTAACTCGTATGGTGGAAATTTGTCCCAGCGGCATGCAGTGTTCCGCCATATTTCCATTTTTTTTCCTTTGTTCCCTGGTACCATTTTTCCTTTTTCTCCAAGTATGGGACGTGAGTGATTGTACATACAGAGCAGGAGATCTATGGATTGGGGGGATGTTCAGTAGATAGAGCATATGACTGGAAGCAGGGCCAAGACGGGGGGGGTGTCACATGGCCTAAGCACTATGCTTGGGGGGGGGGGGGGGGGGTGACCGCTGCAGGCTCCCTCTCCTAGCACCTCCCCCACAACACTACATCATACTCCTCCACCCAGGGCCAGTGCTAGATTATTTTGCACCCTAGGCGAGACTAGCTACTTGCAACCCCCCCCAAAAATAAACTTCCGAGCATGTTCAAATACATTCAAAATTCATATAGTTATATTTTTATATATTTATAAACCCTATATTTATAAAATATATGAATTTTGAATGTATTTGAACTGAGAATGTTTGGTGCTGTAGAGCGACGATATTCAGAGCCCGCCTTTAAGATCCACTTATAAGGCTCCAATAGTCCCATTTTCTTGGGCTCACCCCCCCCCCCAATGCAATTTCGCTCTTCATCTGCACTGAGACATACAATAAATAGCAGCTAGGCAAGAGTTTACTGCAGCAGATCAGGCAGCGATTGGTTGCCAGAGTTTACAGCACACTTCTGCTTGCTTATTGGCTGCTAGAGGTTCCTCCACATCTTTACAGCTCACTAATTGGATGCTAGAGGTTACTGAACATCTTTACCGTTCACTGGTTGCTATAGGTTAAGGTGAGAAACTCTCTATGAAGGGGCCCCTGGACTGAAGGTAGCGGCCTCTTTATGAAAGCTCTTCATAGAGAGACTGCTACCTCCAGTCCAGAGGTGACTTACACCTCCAGTTCAGGGGCCGGGGGCCCCTCTATAGAGAGACTTTCTTTACACTAGGTGCCCCTCCATAGAAAAACTGCTACCTCAAGTCTATTGGCCCCTCCTATTTTAGGGTGACATTAGAATAGAAAGCCCCATGGATACTAAATCAGTTCGGAGTGCAGTGACAGTATTGCAGGAACACTGTGCTCCCTCCAGCAGTTTATGGGTTAAGGTGCCCATTCAGTGCATGTCCTTTATGTACGTATGTATGTGCTTGCTGTGTGGTAAAGGGATTGCACTCTGTCACAGTAGAGCCTTGGGGTGGGTGGGCAAGGAAGCGGACAGCCCCAGACTCCCAGCATGCCCTGGCACATCAGTGGCAGCGTCCCCAGTAGAAATGAAGCTGTGCGAGGAGAGGAAAAGGACAGATTACGCTGATGCGACAGGGCTGCAGTCAGCACTAGAGGAGGCAAATGCGGCCGTCTGCCCCTTCTGTGGCTGATGCCACAAACCCTGGACAGCAAGGGAAACCAGGGGCCATGGCTGCCTAGTTTGCCTAGTGGTAGCGTCAGCCCTGCAACTACCCCACCCCTACCTACTCTGCGCCACCCACTCCTCAGTCTGAATTCTCCTATCTTCTTTCATACACCGAGAGATTGATGAGTCTCCTCCCACATAAAGTCCCTGGCTCCACCCCCTGCACAGGCTGATAGACACATAGAGCCTTCACTAAGATGGTGAAGTGCTCACAAGTCCTGGTCCAGTGAGCGGGGGGGGGGGGGGGGGGCGATGGGTGAAAAGACACTTGTGTTGTCCTAATCTTGTGTCTCTGCATTCATTTATCTGTTATCGCCATACAAATACTTATGCTGTTTTTTTTTTTTTTTCTTTTTTTTTTTTTTTTTTAGAAGCAGGCAGACATGTGTAGAGTGTGCATGTTTTCTTTGGCTGGAAATGCTGGAGGAAAGTTCTGTATCTCCTTTACTCCTGAGTATAAATAGCTGTAAAATGTGGTGTGAATGTGAGCAGACAGAGGTTTTAAGCCTGAAGTCCCGATACGTCAAATCCGGCACGGACGTTGGAACACATGCTGGTCTGTTTCTTACCAGAGATTTTTATCTTAATTGTCTACTTCTTTTAAAGGAGCTTTTATTATAAGATGCCTAAGCTGAATAAAGGATTTTAAAGGATCTTACGCTATGTGGAGTCCTCTGTTTGTATATTCCATGCCTGCATATCCTGGATTCTGAGCGCCACCCTAGGAGGCCAACCTATACAGTGGAAGCATCTGGTGATAATCACAGAGGGATAGGTCCCCCCTTAAGAGACCTAAAGCACAGTTGACTCTGCTTGCCATACGGCAGAGGAGTCCAACCCATACGGTGAGTGGGGAACCACACAGCGGTGGAATTAGTCACCTTTGGAGCACGGAGCACCAAGCACTTTGTTTTGCTGCATTTTGCACATATTATCACTAGTCAAAATCAAGTAACTATTATTAGCTATTTATGTAACAATAGAGTTTATAGTTTGTCACTTGGTTATGAGTGCTATTTTTGACAGTGGATTTATTGATTAAGCATAAAAGCTTTTATTTGATAGAAGTGGGGCGGGGCAAGCGCTGTTTAGTTCAAATTAACCACCACAGTTTGTTCCCCCTCGCAAGGGACAGCAGCGCCCAGATACAATCACACCGTATCACCATGGCGCGAGTGTCATTCTATTTACAGAGGTTTAAAGAAGTTTGTACAATCTGATTGTATTGTGTATGATCCACTTTGTTCTTGCCTCTAGTTGTTCAAATGAGAATATCCCTAATTTTGTCGCCCAGCCACTTATTAAAATGCTCCTGGCTGGCCCCTGGATAAGCGCTGCGCTTGTCAGTCATTCCTATGGAGCTTTTGATTGTGCGCAATGGATTTGTAAAATAAGAAGCTTTGTTAGGGATTACTGGTAGTTGAGTTGAAATCACATGACCCGTTCAGTTCCAGCAGTTGACATTCTGTATATTGATGTCGAAGACACTTTAAAACCCATCCAACAACCACAATTTGGTACCTTTTTATATAAAAGCTCTTTTTGAAAACCACTGCTCTCCAGCTGGCCTTTTTGCACAATATATACTATTATACTTTTTTATTGTTTTGTTTTTCTTCTATCTGTTGATCAATTGGTGTCCATTTTTTTTTTTCAAATTGTATGAATTATAGTTTTTCAGAGCAACCCTTATATCACATCTCGCATATCTTCCATCGCAATGAATACAAATCTGCAGAGTGATGGTGTGAAAACGAATTTGTGTTTGTTACTCCTGGAATTTGTTGTGAACAACCAACAATATGTCTGTTCTTTAAAACAAACAAAAAAAAAAAAATACATTTATTCATTTTTTTAAATAAAAAAGAAAAGTTGCAGTAAACAAGTGCTAGCTTCACGTCCTGTGCCAAGGATACCAGCATTCAAAGGCTGTTTGCTTTTAAACAGGCTTTGAAACATTGAAATATGATTTAATTTTCTCTTTAATCTCTGTGCTGTGCTGGCAGTTCTTGTTGTATTCTCCTCACACTTGTCTACACACGCTAAGATTCTGTGCCATGGCAGCTTATGTGGAAGAAAAATCTCTGGAGATTTCTAAAGAAAAGGAATTTGGAAGAAAACAAATGTTCACAGTCCATAAAAAAAGATCAGAGTGTTAGAATTGCTCCTTTTTGTGGTATTAGTTTGTATTTTCCTTCTGTCCAACAGGAAGCAATTACCAGCTAGGACTGCATCGGCTTATTCTGCCTTTTTTGTTGTAGAACTAGTTGATTTGCCCTACAGTGTCTATTTCAATATATCTTTCCTATATTCCTCTGTTCTGCATCATTTTCACTTATAACCACATCATCGCTCCAAATAAATCTCACCCCCCTCCCTGCTACCAAGCAGTACAATAGGCTTTCACTTTCTGTATTGGTGCGATATACAAAAATGCAAATCATAATACAAAGTTTTTTGTTTTTTTTGGTAAAAATTAAAAAAAAATACTTTTTTAAAAAAAAAAAGCTTCATAATGAGAATTGGACTAATAAACAAAATGTTTCGATATCACTGGTACGCTCTAGTCTGGCATTGACTTTTTTTCAGTCACGGAGGGAACCAGTCCACCTGCTCCAGTTTACATAATCCTGTGCTGCAACCAGCGCTGCTCAGTTATAGTTCCGGCCGGCTGCTTTCCCTGACGGAGTGATCTTATGTACATACTCCGCTCCCTCAGGACAGGTTTCGAGACTGATATGAGGCGGCTGACACTGACAGGAAGCAGCAGCACTAATTCCGGCGGTGCCGGGTGGCAGCAGTGCAGCACACAGTAAGTGACACAAGTCTCTGGATAGAGTCCTCAGAAGCCTCACTATATCTATATAGTTGTGTGACATGCTGTGACCGAGCCATAGATCACCTACTGTGCTTTATTATCCTAATGCTGATGATCATAAGACAGTAAGACGCTATTTGACACTTGTTTGGGGGGGGCGCAGTAGAAATGTACAGTTGCGCTGCATTTTCTCCTGCCCCAAACCACTCCCCTTTAAGAACCTTTTACCCAAGCCTTCCAATTAGGGCCACCTGTCAGTTTTTCATGTGGCCATCTAGGTCTATGTCTACCTCCTCCGCTCAGGTCCAGAAAAAAAAAAAATGGAAAAGGACAGCGTCCTTTAATGTTTTTCCAGACCTAAATGTGACAGATCCGAGGTAACCTGTAAATGGACATGAGTCCATTTACATCTGGCCACCCATAGAGCCGTCACAAGTTCACCCCTGTCCGCTGTGTGATGTGTGCGGACACATACTGAACAGGAGGGGTCAGGGGAGGGACCATGGGCGGAGCCAAGTGTGGGGTTGAGGTCGGGGTGAAAGAGGGCCCTGTCATGTAGACTGTACAGGGCCCCATGATTTCTAACAGCAGCCCTGTGGAGGAGCAATAGAGCTACCCTTGGACAGCAGCACTGTTTGTGGAGGGTAGTGTTAGATGGACTAGATGGGGTTTGCATAGGCTTTCATTTGTTAGTGGCTTATCTCCAACCAACATATTCAAGCAGTTAAAGTTGTGTTTATTTAAAAAAAACACAAAAAAAAAACAAAAAAAACCCCAAAGGTTTCAACTAAATCGGTACCAGCTGACCTTTTATAAGCACCTCTGTCGGTGTTCATTTTCTTTTTTGTTTTACTTTTTTGCTGTGTATCCTGGTCTGTTAAAGGAGATAAAAAAAAAATAGCAGCAGAATCAAGAGATGAGAAATTAAGTTACAGGAGGGAAAAAACAAAGACTGCTTTGTTAATGCTAGTTATGGACTGTATGTCATTTTTAATTTTCCCCTTTTGTACCGCTTTAAAGCTGAGATTTTTTTTACACCCAAAGGCATTCCTATACATTTTACAGTGCAAGTAATATACTGAGACAAATGAAAATCCAGAGACTCATTTCATACTAGCTTGTTGTGTTGCAGCTCACTGGGGATAAAAAAAAAATCAATCAAAATAAGATCCTTCAAAACCACAATGCACAAGAAGACACTTGGGAGATACACTTTAACATTTTGTTGTTGTACTGTATGTCTGCCTTGTAGGATCAAGCCCTACATTTTTGTAGTTGCTGTTGTCCTCATCTTCCAAGACCGATGTGTTGTGTAGTTCCAGCCCTGGCCTGCCCTTCTTCCCCCTCCTGACCCCCCCCCCCCCTCATTGTGAATGAAGCCTTAATGGCATTCATTGCACATTGCCAATAAATGTGTTGTAGAGCAATACTCCATAATGAACTACCTTGCAAAGTGGTGAACTTTGTTTTTAAAAATAAATAAATAAATGGTACATGCACTTTTTTTGGGACATTAGGCAGCCCACTAACACAAAGCATGCCAACTCGCCGCAACAGAGTGGACCCAGCCTATAGGTCAAATCTACAGATGACTGAAATTTCTAAATATAACTTTTATAAAGTAACTGTTGTAAAATAAACTTTGTGTTTCCTGGATAGCATCAGAAGTCCATTGGCTGATTTCCTCTATCGATCATTGGATAAGTGAAAGTTCTGCTATCTATAAATTGATTTTTTTCAGTATTTAATTTTAAATGCTGGCAAATATTAAAATGTTTTTCTATAAACCAGTTTATAGTTAGTGTAAATAAAGGATTAATGCAGAAACCTAGCCAGTTGTGGATGGAATATGTACATTTTTAAAGAGAATGTTGCCAACAAACCATGGATATCACAGTCCCAATGATGGGGTTGTGTGCGGCTCTGAAAATGATTGCAATGTGATCACTTTTGGACTATATGCAGTGGATCCATGGTGAGCTGGTGATGTGCATTCTTTTTTAGGCTGGTAAAGGTTAACCAGTTGGTTGATGCTACAGTACCCTCTTATACTCTAGGCTTGTTTTCAGGAAGGGGCATGAAGATAATATAACCTATGTGTCAAGTTTTAATAATCCAGCCTTGAATATCCTGCTTTCTTTGACCCTGGCAGCTAGATCTCACCACATAGCGGGATCTCAGGCTGAGCTTGTCACTTCACCACTCAACACCGGCATGGATGTGCGGCATCAGGGATTTCCTTCTCTCTCTAGATCTCACCACATAGCCACAGTTCTGTTACCTGCTTCTCTCCATCTATTTCCATAGAGAATACTTCGGGAGGCAGGCGGTGCCAGCATTTTTTAACGTTGCGGTCCTCTTACTGTTCATCTTACAGTAGAGTCCTGATGGCCATTTAGTGTGTCTGGTCACAGACAGCAATAAGATGGGAGAATAAACCCTACCTCACTCTACTAAACTTTGGAGTGTAGTCACATTTGGTTGTGTGCTTTATCTTCCTTGTTACGTGATGATGAAGCTACGGGAATTCAACAAAGTCTTAACACCGGTCTGGTTGCTATAGGAAAACCTTTTTCTCTCCCTTCCTTGTTTACATCAGTAATAACGAGATTTTGAAGCTTCATGCTGCTTATCGCCTATTTTTACCAACCAATTGCTTCTTTGTAACTTGTGCATCTAGCTTATTGATGTTTTCCAGCATCTGCCAGGTAGGGGGAGAGAGAACACCTGTTGTTTCCAGCGGGGTGAGCTGACAAGGGTCGCCATCATTTTTGTTGAGCAAATTAATGACGACAAAAAAGCATTTAAGTCACTGCGAGTAATGTGGCAGAAAGTAATTTGTTAATGGTGCATGATAGAATTTCACCACAGCTTGCAGTTCAGCAGAAGAGGAAGTGTACAGAGTAGAGGGATAATGATTGTGGAATTCACAGAACACACTGTAATGAAACTTATCTCATGATCACTTTTATGGAAAGGGACCTACCTGCACTGCAGTACATGGGAAATAGGCCATGCTAAGGAGCAGCGTGGAGGTAATGAAAGAATTGAGCTAATTAACAGCCCTATTTAACCTCTATGATTATTTCCAACCTTTTTTTTCATCTTCATTCCAAATGCAGAATTAATTTTCTCTAAACCCATTTTCTGATCCTGACTGCTAATTCTATATTCAGAATGTAGACTGCTACTGAGAAGCAGGCCTGCTGGCACCATACCAGCCTTATGAAAATGTTCTTTTATAGTAATAAAGAAGTACATTAACCATACTATTATTTGACTTTTTTTGCCTGTGAACATTATATTTTATACATATTTATATTTAATTTTTTACCACTTGTAAGATGAACTGTAATGAGGGAAGTATTTTTTTTTTCTTAGCCTCATATGGTATACAGTATATCTACGGAAAGATACAGCAGTTGAAAGCAACAAGAAAAAATAATACTTGAGCATATTATTTCTATACAAGTATTTAAAGCAGAACTAAACTGCTTCAAAATTATTTAGGCTTTTGCTATAATTTGTACGTATGCTCAGCATATTTTCACATTATGACAAACTTACCTTATAAAGTGCCCTTCTCCAGCAATTTGACAGCAATGTTCCCCTTCGTTGCTTCATTACTGCCACTTCATTTTCGCCTGATCTACTTTATTTGAAGATCCTGTTGATTGACCAGGCTGGGTTGACGGCATTCTTACACATGTACATAGACATGTCGTCTTCACATAAGATTGTGCAAAGACTGTAAACTGAGTTGTGCATACTGACAGGCAAGGTTAAGCATTTATGCCTGTCTACCTGTTAGCATTTTTTTTTTTTAAACTGGCTTAATGTCCCCTTTAAGTAGATCTAAACCCAAACTGTATGACAGGTTGCTAAAGCACTGTGTATTACAAACAAATTATTGTTTTTTTTTTTAATACTTTCTTGCACCTGTGCTGCTGATCTCCAGCTTTTTTCATGTACAAAAGTATTTGTTGAGATTTTCAAAAATTTCATGCAGTCTAAGATAACAATACAAAAGATAATGAATGAGATAATGACAACGAAAGCAGTGTAAAGTGAGATATTCGTTGGTACAGCAACAACTGATGAAGTTGGCACAATCAAGATACGGGTGCACTTTTGTGCATAGAAACGTTGGAGCATGTGGGGTCTGCATCTCGTGATTGATCAGGGCCTCCTGCAACCCGAGGGAGGATGCGGTCCCTGTAGTCCAAGGGAGCTTGCGGGCAAAAAAACCCATGAAGGCCTAAGACTAAAAATATAGTGGATAAATGGAAGGAGAGAGCGGGGAGTTAGAAGAGGAAGGGGGAGCTTGGGAAACCAGCATATAGCCACAACTGAGATCTACATCAGCATCATCAGGTCGAGAGTTAACGGGCCAGGTGCAAAGCAACATTATGTGTGACCCATGACTCCCACACTTCCAGGAATTAAACGTCTGTGTCATTCAAAATGGAAGTGAGCTTTTCATGCACCATAGTCCCCATGAGTTGATGCCTAACCTTGGCTATGTGGAGGAACTGTTGACGCCAGGGCTCTGCCACCTTCTTTCAGCCACATCCTGTCTACATATTCTTGCTCCAGCACCAGCTGCACATTATTGCTCTGGATCAGCTATCTGATAACCATGAACCATGCCTGTGCAATGTTTGCCAGCCCGGCCACTTGTAGTCTCTCTGTGAATGATCAGCTAATTTTGTATCAATAGATTTCAAAAGACAGGAAAAGCAGTGAAATTGGAAGTGACTCTTTAATGGAGTCCCAGATAACTGTAAAAGCTGACAAGGGTTCCAATCCTTCTCTAAGATAACCCAAACAAACAAAAAAATGTAGTTTAGGTTATACGGTCCCATTGCTGCTGTTGCATGTATCTTTTACTGACCTAGAACATTAGAGCAGATCTGGGTAGTCACAAGTCCCTACTGGCATGCTTTTTTCAAGTGATTCAACATGTTTAAGAAATGCAGTTAATGTTGGGAAGGGGTTATATCTGTATTAGCAGCCTAAATGCTTCTCTTGTTTTCCTTAAGTAAACTTTTGTGTGCCACCGCAGTTTGCCCTATTAGCCCAGTGTAATCCTCTTTTTTTTATTTTTTATCTCTAAGTGCACCATATGGCTGCTATTATGCATGCCTTTTAATTATAAAATAATGAACTGTGTTCCTTAAGAGTTAGTTGACGGAAGAAGTTTTTAATTCACATCAGTGGTTTTTGACTATAACTGACGATCTAAGATTGCCATCAGTGATTCATCTAGTTAATGCATATTAAATTCATTAATTATGAGAAAATTGAATCCCGCTGTTGATGCTTTTATTGAAGTAAAGTCATTCTCTGTAGGGGTGCATATTTACTGGGATTTGAGCCCTAAATGCTTGTTCAGGAATTTGAACTAGCAGAACGTGTTCCATAAGTCTGCAGATTTTGTGTTGGACCTGGATGAGGGTAAATCGTGATTTGTGTGCCAGAATAAATGCCTCTGGCTTCCCAATGCTAGGCTATTCCAGTTACTAAATCTGGTCCAAGCCTTGAACTGCCTCTTGGGATGGAGTGAGTATGTGATCTACATAATTATGCTCTTGTTAAGCGAAACAAGAGTCGATGTACATCACTCACAGCCTCTGTGGTTTTTAGACCACTTCTCTCTGATGAAGGATTATAGGTGCTTTTAAATGGGCAAGTGAATAATCACCTGTCAATAAGCAAGCATCACATGTATTGTGTTGAATATTGTTGTTCTGTACCAAAAGTACAAGTAATAAAACTTGCTTTTGGCTAGATATAACAAGGTTATAGCAGACCTGTACTTAAAGTGATAATAAAACCCAAAACAAAAAATGTACTTTATGGCAGCTTTCTCTGTCAATAGATGTGGTGGCTGAATTTATTTATTTTTTTTTTCTTCTGTTTTCTCCTTGTGATCTGGCTGCTAACACACATCCTGTATTAGTGCCCCCACTCCGTTGAACAGCAGCATTGTCCGCCTGGGGGGAGAGGAGTGTTAGGCTGGCCATACGGTATTCCCTTGCTGAATTTCAATGCATGTGTGGCCACTGTGGTTTTAACAAGAATTTGATCTACTGACCGACTTCTGTTCAACCGCCCTGTCGGTATATTCTTGCTCAGTTGGTGCCACAGGCTGCAGTCTCCCCTCTGTCAAAATACAATGACCCAGTGGATCGAATATGTGGATGGGGAATGGGGTCATGTTTTTGTTTAACCCGCTGGTTGAGCTTAACGCAGAACAATACTCCTTAGCTCTAGCAATGGGGCGTCCTCAAGCTTCCCACCTGGCTGCTGACATCTTCAGGAAGCCGGTGTCTTGCCGAGAAAGTTCCCTCGGCGGATAAGTTCCCCCCTGTACTGCGCAAGCACTGCGCTTGCGCAGTACGAATGACCAGGAGCCGCCGAAAACAGCCTAAGATGAAAATCTTCAATCAGCTGTACACTGCGCCTGCGCCCTAGGTCCAGGCTGAAGCCCCACCATCCAAGTGAACCTAGAGGGGGATTAAAGTGCCGAGCGAGGCCGTGCCCGCGAGGGGCCCTCTTACAGGCGCCGTGTACAGCTGACTTCTTCTGTATTTCGCTTCGGCTATTTCCGCCAGGCCCTACTGCGCAGGCGCTGCGCAGTAGATGGGGGTCCTTATCCGCCGAGAGGAACTTTCTCAGCAGAACACCGGCTTCCGGGTCTCGATTGCCAACTGCTGTTATTGGCCGGGCAGGGATGACGTCACTCCCATGCATGCACAGTAGTTCACTCAGATTCGGCCTCGCCAAATTTTTACAGCGAGCTGCACGTGTGCGGCCCACAGTACAAGGGTGGACAGGCAGGTTAAGTAGCTTTAATGCAGAAGAGACAAAGCATGTCTGCATTAAAAAACCTGCCTGTTTGCCAATTTTATTTACATAGGCTACATTTCTATTTTAAGATGTACTAGCAGATTTAGATACACTACCCAATTTTTTTTTTAGGCTTGCTTTCTTTTATTTTCACTTGATTCTCCAGTAAGTCTATTTTTCAACAGCACAACTTGTCCAGCATGCGTAGCAGTTATAGGGTTGAGACGCATAATTTACCACTGACGGGTGCTTATCATAGTCATTCATTTCTGTTAAGCCTTTATCCCAAATGGAACAAAACTGGTTCTGTAACTGCTTTCAAAGTGTTATATGGAGTTTGGTTTCAATTTATTTAGTGTATTTAAATCTGCTAGTCATTCACTACCCTCCCCCTAGAATGGCATTGCTGCTGCTCATTCATCCAGAGTGCAGGCACTTTAATACAGGATATGTGTTACTGGCCAAATCACCAGCTTAAAACACAAGGAAAAAAGCCTAAAAAACACAAAATAAATAAAACCTAGTGCAGCTACCACATCTATTAATATGTTACATATTTTTTTAGGTTTGATACCACAGATGCATATCAAATCCCCTGCACCCCCTGATCACAAAGTACCTAGCCAGTTTAAGGTCTTGGCTTAAATCTTGGGCTATGGATGTCATCAAGTTTCCTCCTCATTAGCATTACATAAAATAGTATTTCATAAAACTGCAGCTCTCATCCCTGTGGTCCATTACTTTTTAGTGAATGCAAGGGTGAGATGCTCAGATGAGATTACAGCATAACAGCTCACACCTGTGCGGGTGGTGCCAATGCAGGACCCGCACAACTTCCCGCAGCTGCAACCACCCACACAGTGAAAGGCAGGACCCGTAGGCGGGGGCCATTAATCCTAATAGCATGCCACCCGCACTGGAAATCATGCTGTTCCCGTGTTGGCTGTGATTTCCAAAGTGGTGCATGGACTTCTTTCCTGTGTTTTTACAGGGCACAGCAGCCTATTCAAATGCATGGCCCACACAAGTGTGAACCTAGCCTTAGGGTGGGCAGCACAATTGCTGTAATGTGAATTTTATTTGTGTTTTTAGCTATTGTCATTTAAGGTAGATATCATGCATAACTTGAATATAGAACCTATATAATTGTAGTTAGTATGGCTAGTATGGCTTTGCGACACAAGGCCACAATGATTCACTTGTAAGTGGCTTGTTCCTTTCCTAAGATTACAACGGATAGTCATCTTATTGAGGTTTGCACTGAATTGAAGCAACTTGGATGGAAGCTGATGCCGGTGCTTCATTTCTCGGCAGAAATCGGCCATCAGAGGGACTGCCCTGTTCAAAGTGGTTGCACAAGTTGGTTTATGACCCTGTCTTTGGCCTTATATCTCTAGGAGGGGCAAAGGATATGAATGCCTTCAGCAAACCAGATGCATGTTTTTTTGGGAAAAGAAGTCTTTGAAGAATAGCTTGTATTTTATGTTACAATTAATATTGTGGGACTGTGCTGTTTGCTGACCAAGTTTTGTTACTATTGAATTTACAAAGTCATCATCTACCTGCCTTTTCCTTTTTGCCTGTGCTTCTGCCATCCTCCTGATCCATAAAACCTTCATCGTATTGGATGGGGTTAAAATGACATTCAGGGGCTCAGAAAATTGTAAGCAATTGGTAATCTTCATCCAAAACCCACTAGTTCTGGGGTTTTTTTCCAGTCAGAAAATGCCCCTGCCAAAAACGCTGATAGCCTATGTGTGCATGGACACATGGGATAACGTGCTGGGGAGTTTACTGGCTGCAGAAAAGAAATGTCCGAAGCCAAAAAACAGCAGCTGTAAAAACGTTCAAAAACGTCCAGTGTGCAATGAGGCCTTAGAATAGCAGACCTTATTTGTAGTGCATCAGAAGTACAGTGGCTTGCGAAAGTATTCGGCCCCCTTGAACTTTTCAACCTTTTGCCACATTTCAGGCTTCAAACATAAAGATATAAAATTTTAATTTTTTGTGAAGAATCACCAACAAGTGGGACACAATTGTGAAGTGGAACGAAATCTATTGGATATTTTAAACTTTTTTAGCAAATAAAAAACTGAAAAGTGGTGCGTGCAAAATTATTTGGCCCCTTTACTTTCAGTGCAGCAAACTCACTCCAGAAGTTCAGCGAGGATCTCTGAATGATCCAATGTTGTCCTAAATGACTGATGGTGATAAATTGAATCCACCTGTGTGTAATCAAGTCTCTGTATAAATGCACCTGCTCTGTGATAGTCTCAGGGTTCTGTTGAAAGCGCAGAGAGCATCATGAAGACCAAGGAACACACCAGGCAGGTCCGTAATACTGTTGTGGAGAAGTTTAAAGCCGGATTTGGATACAAAAAGATTTCCCAAGCTTTAAAGATCCCAAGGAGCACTGTGCAAGCGATCATTTTGAAATGGAAGGAGTATCAGACCACTGCAAATCTACCAAGACCTGGCTGTCCCTCTAAACTTTCAGCTCAGACAAGGAGAAGACTGATCAGAGATGCAGCCAAGAGGCCCATGATCACTCTGGATGAACTGCAGAGAACTACAGCTGAGGTGGGAGAGTCTGTCCATAGGACAACAATCAGTCGTACACTGCACAAATCTGCCCTTTATGGAAGAGTGGCAAGAAGAAAGCCATTTCTCAAAGATATCCATAAAAAGTCTCGTCTAAAGTTTGCCACAAGCCACCTGGGAGACACACCAAATATGTGGAAGAAGGTGCTCTGGTCCGATGAAACCAAAATCAAACTTTTTGGCCACAATGCAAAACGATATGTTTGGCGTAAAAGCAACACAGCTCATCACACTCAACACACCATCCCCACTGTGAAACATGGTGGTGGCAGCATCATGGTTTGGGCCTGCTTTTCTTCAGCAGGGACAGGGAAGATGGTTAAAATTGAGGGGAAGATGGATGCAGCCAAATACAGGACTATTCTGGATGAAAACCTGTTGGAGTCTGCAAAAGACCTGAAACTGGGACGGAGATTTATCTTCCAACAAGACAATGATCCCAAACATACAGCAAAATCTACAAAGGAATGGTTCACAAATAAACGTATCCAGGTGTTAGAATGGCCAAGTCAAAGTCCAGACCTGAATCCAATCGAGAATCTGTGGAAAGAGCTGAAAACTGCTGTTCACAAACGCTCTCCATCCAACCTCACTGAGCTCGAGCTGTTTTGCAAGGAAGAATG
This sequence comes from Lithobates septentrionalis, assembly GCA_037952835.1. Taxonomy (NCBI): domain Eukaryota; kingdom Metazoa; phylum Chordata; class Amphibia; order Anura; family Ranidae; genus Lithobates; species Lithobates septentrionalis. Next base: position 3,450,103 of record JBBDGP010000542.1, read on the forward strand.
GGCAAGAATTTCAGTCTCTCGCTGTGCAAAACTGATAGAGACATACCCCAAGCAACTTGCAGCTGTAATCGCAGCAAAAGGTGGCTCTACAAAGTATTAACGCAAGGGGGCCGAATAATTTTGCACGCCCCACTTTTCATTTTTTTATTAGTTAAAAAAAGTTTCAAAAATCCAAAAGATTTCGTTCCACTTCACAATTGTGTCCCACTTGTTGGTGATTCTTCACAAAAAATAAAAGTTTTATATCTTTATGTTTGAAGCCTGAAATGTGGCAAAAGGTTGAAAAGTTCAAGGGGGCCGAATACTTTCGCAAGCCACTGTACATATATCTAGCTTCCCTATCTAGCAACAATTGTTTAAATGTTTATTTACTTGAATAGTAACTCAGCAGAAGCATGTAGGTACATGTAAAATGTTAGTTGGTGGCCGGGGAGCTGAATGTTTGTACTACTTGATGTACCCCCAATAAAATTCAGTAATTTTAATGAAGAAAGTGTGGGTTCTTATTTCATTTAATCTTGTTACTGATGGGGGGATCAGCACAAGTTTGACTATTGGATTACAGACAAGCTGTGTTCTCAAGTAGAATGCAAACAAGAAAACTGACCACACTGGGATGAATGTGCTGTCATGCCCAGCATGGTCAGTTTGAAAAAGGAAAGTAGGGGGACTGGCAGCATCTCCATGGATTTCACACAAAGGAAGAAGTACAAAGAGAACAGGATAACTTTGTCATACAAGCGCATTGTACAGCAGACACTTATCAGAAATATGAAATATTGGGGTAACAAACACTTTAATTGTACAAAAGAACGATCTCACAGCTGCCCTAAAAAAAAAAACACCTAATACTAATTTTGCATGCTACAAACATACAGAGCAGAGTGGAGGTGCACTACTAAAGTGCCTTTGGATGATCCATGTGCTCTTAGAAGCTGTGAATGGTTGACTTCTAATGTACATTCTTATTTGTGACCACCTGTAACATGGGGTCTCATCATCCGGTAAGAGGCCATTGTAATTGGTGGCGGTGATTTCACTTGGCGGTGTATTTATGCATGCTATCGAACACACCTTATACAGATGAATAGTGGTGGAACCCTCCCTTACATTATTTTCATTTCATCACCTCAACACATTGTAAGTGGACTTTTGTGTAAAAATTGAGCTATTCAAGATCATTTATCGGACGGTGTCACTTTTTCTATGCACACAATTATATTTGCCTGCCATTATTGTGTATATAAAGATTGTTTGTTTGATTTGTTTTATTATTTGTGACCCCTATATATTTAGAGTATCATTTGTTCTGATATTCTGTATCAATTTTGAGTGGAACAATTTATTAGCACTTTAATATGTGACTGTGCCTGGACGCTTCTGTTCTTTAGGTCAATGGCTGTTGGCAGTGTAAGATCGAAGGCACTACTGTCTGGCTGCTGGTCTCCTGAGATTTGGTGATGTCACTACTTGGTGCTCACTATTCCTTTTTTTGGCAAATTTTTCTGCTTCATTTATTCTTTCTGTGGATCTGGACTTATTGAACCTCTCTTGCTGCATCTTGAATATTCATCCATCATTCATTAGATCACCACTCATCAGGGGGTAAGAAGCTTTGACATGAAGTGATGTCCTGCTTCTCTATCCAGAGGTTCAGTTTTTGCCTTTCACTTGCCTATTTTGGGCGCAGTTTCCAAATTTTCGGTCCCCTTTAACTCCCCTCTCTCCTGCTTAGCAGTAGCTTGGTGCAAACGTTAAACATGCCACTGTTTTTTTTTTTTTTTTTCTTTTTTCCAGAGTGTGTACAGTATATTGAGGGAATCCTGTTGTGCGTAGAGTGAGAAATCTTGACATTATCTGTAGCAGTCACTTGTCCAAAAAAACAAACATGCTGGCCACAAACTCAACTATTGCAGATTATTTGCTTAAAAAAAGGCAGCTGGATCTGTGCATGATTTTGATGGTATCTTGCTTCATACATCTCCCCCAGTACCGTTATGATATTGTCTTATGGCGACATGATATTTTGTGTTCTTTTATATTCTTTATTACAAATGGAAGAAACACAAAGCTAATTGTTTCTTACATGCTGTTTTATCTATGCACATAAAAGTATGCTTTTATAGCTTTTCTTTCACAGCAGCTGTGAATGGCGACATTTTCAAAAGCCTTTTTTGTCTCGATTTTTTTACTTTTTATTCAGTTTAATTAAATAGGTGTTTTTTTAGTTTGTTGTGCAACTTAGAATATTTTGCTGTTTTTATTTTTTTTGATGGAGTGATGTGGTAAGTAAAGATTTGGTACACACAAATTTATTTTCAATTATGAACCTGTGGCTGAATTGGTTTCTGTTTCCCTGGGAACTGATCAGCACGCCAAACCTCCAGACTGCCCTTCTCAGTTTTTATATGCATAGGATGTGTCACAATCTAAATTGTCCCAGGTTAAAATGTATTGCTTCCAGCAGAAAAATGGGGTCTACCTGATAAATGGGGTCAGTAGGGCAACTCAAATACAGAAATTTTGTTCCCAAGAGGATGAGAGGGCTGTAGGTGATTCCATATGCCGGTGATTCCCTATACTGAGAGATTAGTGTGTGTGGTAGAGTGATAGATTTTGATTGGAACAGTATAAACAAAAGTAGTGTATTCTGTCTTACTGCTTTAATGCTATCTAATGCAGGTATTTAGCCAGCTCTGCCAAGAGTAATCCCTACTCTTGGCAGAGCTGGCTAAATACCTGCATTAGATAGCTGAAGATGTCCGAAGGTGGAGGTTGCCCTAACATGGACATGTCATCTCTGTGAGCTTTAATTCCAGAAAAAATTGGTGTGTCAGATGAACGTATTTAAAGGCTTAGCAAGTTTTAAAAATAAGGCCGGGTTCACAAATGCCGTGGCTCACAGCAGGGGGCCCAGTGCCTCCCTGTTCTCTGTTTCAGGTGTGAATCAGGTCTGAATTTTGCCCAAATTTGAACCTGAGCCAAATATGTATTTTCCAGTGCGGACCACAGCCGGCCCTGGTCATTCTCCCGTCATGTGAATTGGATGCGGGGAAATTCGCATAAGTGTCAACCCAGCCTTAAGTGATCATAATTTTTCTCCACAGAAATGGAGGACAATGTTATAAAATTTAGTACAGCTGGCTCTTCCTCTCTGCATTATGTGGATGTACAATCTGTGATGACCCAAAAGCTGACCAGATCTTTAAGGCTGGTACACACAGGCCGAATATTGGCCGGCTCAACCAATATCTGTTCAGCCATTGTGTGTTAGGGATGCACCAATACTGTTTTTTCCCTTTTTTAAAATTTTTTTTTAAGTACTGCTATTTGTGCTTCAGTACTCCCCGATACCGGTGCAATGTGATCCCATACAAAATTAATAGGCTTAAATCACACTGCGAAGAATTGCATGTAATTTGAACAGGCGTGCAGTGTGATTCCTGTCCAGATCGCATGTGGCTTCCCAGAACAATTCCTGTGAATCCAGGCTGAAGTCACTGTGACAAGTCAAGTTTCACACTGGAGCTGTGGGGGGAAACTGCATGTGATTCGGACAGGAATCGCACCACATTCCTGTTAAAATCACATGTGATTCTTTGCAGTGCGATTTGAGCCCATTAATTTTGTATGGCTCAAATCGTACTGCAAAGGTATCGGTTTCAGGTATCGGAGCAATTTTCTCATACCAGTGCAAATGCTTAGTTTCGGCACTGATATCGGTATCGAAGCAACCCTAGTTTTGTATAGCATCGTATCCAACAGAAGAGGGTCTAGCGTTCAACATAGGGCTGCAACTAACGATTATTTTCATAATCGATTAGTTGGCCGATTATTGTTTCGATTAATCGATTAATCGGATAATAACCTTTAAAAAAAGTGTGGTGTATAATTTAATATGTAAAGTTTAAAAAAAAATGTATTCTTAAAAATCTCTATGCAGTGGTAAATATAAATAACCAACTATATGTTTAGGGAGAAAATTCTCTAATCTACTCTGAGAATAACAGACAGAAGAGATACACTGTATATACTATTGGGGGTTGAATCTGGGAAATATCAGACTAGGAGATCACATTTTTTATTTGGACCCCTTTCACACCGGGGCACATTTAATGATCCCTGCCCCCTGTAATGATCCCTGCCTCTTTGTAATGTGCCCTGTTCCAATGTGCCCTGCCTGCATGTAATATGCCCTGCTCCCACGTAATGGGCCCTGCCTCCATGTAAAAGTTTACTTTAAATGTAATTGTAATGCCTTCTATTACCTCCAGTCTATCAGCCTTCACCTTCTCTGGGTTCAGATGCTGATCTTCCCTGCACAGTCTTTAAAGTATTTTTTTTTTAAAACAACAAACATGTTATACTTACCTGCTCTGTGTAATGGTTTTGCACAGAGCAGCCCAGATTCTTCTCTTCTGGGGTTCCTCACCGATGCTTCTGGCTCCTCCCTGCCTTCAGAGATCCCCAATAGCAAGCTACAAATTATAGTATAACAAGGTAAAAAACTTCTGCTTTTACACCCACTCAATTCCTGCCCAAGGCTACATGTTCCATGAGGCATTGCTCCTCACACATTCACATTCACAAGTTCTCAGGCACTTACTGACATGTATGGACAGTGCACTGAACTGTATGTGTGCTGCACTGTATTTCCTGATGTGTAAACAAATATTGCATTCTGTATGCAGGCCAATTAATCGGCTGGCCGATTAATCGATTATGAAAATAATTTGGAAGAGCATGAGAGTGTGGGCAGGCACCAAGACTTTATAGGCACAATAAGGATACTTATATCATTAAAAGTCTTATTTTTATTTCAAAAATATAGTATTAAAAACGGGGAAAGACAAAAATTGGATAAAAGCTGAAGATGATATACAACATTTACAGAATATGCACTCCATACACAGTAAGCAGGAAGACAACGGAACTACAGGATCAGTAAGAGACAAAAACAACTTATTGATCTATATAGTTACAGTACATATCGTTGAGTCAAACGCTATGTGATGGTGGTAGTCAAATTCTGTATAAGCTCATAAGCTCGACATGTTACGCGCCTTAGCGCTTCTTCAGGAGCATGAAATACGACAACCTGGTCAATGTAGAGACTATAATTACAGTAGTACACTCCACACAAACTACTATCCGTGGTGCGATGGCGGTATAACGCTCCACCACCAACTGCTATATCTACATGCTCTACAATTAGACTCAGCAAGACTGGGGGCTGAACCGTACAGCGTCCTAAGGAACTATTAATACACCTTGATGAAACCTATAAGTCAGTATGTGACCGACATCCTTTTTTCCCCTGCTCTACCTATTGAAATGCTGGGAATTACCTTTATCTACTAAGGAGACGGCTGAGGTTTTGTTTTCCATCCTCCCCCATTCTGTAATTATAGTCTCTACATTGACCAGGTTGTCGTATTTCATGCTCCTGAAGAAGCGCTAAGGCGCGTAACATGTCGAGCTTATGAGCTTATACAGAATTTGACTACCACCATCACATAGCGTTTGACTCAACGATATGTACTGTAACTATATAGATCAATAAGTTGTTTTTGTCTCTTACTGATCCTGTAGTTCCGTTGTCTTCCTGCTTACTGTGTATGGAGTGCATATTCTGTAAATGTTGTATATCATCTTCAGCTTTTATCCAATTTTTGTCTTTCCCCGTTTTTAATACTATATTTTTGAAATAAAAATAAGACTTTTAATGATATAAGTATCCTTATTGTGCCTATAAAGTCTTGGTGCCTGCCCACACTCTCATGCTCTTCCAAATTACTTTATATTAGACGTGGCACACACAATCTATCCTGTATCCGCATGACCACTGTGCGATGATACATCTACAATTCATTCGATTATGAAAATAGTTGACAACTATTTTCATAATCGATTAGTTGTCGATTAATCGATTAGTTGTTTCAGCCCTAGTTCAACATCTGATAGCTCAGCAGGGGAGATGACCGCACTAACATCACTTAGTACAGCAACCTATCCACCCACTGGGTTGAACGAAAGAAGAAAAAAAACAAGAATGTACCTTGCATTAAGCTACATTTCTCGACGACCAGCTCCAGTTCCTGCTAGTACCATTCCTGCTGCTGTGAGCGGCTTGTCCTGACCATGGAGCCTGTTCACTTTAATGACCGTTCTCCGCTTCCACAGTTATTCGCAGCTGTCTGGATAGCCAGGGATTACCTGTGATGATTGCATATATATATATATATATATATATATATATATATATATATATAATGTAGGTTTTCCTGAGGACTCCAGGAATAACTTTCATCTGCTAGTTTCGTTTTTGCAAACCATTTACAATGCCTGTTTTCCATAATAAAGCTTGTATTAATTGTCAGATGAGGTTTTGGTTGATGTACTTAAATTTTGCCAGAAGATGGCGCCTGTAGCATGGCTGCCTATTTGTTGTCCAGCCCTTGCAGAAAGTTGTAGGTTCTAGTAAACTCAACAATGATTTTTTTTTTTTCCTGAATCCCATTTTTATTTTATTTTCTATGCCCATTTGCACTTGCTTTATATTTTAAGACCTTAAATTTTCCTTTCTCCCAGAATAGATTTATTGCTGGAAAGCAGAATCTGCCTGGAAGAACTTACTGGATATTGTTATGCAGTGAATAACAGTCCCTCTGGCTATATATTAACTTTGAATGAAAAAAAAAAAACCCCTTACAAGTTTTTTAGGATGCACGGGAATTGGTTCACTTAGACCTCAGAGTACAGTGTCTATGGTCTACATATCATTTCAGGGTCAGGCCACCTAAAAGGTATAGGTTTATTTTTTATTTTTTTTGAGTGTGGGTAAAAATCACTCGTGGACTTCCATGTTTTCTCATTGTCACTGCTGCATCTCTGTCACAGTGTAGAGTATATACAGCATACACATTTGTAGAAAGGAGGGGGTGCAAAAGGGATTGGCCAGGGCAGTGTGGGGTATGTAACAGAAGCACAAGGAAATTCATGAAGGGGGACCCGTTAGAATTTTGTCAGGGCGAGACATTGAAAGGGACCGTCCTTGCTTCTGATTTATGTAACCTTAGGTTAAAGCGCTATTAAACCCAAAAACAAAAATATAATATATTGCAGCTCACCAATTTAGATGTGGTGGCTGCATTTGTTTTCTTCTTTCCCTTTGTTTTCACCTGCTTATCAGGCCAGTAACACATGTCCTGTTTCAAAGTGCCCCCCACACTCTAGATGAATGAGCACAGGGGATACCTTTTGGACATCACCCTTGTCAGGTGGCGGGGAGTGTTAGGTGTACTAGCAAATTTAAATACACTAACAATTTGAAGCTGAACTTCTGTTAACACTTTATAAGCAGTTACAGCAAACAGTTTTTGCATTTTGGATAAAGGTTTTACATAAATGTATAAAAGCTGATCATTGTAAGCATCCATCAGTGTTAAATGGTTTGTCTCATTCCTGTAACTGATACATTCTGCTGGAGAGCTTGTTCTGTAGAAAAATAGACTTACTGGCCAGATTACCAGGCAAAAATGGAAAGAATGCAGAAAAAAATAACAAATGCAGCCACCACATCTAAGAATTGGTAAGCTGCAATATAATGTTCACTTTTGTTGCTTAATGTTTTATCCTTTAAGGCATTCATCACCAGCACATCGTGGATCTTCAAACGGTGTTCAAAAAAATTTTTTTTTTTAAGCAATCAAATCACAACAAATATTTGGGACAATGCAGACCCCTTCATAAGGCATGTGATAAGTGCAGGCACATACATGGACGGGTGCATGGCATAGGAATTGTGTAGTAGAGGTGAGCAGAGCCTGATGGGGGGAACCAAGAGACTAATTCCCCATCAAGTCTGCTTTACTTTTAACGGCCCTGAAACCTGCCCACTGCTGTGTGTTGTCAATTGCAGACAATGCGGACCTGGTGGCAAACTAGTCTGCTTAGAGTTTTCTATCAAGCTCCACCCACCCAACGGGCGCAATAGCCATGAATTTAAGTTAGGTGGGTGGAGCCTGATGGGGAATTCTAAGATTAGTTCACCCGTTCTTTTACCTTTTGTCTCTGACAGTTCACAGCAGTGGGCGGATTCCAAAGCCACTATTGGACTGAATAGCGGGTATGGAATTTGCACACATTAGGAGAGCCCCCCCAAAATAAACACGATACTAACAGGATTTTTTTTTGTTAAACCACTACTCAACCGCCATATAGCAGAATGAGAGCCTGAAAGAAGAAATGAAAAACTTTTTTTTTTTTTTCAAAAGTTTCGTTCTTTTTTTTGTTTGTAGCGCAAAAAATAAAATCCCCAGTGGTGATCAAATACCACCTAAAAGAACTCTTTTTTTTTTTTCTTGGAAAAAAAAAAAAAAAAAAAAAAATTAAATTTTGGTACAGCGTTGCATGACCGCGCAATTGTCATTCAAAGTGAGACATTGTTGAAAGCTGAAAATTGGACTGGGCAGGAAGGGGGTGAAAGTGCCCAGTATTGAAGTGGTTAATGAGGATGTTGGGAAGTTAGCAGTGGAAGGTGGATATGACAGGGATTTGGATGGTAGACTAATATAGAGAAAGCACTGGAGATATTAAGGATAGAGGGGAGTTTGAGGTGCCACCCTCTTGGGTATAAATTAAATTTTGATATAGATAAGAGTCTACTGGTTCTCTTTAAACTGCCTTGTAGTACTTGTATCAAATAGATGGACTATTCTCTGACCTGAATTTCGATCACGGTTTGAATCTATACATATTTTTACATATGGCAACCTCTAAAAAGTTGACCAGCTTTTTAGAGGTTGGCATATGTAAAAATATGTATAGATTCAAACCGTGTGCTATAGAGGAATAGACTTGGAAATGAAGATAAAAAATGTACATTTAATAAAAGTTACATATAAAAAGAAAACTAGTTGGCTGCAAACATCTTTTATACAGCAAGGAGCCTCCACATATCCGCACTCGATATCCATCAACATTAGGCATGCACTGCACTTTTAAGTAATCCTGGCACAGGGCTAAAAATGATATAGGAATGGCACCCATTATACAGGTAGCATGCAGAATGCATGTACAAGGAAGGCATTGTAACAAATTATAACTGAAACAAACAAGCCCGGTGGGCCGAACAAGAGTAATCCATGGATTCCCCGATGCTCACTAAACAGCATGGATGGGGGAATCTTCCAGTGCCAGCATTGTATTCTGGGAACCCGCACTCACAGCTGTCGGAATACCAGAGAGGTGACTGTATCTGATTGGCTGCAGTCACTGTTCCACTGCCTTTTTTCCGCCGGACTCTATCAATTTCTCAATCAAAGTTTGTTGAGCTGGGTAGTTTCAGCAGGGCCACCCATGGCTCAAATATTGGCTAGTTCACAGTAATCGACGGAAATTCAAGGTGTGCATGGGCAGGTTTTAATTTGCTTTAATTTGTGAACCATTATGGACTTTTTTTCTTTTCTTTTTAGTACTCTTCCCTTTGGCTGAGCTAACAAAATAATTTCTTGGGGCGCATTCATGATTTCACTTCCAGAGTGCAAACTTTTCCAATTAATTCAGGAAATTTTCTAGGAAAACAGGAATTGGTACTTTTTTTTCTGTTGTGTTGTGATTTATACCCTGAGCTGCTCCCTGTGGTCTTGTTTGCAAGAAACTAATTAGTCTGTCATGGTTCCTTGCTTTAGTTCTGCTCTGCATTTACCTGATAGTATTCAACACTTGAAATATTTTAGCCTAGCTAGTGTCTTACACCATCAATCACCCACTAAAAGAGTCCGACTCATAAAAAAAAAAAAAAAGTTGTAAACAGAGGATATGGCAGAATAGCTGTCAAGACTAAAAGTTTTTCCACTTATGGAGGAGGCTGTTCTGTAACTTCTATTCATTACCTTCCATGGGAGGCATAAGGTCTGTTTGTCTTTATCAGAAAAAACTGATTAGGAAGGACTTGATAGCTGGGCTCTCCCATGAAATATAATGAACCATGGGCTTTAGAACCCTAAAGAGTCAGTAAGTGGAAAGAGTTTGTTTTCTATTCCTAAAAATCATTGTCATAGAGGACAGGTCATCTGCATACGATAGAAACAGCGAGTGGACAGAGCAGGCAGAAGACCTGGGATTTATCACAATCTCCACTTACTTGCTTTTTTGCTGTGACTGGTGTATTGGAAGGATGGGGTGTTACCAGGTTTTTAAAATGAAAAATGTATTTACTATTTACATATACACAGGTATGTTAATGTTCTGCCCACACAAAGCTAGTTGTTCATTTAGTCTCTGCTATGTCTGTTCCATGCTATCATTTGCATGTTACAAGCAATACAACTTTCCTACATAGATTTTATCTTAAAGCTAGCTGTGTCATTTGTAATATTGGGCCATCCCAGATCCCCACTTGCTTTGACTGTATGTTTCTGTATGTTTCTGTTTTTTTTTTTTTTTTTTTTTAGGGCAAAAGTAAAATGAATCTGTAAATTGGTAATTCAGGCCATTGGCCTCACTATAACTGGCCGAGATGAATATAAAGCTCTTCAAGGTATCCAAATTTACCTTGTTTAATTTATTTGTTAATGCTTTTTTTTATTGGAGGTACCATAAGTAGCTTATGCTTAAAGGTATAGTTCACCTTTGTGTAAAAAAAAAAAAAAAAAAACATTTTTGCAAGTGAAAAATCTGAATTTTAATATTTTTTTTTCTGCTCACAAGCCTGAAGAACATTGTGCCCCTGATCAGGTGCAATGCCAGGCTCCTGCAGAGACACTTCATATTGGAGGCAGAGAATTTCTGAGCTGCAGGAAGTGTTAATGGCTTATAAGGGGCTCTGATCAGCTCCCTCATAGACCATCGAGAACTACAAGTTTGTTAGGCACAGTGGCAGTATATTCACAAATCGCAGGTTTGTGCGGGTGGAGGCCCACGCTGATTTTAAGTGTCACAGCAGCTGTGGGGGAGAAGAACAACCCCACCCCCCCTCGCCTGCTATCACGGGGGGCGGATGACTTGGATTGGGGGGGGAGCTGGTGCATAGCAACATGCTAACATGTTACAATCTAAATATAAGTAAATATGTTGCTAAAGGTTTAACTACCCTAACAATTTTGCCACTCCACCAGAGACCCTGAAACTTAAGCTTTGACTTCCTAAAAAGCCCAAGCCTGCCCAAAGATTATCAAGCTTCTCCACAATGTGCTGCTTCTCAGATTTGGTGATTAGCTGCGCATGGACCTAGTCTTGCAGTATGGGGAAGTCAGGGATGAGGAATCCTCTACTAGGCTTTAGTGGCAGATGAGTGGAGAAGTAATTGCAGTGGATGGTGTTAGCTATACAGTGAACATGCGACTTCGCCTGGTATGAGTGAAAAACATGTTTTCTTTTAGACAAGGCTGTCATGAAAAACTTTTTTTTTAATTTTTATTTATTTATTTATTTTTTTTTGATCTTTGCTTTTGAAAATAATTGTTCTTTGGCTGTTGTTCTGTTTAAATGCAGTTTGAGTCACTAACTTGGCACAAGATGCAGATCAGGAATTCTAAATGGAAGCTGTGTGACAGTTTGTCATGTTAGCCCCCTTCATGACCAGGCCATTTTTTGCGATACGGCACTGCGTTACTTTACCAGCTTCCGACCAGCCGCCGCAATTGTACTGCGGCAGGTTGGCTCTTTTGCGCGAATTGCCATCGTACGTTGGGGCGTGTACATGGTGATTTGTGGGTGTGCACCCACGATGGCCCATTCGCTAGCGGGGGAGCCAATCAGCGGGTCCAGGGGACTTGATGTCCGCCGGCCACCCGCGATCGCTCCACAGAGAGGCAGAACGGGAATCTGCCAGTGTAAACAAAGCAGATCCCCGTTCTTTCAGGGGAGTAGAGTGAGATTGTCTGTCCCTAGTGAATAGGAACAGCGATTGATCTCTCCACTTCCTGTCAGTCCACTCCCCCCACAGTTAGAAAGCACTGCCCTAGGTAATATTTAACCCTTTGCTAGTCCCTGGTCTTAACCTCTTTTCTGCCAGTGTCATTTATACAGTAATCAGTGCATTTTTATAGCACAGATCGCTGTATAAATATCACTGGTCCAAAAAAGTGTCCGACCTGTCCGCCGCAGCCCTGCTAAAAATCGCAGATCATCGCTGTTACTAAAAAGAAAATAATAATAAAAATGCCATAAATCTATCCCCTATTTTGTAGACATGATAACTTTTGTGCAAACCAATCAATATATGCCAATTGGAATTTTTTTTTTTTTTTTTTTTTTTTTTTTTACAAAAAATACGTAGAAGAGTACATATTGGCCTAAACTGAGGAAGAATTTCGTTTTTTTTTTTTTTTTTTACATTTTTTTCGGATATTATAGTAAAAAATAGTTACCCCCCCCAAATTGACGCTCTTTTTTTGTTTATAGCGCAAAAAATAAAAACCGCAGAGGTGATCAACTACTACCAAAAAAAAGCTCTATCTGTGGGGGATAAAAAAGGACATCGATCTCATTTGTGTACAACGTTGCACAACCGTGCAATTGTCAGTTAAAGCGACGCAGTGCCCTATTGCAAAAAATGGCTTCCGGGGCTGAAGTGGTTAAATGACGATTGCGCGGTCATGCATTGCTGTACCCAAATAAAGTTTTAAATTTTTTTAATTACATCTAGAGCTTTCTTTTGGTGGTATTTGATCACCACTGCGTTTTATTTTTTCCGATAGAAACAAACAAAAAATTGTCAATTAAAAAAAAAAAATGTATATATAATATTATAATTTCTTCTTCTTACATTTAGGCCAATGTGTATTCTGCTACTTATTTTTGGTAAAAATATCCTAATAAGTGTATATTGATTGGTTTGCGCAACAGTTGTATTTTTTTATACTAGAAATGGCAGTGATAAGTGACTTAAAGCGAGACTGCGATATTGCGGTGGACAATCTGACACTGACACTTTTGGGGGAACCAGTAACACTAATACAGTGATCAGTGCTAAAAATATGCACTGTCACTGTACTAATGACATTGGCTGGGAAGCGATTAAACATCTATTCAGGCATAAGTGTTATAGAAAGAAGGTGGTTGAAGGGTTTTGAGCTGGGGAAAGTTAGACTAAGGTTGGTTAGTGGTAGTTCAAGGACATTGGTTATGACCGAGGGAAATTTTAATGATAGTACAGTGCCCACCTGAGCAATAGTTAGTAAATGATTTCTAGACACTGCAGTTAAAATCTGTTGGTAGAAGTTTTGATATTCATGGTCTCCATATACATAATTAAGCAGTCCGTCAGACATTTTGGCTTTATTTCATGGATCATTTTTAATGATACTCTAATTTTTGCTTTATACAACATTTTTTGAGGTGGTTTTGTTACTTACGTTCAATCTTTGCAGTGTAGGCATACATAAGGACACACAAAATCTCATTTTTAATTTGCCAGTGGTGAATTATATTTTTTTTCTCCTCAAGGACAAGCATGAAAACCACAAAATTAGCAAGTTTCGTAAACAGCATATACGATATTTCTTTCAGGGTTGCAGAAAAGTGGACCATGCTATATGAACTTTTTTTTTCCCTACGCATTTCTCTTGCTCACCCGTAGTGTGTGTACTTTTGACAGATTGCTTTGTAAATTTTTATTTTAGTTTAAACATGGGTTGATTGTGACTTACTTTAGTTTTTCAACCAATGCTCACTTATTCACTGTATTAAACCCAAAGCAAACGTTTATTATAATGCAGCTTACAGTACCAATTCTCTAGATGTGATGGCTGCATTTGTTTTCTTTTTTGGCTTTCTTTTTTCATCTAGTAAGTCTATTGTTGTTCTAAAGCTTAAAGTCTCATATACAAAATTACATTATCTGTTCCCTTATGTGGCAAAAGTAATTGGAGTTTTTTTATTTCTTTTGCAGTATCCTCTCTAACTACCTTTTGCTAGGAGTGCTTCTGTGCAGTCACATGGTTCAGGCTGTTCACGCGCGACCAGAGGGTCTCCAGCGGGAAAGGTTGTTATTCCTTTCTCACTCTGACCATGTGAAAACTGGTTTTCAGTTTCTTTTCATTGGCATCATAGAGGGGGGAAGCAGCTGCTGGGGAACAGTAACTCAATCAAGGCAGGAGGGGACGGGTGGGGAGAGGATTGGCTTTTCACACAAACCATGGAAATGACCAGGGGGGAGAGACAGAGATACAGAGATGCTGTAGACACAGCAGGATGATGGAAAGATGTAAACTGACCACGCTATCATGGATCGGCAGCCATTATTAGTAGCGGTGCACCGAAATTTCGGTCGCCAAAAATTATCGTCCGAAAGAAAAAAAAAATGACGAAAAGGGGGCGGGTGCCGCCCATTGCGGGGGTGTCATCCTTGCCCATTGTGAGGTGTCATCCTTGCCCATTGTGAGGTGTCATCCTTGCCCATTGTGAGGTGTCATCCTTGCCCATTGTGAGGCTGTCGTCCTCTCCTCCCTTTTCCTCATGCAGAGCGGCAATCTCCATGTGTCACGGAGCTGAATTGTCCGGGCAGCAGCAGTAACAATGTCCCGCCTCCTGTGATAGATGGCACACTGATCCAATAGCGGGATATTGAATCAGTTTGACGTGATCACAGGAGGTGGGACATTGTGACTGTAGCTGGGAAATGTAAATCCAGCTCCATAACACGGAGATCGCCGCTCTGATTCGGGCACAGGCAGGCTGCATCTGACAGGTACAGGTAGGCTGCATCCACAGGCACTGGGAGGCTGCGTCTGACTGGCACTGGTGAGGCTGCATTGATCTCTTGATCTCTCTCCTGTATCATGTCTGCTAGAGGGGCACCGAATGAAAATTTTGCTAATACTATGTGTGTTTGAGTAAAAGATTGCAGACATGATACAATAGATGGTTAGAGACTGAGAACGCGATACAAGAGATTAATGTTGTACCGATACTGAGCATTTGCCCAAGTACTTGTACTCAGGCAAATGCTCCAATGCTTAATCCGATACCTGGACAGTCGGGTGATCGGTGCGGCCCTGGGGAGAAGTTACAATCACCGATCTCCCTGTATACATTTCAAAAAAAGAAGCTAACAGCCGCTTCTCCTCCTCTCCCTCTGCTTTCAGCTGCTTTATTGAAATCTATACAGTATGAAAGCCGCCTTAGGCCCCTTTCACACGATCAGTCCGATCAGTCAGGCAGACCCAGTCGGGACCCTCCATTTACCTCTATTGTGTTTTACTTGTGTCCATTTACACCCGCCTATCTCCAATCCGATCCACGTTAAAAAAAACAGAAGGTGATCCGTCCCCTTCTGTCTGATCGAACCAGAGGGCCCATCGGGCTGTGTCTATGTCTCTGTCTGCTCTGCATATGCAGAGTGGACACGGACCTGCCACCTGCCAAGTTGCTAAAGTGGCCCTCACTTCTCAAAAGGTTGGGCACCTCTGCTGTAATGGCTTTTAAAGTGTGACCTGGAGTTTGGTTTCAGTCTGTTAGTGTGCAAACATTTTATTATAGTTGTATAGTGCTGATTTTTTGTGTCGGCTAGCAGCGTTTTGGATGGTTCTGTCCAAAGTAACAATTTCTGTCATATTTGCATAGACTGTCTGTTGAGCCATTGACCAGCATATAGCTCCCAGCTTTTTAGGTATAATTTTTTTCTTGAATATATAAATAACTTCTGCTGGGAAGTTTGGTGTGTAGTTCTAGTTACACAGCAGTTCATCCCAGCTTGACTGATTCCACACTATACTAATGTGTCTGCCCTACTTTAAATGAATGGTTTGAAACATATTATGAATTTCTGATGATCTGTATTCTGGTTATCTTGTCTTTCCTTTGCATTCATCCAGATCTTTCTTGGTTAATGACTTTTTATAGAGTAACACCACAATTGCTGACTTTACTGTATGGTAAACAGCTTACAGGCCGATCTTGACTTTATTTTATTGTCTTTCTAAATGTATTCTGAATAGAAGACCCATGGGAAAAGATGCATAATATTTCAATTTTCTTTTACCTGTTTGTACAAATCTTGGTGAGTGCGATAACTTTTTTCACTAAAGAAAAAAAATTATCTGCTAAAGTTCTAGTATGTCCATTTAACCTCTTGAGGTTTTACCCCCTTCCTGTCCAGGCCTTTTTTTGCGATACAGCACTGCGTTACTTTAACTGACAATTGGGCAGTTGTGCGACGCTGTACCCAAGTGAAATTTGTGTTTTGTGCTATATACAAAAAAGACCGACAATAGAAAAAAGAACAATATTTTTTACTTTCTGCTATAAAACATATCCAATAAAAATTAAAAAAAAATCAAATTTCTTCATAAATTTAGGCCAATATGTATTCTGCTCCATATTTTTTGGAATCCTAATAAGCGTATATTGATTGGTTTGCGCAAATTATAGCGTCTACAAACGATGGGGTATTTTTATTTAACTTTTATTTTACTAATAATGGTGGCAATCAGTGACTTATAGCTGTACTGTGATATTGCGATGGAAAAATCAGACACCTGACACTTTTTGGGGACCAGTGACACTAATACAGTGATCAGTGTAAAAAAAAAATGCACGGTCACTGTACTAATGACACTGGCAGGGAAGGGGTTAACAGAGGCGATCGAAGGGTTAACTGTGTGGCTAGGTTGTGCTTACTCACTGTGGGGAGGTGCTTTGACTAGGGGAAGGCAAGATCCGTGTTTCTGCTTAGCAGAAACACTGGATCTGTGCCTTCCCTTTTCTCTTCTGACAGACAATTTGTCTTGTTTACATAGGTGGCGGGTGCCGGTGAACATCTATTCCGCTGTACCTGCTGCTGGGCTCCTGCTGTGTAGAATCACAGCAGGAGTGGGTCGACCATGGCGTGCGCCCCAGACCCAGAAGTGTCAGATTGCATACTAGGTACATGATCTGATGCAGAGTGGCCTCCCTGCCGCAGTAAATGTATGGTGGGCGGTCTGCAAGTGGTTAAAGTAATTTCTATTACAAGTGACATTTGTTCTTTGCCAACAAAGTTTATTAAGGATATCTTTTCTTAACTAACGTTATTAAGGTGGTATTAAACCCAAAAACAAAAATGTATTAATTTGCATCTTGCCAATCCTTGGATGTGGTGGAACCATCTGCCTTTAGAACCTCTCTAACCCTTTCAGTGTGGGAACAACCCTACTGCAAGACATCATTTAAAATTTTCCCAAAGTTGGGCTTTAATTCCCAATTTTAACAGTTATCAGGGGACAGCTTTCACCCGCTTTAAAAACCAAGTATTAAGAAGCAAATGAAATTTATAGCTAGGAAAAAACTATTTCCCTTTCTAGAATGAGAGAAAGAAGGGTCTACCAAGCTTTCTTTATCTGCTCATGAACAAGAAAATATCAGTTGATGCCGTGGAGTTAGGTCAGTGAAGCATAGCCCTATACTGTCAACTTCAGTGTCTAGACCTCTATATATGTTTTAGACAGCAGTGTACCTGTCAATTGGGCCTAAAGCTTTAATACTGCTAAACCAATGAGAACGTGTGTACATGCGAGAAACATCTTGATTAACTTGGGCAATGTCAAGACATGTTGTCATGGTGAAGAAACGCAGCCCAGTCTCTGCTCATAAGTGATTACTGTTTACACTATATTAATATTCTTTGTATAACCCTGACCTCATCATTGCTAGCATAGCCCCTGAAGTGTAATGTGATGGCAGTTTGAACAGTCGCTCAGAAAATGCGTTATTAGGAAAACCCCTTAATCATTGAGCTTGAAATTCAAAGCCATGTACTACTTATTACACAGTGGTGTTTGATCTTAATTAGTCATTTGCATTCAAGGTGTTTTTGTCAGAACAAAAGTCAAATCTTGGCTTAACGTTTCGGAGCGCACAAAGTGTGCATTTCTTAGAATTTCTTTTGTATAGTAGTGCCAAAGTATACTTCTAAATTAATTATAAAGTGCCACACCCCTATATTGTAAATTTCTAGAATCGCATTGAAAAAGAGGGGACTTATGAGGCACAACTAATATAAAATGTATACTTTCTTTATTCAATTAAATATAAATATACCATACAATTTCATAATATAGATCCATGATACAATCTTATCCATTTGGTTTCACTAAAACATTTTTTAAAAGCGATATACATATATGCTGGTCTTTTATGTTCTGACGGGTTTCATGGATAACTCCACTTCTTCAGGAGCCATTAGTCTATTGTATCAAAATTGATCTGGAAAAGAAAAGGTATAATATGTGTTAAAATTATCAAGTACCATAATGATCTGAGGACCCAGCCACCCCCTGCATGTCGGGGAAAGGGGAAGACAATAATGGAATAGGGTCCAGATGGGGAACCCAACAGTAATGAAAAGCACCCTCATGGCTTCAAAGCTTTTGACTCCGTAAACCGTAACGAAAGTCACTCTTGCTGAATAAAACAATTGGCCAGAATCCAACACTTGTTGGAATAAGGAAAAGGCTTGTGTTCATAGTATCTTAGGAAATCCTCCAGGCTATACTAGAGGCATCTACCAAAAAGGAAATATATACGTTCAAACAGGCTATCTAAAACATATTACACTCAGTTGCTGATATTCAATAGGCAAGCTTACAAGTGGGCTTATATCTACCTGGTATAAGCAGACATAAACTTCAGTCTTAGCCTTTTAAAAGATTGTGCCTTAGGCGGCTGTAACCTGGTGCTAGTTGTAGGATGTGATAATCCATTCCAGGAGATATATACAAAGCGTATTGCAGTACAAGCTGGCAGTGGATCTTCCAGTTTAATCTATTGTCCTACAACAAAGCCAAATATCTCAAAATATTTTCAAGCCCCTTCAATAGCTATGGATATTGTAAGCAGTTTTATAGTATATTCATGGTATAAAAAGACAAACTCCAGTCTTGGTTTTTCAATAAGTCCTGTCCTAGGTTGCTATAACTTGGATGCAGGTTACAGGAGTGTAGCAACTGATTTACAGAAGGCATATATAAAGTATACTGTAGTACAAACTGGCAGTAGATTTAAGAACTGAATCCACAGTCCTGAAAAAATGCCAGGTATCACAAAATGCTCACAGATGTAGTAACTAAAGATGCTGGCCATAAAAAACAAGCACATACTTTTTACCAACGTAGTGTGCACATAAAGACCCCTCTGGGGTTAAAAATCCAGAAACACAAGAGGGAGTGCTCTCCCATTGCAATAAATGCCCCCTCCCCTTAATGAGGCACAGGTGTCTGACTCCACCTCAAGATGCCCTCGGTGCCTTGGTGGGTCAAGAGGGCAGCAGCACATGGCAGTCACTGTGGCTTCCAGGAGTACCAAGATGGCCGCGACACGCCAGTGACTCCAACAAAACATATAACTCTATCCACACTAACAGAGGTTAGATGAATCCTCCCCACTGAGACGTACACTGATCAGTGGCTCGAGCCACTGGACAAGAAAAATCCTCCTACAGGCCCATTTTACGGAAGTTAGTTGTTGGATCGAATGGGAGCAGCCACACTTTTATTGAACTTCGGACGGTGCCTGCTAAACCTGCTGAATTTCAATTAATCTATGGCTAGCTTAAGGCTGAATGTGGCATTTTTAAACACAACACTGTCTAGGACCAGTGCCCCATGTTTGTTCTTTTTGTTTTTTTCAACTGTCAGATGCCATAACTTCAGCAAAAGTAGAAATGGATCTTACCCAGTAGTAGACAGCTATATCTTATGCCTAATTTACATGGGCGTACTGATACACCTGTGTGAAGTTCATGTATTTATACTTTGGCATGTGCTTGGAGATCCATGCAGGGCTGTGCAGCTGGACACCTGCCGTCCCTTTGCACAGGTGTACAGATTGGTATGTCCATGTGAATGAGGCTTAAAAGGGCGGCCATGGAGTGTATGTCGGTCATCTGAAAACCACTTTTTTCCCCCTACATTTATAGATGTCTGCTACCACGTTTACCACAGACGTGGACAAATTTATTGATACCCTTACTGCTCATAAGTGCTTAAAGGGGTTGTAAACCCTCTTGTTTTTGAATAAACTTCTGTCACTGACCGGCCCCCCAGCCCCCCGGCTTACTTATCTGAGTCCTGTAATTCGCACGCCGGAGACGCGCTCTTCCTATTTGCCCGTTGTGTCAGCTCTTGATTGGATAGATTGATAGCAGCGCAGCCATTGACTCCCACTGCTGTCAATCAAATCCAATGACGCGGGAGCGGGGCCGAGTGCGGCATTCTGCATCTATGGACGCAAATGCCGGACTTGGGAGCATGCCTGCAAGGTAACACCCCGGGAGAGTGCTTTTCCTAGAGGGTTATACAATGTGGGGAGGAGCTACCAGCGCCGCCAGGGGACCCCAGAAGTATATGATCGGGGCCAGTTTGTGCAAAACTAACTGCACAGTGGAGGTAAGTATGACATGTTTATTATTAAAAAATTAAAAAATAATAACTTGGCTTTACACTCACTTTAATTCCTCCTGAAAAGCTGTGAGATTAAAAGCAGCTGTCTCATGTATACTTTCATGCCTTTGATATGTCATAAAGTAAAACAAAATGTGAAAAGGGAGAAATGATTAAAGATATTCTAAAGTGGCCTGGATAGATTTTTTGGTATCCCTAGAAATAATTAAAATATCACTAAAAGATCCAAATATTTACTAACCATTTTCTGTATAAGTATCACACATGACTTCACTTTTGTAATGATTCAGTCAGCCTATTCAAATGGAAAAAAGTGGGCATTCTGCTGCTTGGTATCACAATGTGCTCCACACTGAACACGACCAGAGAAAGCAAAGGAGAGCGTTTGAGGAGTTCAGAAAGACCATTAATAGACCAGCATGTCAAAGGTGAATGTTCAAGACCATCTCCAAGAAGCTTGATGTTTAAAATGAGAAAATGTAAAAATTTAAAAAAAGGTGATTTTGTAATTTATGGCAGCAATACCTCTCAAAAAAGGTGGGACAGGTCAACAGAAAGCTGACAAATTAAGCGGTACTAACAAGGAAGAACATTTTGCATCTAATTACAGAAGTAAAGATTGGGTATAAGTTCACCAATCTGCGAAAAGCTACATCTAAAAATCTTTGAACAATTTCAGAATAATGTTCCTCAACATAAAATTGCAAAGACTTTAAATATATCATAATCTACAGTATATCAAAAGATTCCAAGAATCCGGAGAAATCTCTGTGCGTAAGGGACAAGGCCTAAACGCAATATTGGATGCCTGTCACCTTTGAGCCCTCAGATAGCCCTGCCTTAAAGGACCTCACTGCATGGGCTAAGAAATACTACCATAAATCGCTGTCTGTGAACACAATTCGCCGTGTGAGTTAAAGCTCTATCATGCAGGGGGTGCGCATGCGCGCGGGCACGGGAGCGGACATGTTCTGACCTGCTCCGCACGCCGCCGGCCTTTCCAAGCCACAAAAAGCCAGAGGGAAGTCGCACACATCGCCATTCTTAGAGCGATCCACACTATGAACCGGAGAGGAGGGGGGACAGCCAAAAAGAAACCCCCGACTGCTAACTATTCGTTCCGTTCGGGGAACGCTGCAGCAAGGACTCCCCCATCCAAGATGGCGTCGGGACGGAGGACAGAGGCTGATACAGCAAAGCAGGTGAGCGGGACCCAGGGACACCAAAGCCTCCCTGCACAAAGACTCTCTCCCCACAACACTGGGACTGCAGGCACAAACAGAGAACGAGACCCCTTCTCCTCCCAGTCACAGGAAGATATTATAAGACAGCAGAAAGATGGGTCCCCAAGGTTCTCTCTCTCCCCCTCCCAAACTTATCAGGAGGGGGCACTAGATGGTGCAGATTCCCCTGCTTCCTCCATGGAGAGGAACATGGCTGAGATAGCAGAACTTGCACTAAGCCAAAACAGCATAGGAAGTGAACAACAGCCTCCACCTCCAGCAGCATATTCTGGGGATTCTGTCCTCCTTGCTCGCTTCTCAGCATTACTACAGCAAGAGCTAACAAAAGCCTGCCAACTGATTACAGCAGAAATGAAGCATGACTTTAATGATATAGGGGACAGATTGGATACCATTGAATCCAAAATGGATGGCACAGTGCGGAAGGTAAATCAAAACTCAAGTATGATAGCCTCACTGCAGGATCAATTAGACCAAGCCAACGCCAAAATTGAAGATCAGGAAAATAGATCCAGACGCTATAATTTTCGAATCCGCGGTCTACCAGAGGCAATCACTGATCTAGAAGACGCAGCACATACTCTCATGCAAGATCTGATTCCAGATATTTCCCCACAGCACATGGAAATTGACAGGGTACATCGGGCTCTGACGGCACCAAGACAAGACGGCCCTCCGAGAGATGTCATAGTCAATCCGCATTTCTATAGAATCAAGGAACAAATAATGTCTGCAGCCCGGGCAAAGGGCAAAATAAACCTCTTGGGTCACCAGATACAAATTTTTGCAGACATATCGCAGATGACTATCCAAAAAAGACGGGCCCTGAAACCATTATTGGCACAGCTCACTAATCACCAAATCAAATATCGATGGTCGTTTCCGTTCCGTCTATCTTTTTCCTTCAAGGGGAAAACATACTCCTTTGCAAATTTTCCGGATGGAGAAGATATCCTTTTGGGTCTTGGTTTGATATCCAGAGACTCATCGGCCCCCAAAGCACAACAGGAAATGGATCGCCCAATCTCGCCCCTTTGGGAACAACAACGCCAGCGACTTTCCTCTAGAAGGCGACACCTAGCGACCGGACCAGACGGATGAAGCTGAAGAGGGAACCCGCTTGTCTACTCTTCTAACTTTCACCTTATTAGGAGAAGTATCCACTATACCCTAATATAGGGTACCACAGTAAACCCGTACGGGTTCCCCCTATTAGCAGTTTTACAGTTTAGATTTTGCCCTGTTGGCTAACATTAGCTTTCTTTATTTGTCATCAGGACACTAAAGAGACTGCCTACACCCTGAAGGGGTGAAACCCCCCTTTCGGTATTGCGAGATTAGATTAGAGCTGTATCACTCATGTTTATTTGCTCTCTTTTAGAATGTTTCCCTAGATATAACACATCCTGAACCCCCCAATCTAAATCTAAAGCTAAAAAAAATAATAAAAAAAAATAAAAAAAAATTTTGGATTAATATTGCCCAGCTTGGTTAGAATAGAGGAAATGCAATAGTTTAAACCTTACGGTTACAACTGACTCCCCTCTATACCACTACAATGCCTTATACGGAAAGTGTCGTGGCGAAATCGCATGCCACTCCCAGACGAGCTTGTCTTCATCGCTTAGATGAAAACAACCTCGCCATACTTAGTAGAGACTATTGTCTCAAGGACCATTAAGAATATGTTTACGATGTTGGTTAAGTTTTTTATGTACCTTATCTCTGAGGTGAAAGGTGGACATTGGTCCAGTCCATCTTATCCTTACACTAATTCCTTTTTTCTCTTTTCTTCTCTTTTCCCCTTATATTTGAGTGCACCCCTGGGCCAGAAAACTGGAGAGGCCTGCCGAAACTCTCCCTTCTCGAAAATCAAGATGACCATCTACAACAGGCAAGTACGGTCTGCCAGAACACGATGATAAAGTCACAGGTGTCTCTTTCACACACTAAAGTTTTAACACATAACGTGCAAGGTCTGAATTCCCCTACTAAACGCGCTAAAGCCTTCCTTGATTACCATAAACTAGACGTAGATTTTCTGCTCCTCCAGGAAACGCACTCTCCCGCGCTTCAGCTCCCAAATATCTAAATGCTAGGTTCCCCTTGATTTACTTATCTAATGGGGTGGATAAAAAAAGAGGGGTAGCGATATGCATTGCAAAAAGGGTACCATTTACCCCGTCAACAGTCATCAGAGATAAGGAGGGGAGATATATCATGGTAGCAGGGAAAGTAAATGATAGTGCTGTCACTCTCATTTCATATTACGCCCCCAACACGGGTCAGGTGACTTTTTTCGACACTATTTTGCGAACACTGATGCCACATGTACAAGGCCAAGTGATAATGGGAGGGGATAGCAATGTCTCCTTAGATCAAGCCGCAGATAGAACCAATATACATAAACCTATCCTGAAACATATTCCCAAACAGGGTGTCAAACTGGCCCGAATCCTACACTCCTATGATCTCGTGGATACGTGGCGGGATTCCCACCCCACCACCAGAGACTATACTCATTATTCTCAGGTCCACAAAACGTATTCGCGCATAGACCATTTGTTAACACAATCTTCACTTTTACCCTCAATTGAATCAGTCAAAATAGTACCTAGCTCATGGTCAGATCACTCATCAGTGCTGATGGCACTGACTGACCTATGGAAAAAACCAAAACCCTCCATATGGCGACTTAACGCATCGTTACTCAATGACCCTATCATATACACTGAAATCGAGAAGGCCATACAACAATTCTTTACAATTAATCGAGCTAATGACACATCCCCAAGTATTAATTGGGCGGCACATAAAGCCACCATTCGTGGCACACTGATTCAAGTGGCCTCCAGGAAAAAAAGGGATGATGCACAAAAAATCCAACAACAAGAAGATGAATTACATAAAATAGTTCAGGAACAAAAATCTAACCCTCATCTTGACCTGCGACATAAAATAGACACAGCTAGAACGGCACTAAATCTTAGTTTAACAACCAAAGCTGAGAAATTTCTACGCTGGTCTAGACACCGCTATTATACCAAGGGAGACAAACCTACCACACTTTTAGCTAGAAAACTTACACCGCGACCATTTAACCCAGCCATGCCTAGACTGCGTACTCGAGACGGGAAAATCACTCAAAACCCCCAAGAGATACTTCTAGAATTTTCAAAATTCTTTACTGATCTGTATAATAAGCCCACCCCATTTTCCAAGGACCGAGCAGAGGAATTTTTCAAAGACATTCCCTTGCCAACATTAGAACAGGAACACACAGAATTAATGGAAGCAGACTTCACGGAAGGAGAAATTAGGGCAGCCATTAAGAGCTTGAACCCCTCAAAGGCACCTGGCCCAGATGGCTTTACGGGCCACTATTACAGAAAATTTGCAGCCATACTGACTCCCCACCTGTGTTACTTTTTTAATGCAATACGGAAAGGCAACCCCTTATCTTTACATGAAAATGAGGCCCTCATTCAAGTAATCCCAAAACCAGGAAAGGATCATGGGGATCCCGCAAATTATCGCCCGATATCACTTATTAATGTGAACCTTAAATTAATGACCAAAGTCTTGGCAACCAGAATGAACTCTTTTCTGGCCAAATATATCCACCCTGATCAAGTGGGATTTGTTCCAAACAGACAGGCCCCGGACCAAACCCGACGAGCGATAGACATCATTGCAGCACTTAATTCAAACTGGGACAATTTGGGGCCGCGGAGGGGTATGATTTTGTCATTAGACCTTTGTAAGGCTTTCGACTCGGTAACGTGGGAGTATATATACTACGCATTGAGAAGATATGGATTTGGCCCCCATTTCCTGAATATATTACAAGTACTATACAAAACACCCACGGCCAAAATCCAGATAAAAGGCTACAAATCCCACACAATTAACATACACAGGGGAACGAGACAAGGGTGCCCTCTCTCTCCTATTTTATTTATCTTAGCATTAGAACCCCTAGCGATAAAGCTTAGGAATCATCAAGACATAAAAGGCATATGCTGCGGCGACGGGGAGCAGAAATGCTCTCTGTTCGCCGATGATATCCTCATGTTCCTTTCCTCCCCGATCACGTCCCTTCCTAACTTATACCGAGTCTTGAGGCGCTTCACCGCACTCTCGGGTCTCACGATAAACCACTCCAAATCTGAAGCACTAAATCTGACCCTAGAACCACAGACTGTACAACTTCTCCAAAAATCATTTCAGTTTAGATGGCAACAAAATAAACTCCCATATTTGGGAATCTTTCTTACCAACAATCTGCAGACTCTGTATCAGGCCAATTACCCCCCTCTCTATAAGAAGCTATCAGCAGACTTATTGTCATGGGCTAAAAGCCCTCCATCGTGGTTTGGCAGACTGTATTCCATTAAGATGAATATCTTACCAAGACTGTTGTATTTGTTCAGAACCCTTCCAATAGCAATCAATAGACACGATCTTAAGGTTTTTCAGAAAAAGATTATGCAGTTCATTTGGGGAGACACAAGACCCAGGGTGAATCAACGAACCCTATACGCCCCCAGAATTAAAGGAGGGTTGGGAGTACCAAATTTGGTCAGGTATTTTGAGGCAGCCCAATTGGCCCAATTAATTCGCACTCACTCTGGACTGCCTCAACCATCTTGGATGAAGCTGGAATCATCCCCATACCCCACAAAACCGATAAGCCATTTGATGTGGCTCCATATGAAAGACAGACCGACCATTTTATGCCCCACATTATCATTCTCATTAGGTTTATGTGATAGATTACAAAAACCTTTTACCTTCCGCTCACCTCATGCTCCCCTAGCCCCATTAACGGGCAACCCAGAATTCACCCCGGGTCTTAACCCTCAAAGATTATTATGGTGGACCAATAAGGGTTGGATTCGTATAGCCGACTTATGTGACCATAGAGGCATACTATCGAAGCAATTCCTTATAGAAAAATACCAATTACCTAACACAGAACTCTATCATTACCTCCAAATAGTACATTTTCTGAAAACTCTACAGCGCAAAGCTGACATAATGACGTTCACTCCAATGGAATATTTATGCAGGTCCTTCGATAAACATAAAGGTCACATATCTAACATCTATGGTATTTTTTCCTCCAAGTCAGAAAAATTGTTTTACATGCAAAAGTAGGAGCAAGATATAGAGGAAACGATGGAAATGGACACGTGGTATAATACGGCCCATTTGGCCTCAAAAGGTTATATAAATACCTCCCTAATAGAGGCGAATTATAAAGTCTTATTACGGTGGTATATGGTCCCGGCGAGAATCGCTACATACATTCCCGGCGCATCCCCATTGTGTTTTAGGGGGTGTGGAGGGGAGGGCACGATATATCATACTTGGTGGTCCTGTTCTAAGGTTAGAAGGTATTGGATACGCATCTACAATTTTATTTACTCATTGACCCAAGTTAACCTGACCAAATCCCCAGAACAGGCTCTACTGGGATGCCCAGTGGAAGGCATGCCTAGATACACGAAACAACTCATATCCTTTGTCTTCACAGCTGCTAGAATTGCGATTGCTAGATCCTGGAGAAAACCTCTGATCCCATTTGAACTGGTAAAAGCTAAACTGACATGGATCATGATTAATGAACGCCTGTCGGCGATTCTATTGGATAAACAACCGGTTTTCGACAGGATTTGGGAACCATGGTTAACATACCTATCTGTGGGCTTCGATAGTTAATGGATTTAAGAAAAGTTTCCTAGGGGTGCACTCAACCCCAATCCTTCCCCCTATTTCTTCTTTTTCTGCTCCCTTGCCCTTTAACTCTTCCTCTCTCCACATTTATTAGTTTACGTAGGTTCTCCTGTCTGGTGTAGTTGCCCTTGCAACATTAGTAAAGCATCAAGAAGCGACAGTAGCATTGCTGCTGGTAAGTGGGGGGGGGTTGGGGGGTCGGAAGCCTCTCGTCCGCAGAATTGATCCCATGCGGGGTGGACGGGCGGGCTCCTGGCGCCACAGCCTCTCTACAAAGAATGCATAAGTGATAACGTAACGATTCTAAGGCACTAAAATATAAGGACAGACAGATGTAGAACTGATATACTCACCAGTAAAAATGTTACATTTTACTGTGTGTAGGCCATGTTGGCCGAGCCTTGTTCTTCTAATCTTTTCTACATTGTTGTCTATATCTGAGAAATATGTATTGTATATTTTTCTATATTCAATAAAAATATTGGAAAGAAAAGCTCTATCATGCAAAGAAGCCATTTCTGAACATGATCCAGAAACACCGCTGTCTTCTCTGGCCCAAAACTCATTTAAAATGGTCTGTTGCAAAGTGGAAACTGTTTTTTTTTTTTTTTTGGCATTCATTGGTGCTGCCTCCTCTGCACTAAAGCGGTGAGGGACCTCCTGGCTTGTGATCGGAGCTCTGTTCAAAAGCCTGCAGCTATGATGGTATGGGGGTACATTAGTGTATATGGAATGGGCAGCTTGCACATCTGGAAAGGCACCTAAACGATTAGAGCAGCATGCCATCCAGAGAACATCTTTTTTCAGGGAAGGACTTGCACATTCCAAAAGGACAACGCTAAACCACACACTGCATCTATTACAACAGCATGAATTCATAGTAGAAGAGTCTGGGTGCTTAACTGACCTGCCTGCAGTCAAGACCTTTCACCAATTGAAATATTTGGCACATCTTGAAACAAAAAATTTGACAAAGACAACTCAGGACTGTTGAGCAGTTAGAATCCTATATCAAGCAAGAATGGGACAGCATTCCTGTCCCAAAACTCAAGCAACTGGTCTCCCCTGTACCCAGACGTTTACAAGGTGGCAGAGAAGATGCTACACCATGGTCAACATGGCTCGTTCCAACATTTTTGAGACGTGTTGCTGCCATCAATTTCAAAATTACCTTTTTTTTTTTTTTTTTCCTTAAAATGGTACATTTTCTCAGTTTAAACGCTTGATGTGTTTTCCATTTTTTCTGTTGTGATTAAATTATGGCTTTGTAAGATTTGTAAATCGTTGCATTCTGTTTTTATGCAGTTTTGCATTTCTTGGTGTGCCTACCTTTTATACAATGCAAATGTGTGCATGGAGTACACTTTATGACCAAAAGTATGTATACACTTCTTACAGAGTTCAGGTGTTTCCATTGAAGAGTACTGTTAATGGTACAATATACAGTACAAAGACATTTTAAACAACTGTGTGCTTACAAACCTGTTGCTACAGTTTGAAGGCCCTTTCTGTTCCAGTATGAATATGCTACTGTGCACAAAACCAGCTCCCTAAAGACAAGGTTTGACATGCTTGGTGTGGGAGGATCTAGGGTGGCTTTCACTAAGCCCTGACCTCAACCCTACTGAATACCTTTAGGATGAATTAAAATTCTGGTTAAGACTTCTAGTCCAATTTCAGTGCCTTATATCACAAATTCTCTTTTACTAAATGGGCATATATTTCCACAGATATGGTCCAAAATCTCGTGGAGAGCCTTCCAGATGGGTAGAGGCCGTGAACTCCATATTAATGCTCATGGATTTGGAACAAGAAGTCTAAAAAGACCTTATAGGTTTGATGGTTAGCTGTCCATAAGTACAGCATATCAATTACATAATGCAGACTAGTCAGTATTATTTTGATGTGGACTTAACAGCACAAACTACGTTTTTATTTCCCCCTATGTTTCTAAGCTGCTAAAAACACCTTGCTGTTTGCCTAGAAACACTGAGGAGCTTGAAAGGCTTTTTATTTGCAAAGCACAATAATATCATTACATTTTGGTTATCTTGAGATATAACGTAGCAGCCGGTGACATTTCACCGACAGAGTGCTGCCCACGCAGGCAATATTAATCAATACAAATAACAAGCATGTACATGGCAAGAATTAGTTTAGGCGAAAAACAGGGACTCTACAGTATCAGGAACAATTATTTAAATCTGCATGAAATCTGTACTAGCAAGATTCGCCTCCAGCTACAGACTGCAAGACCAGAGCTTCTCTGTAAGAGGATGCCTCTCGGCTGTCTGTACAGGGAACTTGTTGCCTGCATGTTGGCAGCACTGTCTGTTCTGGAATTTGTAGGCTGATGGACACTAGATTGAGATGCAGTGGGCTTGAGAGCTTGGTTTGTACAGATTACCCATCACAAGGGCTGCAACAAATCAATCTAAAGCAGACATCAGGACCAGTTATATAAAACAAAACATTTCTGTCAGTGAAGAGGCAATGGCAAGCATGTATTTACATAGTGATTGTTTTGTCCTCTACTGACTCTGGATTTGCAATACATTTGTATCTTTTTCTTTTTCCATGGGAGAGAGATAATGAAATATAATCGCTATGCTTAATGTGTGTGTGCATCACATAATGCTTAGTTCTGTTCAAAATTTAATTTAACTTCTATGATTGCTACACTTATTTTGAATCCTTAAAAATGTTTCTTTTCTTTTCTATCATTGGTAGTAATTTTGTAGACAGGATTTTAGACTCCTCACCCCTTAAGGTTAGGTTCACATATATGTGTGTTGGGAATGTGCACAAATTTGCACTCTCCTGCCATGCACAAAATCGCGTTGCCCTTTAGCAGTTGTGCTGTGATACCATTAATTGATAATGGCACTCCCACACCTCTGCAAACAGGTGCGCCAAACTGCATGGTGCCGTATCACCTTTTTGGAAAAAAAAAACACTTCCGTATTTCTCATGTGTAGGGCAGCCTATTAAAATGTTTTTTCCTAAACGCGCATTGTGGGAACGCAGAACATGTCCGTGCTTGTTTTAACACCTGTAAGTGTTAGCCAAGCCTAAGGACTCATCCAAAACTAATTAGCAATTATGAGATTACATGGTTGAAACAAACACAATTGATCATTTACCATTGTAATGAATGTATCTTACTATTGATCGAAATCCACTTCTCTGTGTGTGGTATATTAATTGATTGGGTTGTCAACTATAGATTATTTCTATCTGGAGAGATTGTTCGTTAACCACTTGCCTACCGGGCACTGACACCCCCGCCTGCCCAGGCCATTTTTCAGTTTTCAACGCTGTCACACTTTGACTAACAATTGTGCAGTCATGCTACACTGTACCCCAATTTTTTTTTTATCATTCTCTTCACACAAATAGAGCTTTCTTTTGGTGGTATTTAATCACTGCTGGGTTTTTTATTTTTTGCTAAAAAATACTTTTGTTTTACTGTCAGTAAATTTTGTAAGCAAGTCATTTTTCTCTTTCACTGATGTACACTGATGAGGCGGCACTGATGGGCTGAACTGATGGGCATTGCTGAGGTGGCACTTTTGGGCACCGATGAGGTGGCACTGATGAGGAGGCACTAATATGCCACACTTATGGGCACTGATAGGTGGCACTGATAGGTGGCACTGATGAGCACTGTTAGGTGGCACTGATGGGTACTAATAGGCAGCACTGGTGGGCACTGATAGGTGGCATGGATAGGCATTATTGGGTGGCACTGATGGGCGGCACTGTGGGCATTGATCGACAGCAGTGATGGGCAGCACTGATAGGTGGCACTGACTGGCATCACTAATGGGCACTGATTGGTGGCACTTGTGGGCAGTGGTGGGGACTGATTGCTGCCACTGGTGGGCTCTGATTGGTGACACAGTTGGCGATCATTTGATAAACACTGATGATCAGTTCCCTGATTACATGCCTAGATGTCCCCTGTGAGGAAATGCCGCTGATCGGCTCTCCTCGCCACACACTGTCACGTTGAGGTAAGGAGTGCCGATTACCGGCATCTTTGTGTTTACATGTGACTGGCTGTGATTGGAC
Organism: Lithobates septentrionalis; assembly: GCA_037952835.1. Classification (NCBI taxonomy): domain Eukaryota; kingdom Metazoa; phylum Chordata; class Amphibia; order Anura; family Ranidae; genus Lithobates; species Lithobates septentrionalis. The sequence goes on from JBBDGP010000542.1 coordinate 3,481,544, forward strand.
ACAGCCGATCATATGGTTAAAGAGCCACCGACGTGGCTTTTTACAGAGATCGGGGTCGCGCCATGTCCTAGCAACACGGCACGATCACCACACGCCACTGTGGGCACGGCAGAGCGGCTGTTCTGGGATGCCGTCATATGACGTTGTGACAGAACGAGAGCCGCTCCACGGGCGGGTGGCAACCAGTTAACATGATTGTAAAGTCACATTTTTTTCCCTCTCTTCAGTGGATTTGAACAGAGCAGCCCGGATCCTCCTTTTTTCAGGTTCCTCTTCTGTGCTCCTGGCCCCTCCCTCCTGTTGAGTGCCCTCACAGCAAACCGCTTGCTATGGGGGCACCCGAGCTGAGTCACAGCTCTGTGTGTCCATTCAGACACCGAGCCCTGATTTGCTAGCTGACGTTGATTGACAGCAATGGCGCCGCTGCTGTGTCGGCCAATAAGGAGGCTGAATCTCGGACGGCTGAGACACTTGTGGACATCGCTGGACAGAGAGGGACCTCAGGTAAATGTTAGAGGGGCCTGAGGGGGGCTGCTACACACAGAAGGCTTTTGATCTTAATGCATGAATGCATTAGGATCAACAACCTTCTGACTTTACAACCCCTTTAAACAAATCGATCATTTATTGAAGCATGCATGGACACTATTGGAGATGTATACTGTAGTCTTGGTGCTTACAAAGGTCTGCCTGGACTGAAAGCCTTTAGCAGTTGGTGGTTGCAGGATAGGCTCCCTTCACTTTGTTTTGCCAGAATTCTGTAATGGGGCATCCATTGACAGACACCAACTGTACAGATGCATTCTTGTGTCCACTGATAAGCTTCAAAGTATAACTAAAAGCAAAACTTTTTTTTTGTAGTTTGGATAGAGTGGACATGGTTTAGAACTCATATTGGGTTTTTATTGCTGTTTTTTAATTTTAATAACAGAAAACATGACAGATATCTGTCATATTTACTATTATCATTGAAAGTGAATGTAAAAGAAAATCCTAAATTTTCGGATGGGCTAAGGACAGTAACAGATGAGGACTCCTAGTTCTGGTGACAACCAAGAGTTCTCTCACTTTCTGTTTTAGCTATGAGGCAAAAAGTGAAGGAAATCTCCCTAATGGGACACAGATGGCAAAAAAAACAAAACCTGATGAGTTATATACCTTTCTTGCGTCATCCAAAATGGAGGAAAAAAAAAGTTTTGCTTTTAGTTACACTTAGTTATCATGCATTTGTTCACAGCTGTAAAAGAAGGTAGACCCAGGTCAGAGGAAGCATGAAATAGTCAAATGGATTAATCAGTCTTCATGTAAACTACAGGTGGCAAACACAAGGCCCGCGGGCCGAATCCGGCCCGCCAGGCCTTGTCATGTGGCCCGCACAGCAGCCTCCGGGCGCTACCTCTTTTTCTCTGCAGGTATCCAAGGCAACAAGGGAAAACATCCATCTCGGTCCCGCGAGCGGTGTGGCTTTGTATTAGCGCATGCGCGGCCAGTCTCCATGACAACAAGAGTAAACCTCTCTCCTCTGCTCTGTCTCCACCCCTGCCTCCGCTCTGTCTCCACCCCTGCCTCCGCTCTGTCTCCACCCCTGCCTCCGCTCTGTCTCCACCCCTGCCTCCGCTCTGTCTCCACCCCTGCCTCCGCTCTGTCTCCACCCCTGCCTCCGCTCTGTCTCCACCCCTGCCTCCGCTCTGTCTCCACCCCTGCCTCCGCTCTGTCTCCACCCCTGCCTCCGCTCTGTCTCCACCCCTGCCTCCGCTCTGTCTCCACCCCTGCCTCCGCTCTGTCTCCACCCCTGCCTCCGCTCTGTCTCCACCCCTGCCTCCGCTCTGTCTCCACCCCTGCCTCCGCTCTGTCTCCACCCCTGCCTCCGCTCTGTCTCCACCCCTGCCTCCGCTCTGTCTCCACCCCTGCCTCCGCTCTGTCTCCACCCCTGCCTCCGCTCTGTCTCCGCCGTCGCTCTCTCGCCTCCCCAGTCCCTCCAGCGAGTGATTGCTGAGATCTCTGTTTTTTTTTTTTCCCCCATCCAGCGGGCTGCGTCCTGAGGGCGGGCTTTTAAACACTTGTGTTGTACCAGAGCTGGGCCAGGTAGGAGAGAGTGCAGATGTGAGAAAACTTGAGGGGGGGGCACGTAGAGGCAGAGGTGGGGGATGGGAGGAGAGTGATGGGTGCAGAGGTCAGAACCAAGGAGGAGGGGTGGAAATGAGATGTTGCACACTGCATAGTACACTCCTGACCCCTCCACTCTGTACGTAGCACAATCCTGACCCCTGCACTCTACGTAGAGCAATCCTGAGCTCTGTACGTAGCGCAATCCTAAAATCTGTACGTAGCACAATCCTGGCCCCTGCACTCTACGTGTCGCAACCCTGCCCCCTACACTCTACGTAGCGCAATCCTGACCCCTGCACTCTGTACGTAGCGCAATCCTGACCCCTGCACTCTGTACGTAGCGCAATCCTGACCCCTGCACTCTGTACGTAGCGCAATCCTGACCCCTGCACTCTGTACGTAGCGCAATCCTGACCCCTGCACTCTGTACGTAGCGCAATCCTGACCCCTGCCCTACAGATACAACCGGCCCTTTGAGGGCAACCATCCTGCCACTGCGGCCCCCGATGAATTTGAGTTTGACACCCCTGATGTAAACAGAATGTTTTTTTGAGTAGACTGTTTAGTGTAGATTGGACCAGAGAGAATTCCTGTTATGTCCGACAGTTATGTACAGTGGATGTACTTATTGTATGCTACTTCAACTGTGTTATCATAAATGTCAACAGACTCCTGTGGGGCTATGAAAAAAACATACCCTGGAATTCATAAAGACAGATTTAAAAATACCAACAGTTAGGCTGCTTTCACACTGGGGCTGGGAGCCTTTAGCAGTAAAGTGCCGCTAATTTTTGCGTCCTAATAAAAAGTTGAAAGTGCTGCTGCCGAAGCGATTTGCAGGCGCTTTGGCAGCGGTGCCCATTGATTTCAATGGCAGGGGCGTGGAAGAGCGGTGTATACAGTGCTCCCGCACTGCCTAAAAGATGCTGCTTGCAAGACTTTTTCTAACGTTCTGCGTGCGCACCGCTCCAGTGTGAAAGCACTCGGGCTCTCACACTGGGGCTGCAGGGAGGAGTATTTCAGGTGCTTTACAGGCTCTATTTTTAGCCCAAAAGCGCCTGAAAAGCACCCCAGTGTGAAAGGGGTCTAAGTATCTTATGGTAGAGGAGCATATTGACATAAACTTTATTTTGGAGTAGAGAAAATTTGCGAAATGGTGCAGCATGCATCAAATTCATGTAACAGTCTAGAACTTGAATTTGATGCACACATCGACACTTTCGAAATATCTATGTTCTCCACTTGAAAGTTGGTGTTAATTTGCTCCACTTCTGTAATCTATCAACTGTTGGTTTTTTATTTTGAATTTGGCGGCATGTGTTGGGCCGCAATGTAGAAGTGAAGCAAACTAGAACTACTTGAATTTGGCGCACAATGTCAGATATTTTTTGAATTTGGTTCAACACATTAAACAAGGTCAATTAACACCAGAAAAAGTGGCATGGCTGGTTTATTGAACTCCCTCTATAATGTTTTAAAACTAGAACAACTTAAGCTTTGTGCGAAAGGCAAAGATTTGCCCTTGGTGACCGACCAGGTTTCATCTTTTATTCTCTGGGGAAATAAGAAAAGAAATCTGATTGGTCATTGTGGGCAAGTTCTTTACTTTTTTAAAGAATGATTCTTTAAACAAATGGTCCGACCTGCCCCTGTTTTCTTTACATTTTTTTTTTCATTAATGCATAATCACTGTAGAAATAGCAGATTCATTCACACTGGTGTCAGTATTCTGTTAAGTGAGAGGCAACTTGTGCTGGTTATTGCCAGTCTAATGAATCAAGGTGTGATACCAAGGTAAGAGGAGACTCAGCTACCCTTGCTCATTTTTCACTGTAATTGCTTTACTACATGAAAAATGCTTCATAAATATAGACTGCTCACTGTTAAACATTCCCAGACTGCAAATAGGGTTCTCTTTCTCTTCAATTTCTTTTCGGTCGTTGTGACCAGGAAAATAAGTTTGTTACAGTTTTGCAGTTTAGGATGCAAGCCAGTGGATATTAAAAGCCAAATTCCAAAAAAGTGTTGGGACGCTGAGTAAAATCTAAACAAAAACAGAATGCAAAGATCTGCAAATCTCATTTCATTATACAGTCTTTCGTGTTTTATTTTAAATGCTGGAAGTGTAATAGTAAATTAGGGCTGATTAAGATGAACTAGTAATTAGCACTAACGATTAATAAGGTGTTGGAGGCAAAAAAAAAAAACGTTGTATTTATTTTACACTTGTTTGGTTGATTTAACTGACATTATTTGCAGATCAAAGCTCAGCTCTTTAATCTAAAGATGAACGAAGGAGAGTAGATACAAAACTAACACTGCTGCTTTCTGTCTCTATTTGGAGTTTAAACACTGTCAGGCGGTCTGTTTTTTTATTTATCTATTTACAGCAGCACCTTTTTTAGCTACTGTACTTAAAATAAAACTTTATGCTAATTAAAATTGGCGGACAGGCAGGATTTGCACATGCTTTGTCTTTTCTGCATTAAAGTTACCTACCTGTCCGTCCTTGTACAGTGAGCCGCACAGGCCATACACGGTGCAAATTTCTTTCCTACAACCGTGGGTTGCAGAAAAGAAATTCCCTTGATTCCTCCATCAACAAAGACAGTGTTAATGCGGGAGTCCCTCCTGTCCATCCATTGTCTTCTCCTGGTGGGAGGAAGTCGCCCCCGCCGGGACAAGACAGTGCTTAATGCTAGCAGCTATACCAGCCAGTAGCGATAATCACAAATAAAATCTGTCAGGCTGGTTGTACCTAAGCTGATCAATCAATCAACTTGTTACATTCAGCCTGCCCATACACGATTAAAACAGTCTATGGCTGCCATTACTTTACCGATTCTGCAATGCCAAATCTTACTCCACTCCCTCACATGTGTGGGAGTCATGTCATCCTCGCCCGGCCAATGAAAGCAGCCAGCAATTGAGACCCAGAACCTGGCTGCCTTGAAGATGTCAGCGGCTGGGCAGGGAGCTCAGAGATGCTGTGGGGAGTATTGTTCGGCTTTAAACTTCAACTCTCAGCAATCCTTTTCACAGTTGGTAATTGCTGGCAAGGGGTGGGGAGCAGCAGCAGTACAGGACATACTACATCCACTTTTGCCTCGTTTCCACTGAGCGGATCGGTTTGGTTCGGTACGGTACGCTATTTTGGGTGTTTCCATTATGAAAGCGGCCCATACAATCGAACCGAACCGTTCCATTCAGGGTCCTGCTTCAGATGTGGGGCCATAGAAAATGGAACGGTTCGGTTAGGGCGGAGCTACGATACATTCCACTGATTGGCTGACAGAAAACCCTCTGCTGTGCTATGCTGAGGCATTTTTTCTAAACCCTGTATGGCCCCTTGTGGTCCCACATGCAGTGGAAACGCTCACCTGAATAGACCGGACCATTCTAGGCCATTCAAACTGTACCGACCCAAACCGATCCGCTCAATGGAAACGAGGCATATGTGTACTTTCAAGTAGAGTTCCACCCAAAAATGGAAGCTCTGCTCATCTGTCTCCCCCCCCTCCCTCCGGTGCCACACAGGTACCCGCCTCCACCGCGAGGTATGTAAGAAGTTCAGCCCCACTTCTTCTCCCTCCTCCTTCCCCTGCTGCCGGGCCAGTAAGAGAGCGCAGCGCACTTCGCGCATGCACAGTAGTGAGCTGGCTGTGAAGCCACAAGGCTTCACGGCTGGGTTCCCTTACTTCGAATGGCGGCGGCAGCACCCGAGAGCCGATGGAAAAATCGGCTGCGGTGGCAACATTGCTGGATTCCAAGACAGGTAAGTGTCCTATTATTAAAAGTCAGCACCTACAGTATGTGTAGCTGCTGACTTTAATTTTTTCGTGCAGGGGGCGGAACTGTGCTTTAATGAGGTTCCTTTAGGTGCGTCTAGCACTCCCAGTGTCCTCAACTGGTTAAAGTGTATTTTAACTATTTTCATTAAAGTGACTACAGTCCCTTTTTATTATTCATATAATAGGTGGGATTTGTCAATCATTCCTCTTTAAAGAAACCTGTGCTGACAACCATGAAGGCCGCCATTAATCGAGGACAAGTATGCAGATGGAAATTTGGGGGAGGCAGAATGTCACAAATCTGTATACATAGTTTATTTCAGTGGCTCAAGAAGTATTACATGAGCATGACAGATAGGGAAGTAGTATTTTCATATGTGGAGATTAGCAATTACAGCATCCATACTTGCTCAGTACAGGTTTTGTTTAAGCCCGGTGATGGAGATGTCCTTTGATAATGCACACTTCTTTCTACTTCACACCCCTGCCGCCGTTCTCAGGGAAAACTGTACACTGCTGAATATTGTAGACACTTTTGTCTAAAGTGTTTCCTCTATTAAGCAAATTGATTTACTCCAGGTACTAGCAAGCTTTTAATTTCTGATCTTTAACTGTCTGTCGCAAGTGAAAGAGCTCTGAAGAATCAAACTTAATTTTTTTTCCTTTTCCCAGATTGTAAATGTTGTTGATTACACACTGAAAGTAAATTGCCTGATTGATTAGTAACTTGCAGGGATACAGAACTGGGATTTTCTAATTGATCTTTAGATCTACCAGTACCCTATTTTTAATACTCTTAATTGCCTTTTAGCAGATGATATTGAATCGTGTACCGAATGGCTGATCATTACTAACTTTGCGGCCTTTCCCTCAACCAATTTATCTTGTATCGAATTCATAGTTAATGTTTCCATCAACCTTTTCTGAATCCATAGGAAATCCAATGTTAGACTCTTAATTAAAGTCACAGATGCTTTCCAGACTTTTAGTATATTTGCTTGCATGGGATTGGGTCAGATTGTGCTGGCTAATACACAGCAGAAAGGAAGTCATGTTGTGTGTCCTAAACTCACACTGTGACATTTTATCAAGTATAGTGTATATAACAGTGTTGCTATAATCAACAGTGACCCATAGGGGCTTCCATTATTGTACTTGCGCTAAAGAACTCAAAGCTGATTTATGACGTTTTGCGGCGTTTTTGCAAATCTGTATTTCCCAAACATTGGGCATTAGGAATTTCCTCAAGCTCTTTATTTACCATTTGTTAAGAATTAATGGGTAACTGTGAGCTCCCTTTGGTCATTGTTACACTTTCTGGATATTGTTACAGGATTACTGTCATCACTGCCTCAGAAAGCAATTTTTACATTGAGTAGTTAACTATTCTTGTTAAAATTACTTTTTGAACTAATCGCAATGGAAAATAGGGTGTGGGTTAAGCCATGTAAGATACTAGCAGCCATCAATAAAATACTTTTTTTATTTTTTTCACAAGGCAGCATATTTTGCAGGTTGTCGCCCTACAGACCCTGCAGTACCCTACCTAATGCTCTACATTTTGCTAATACTCTAACCTCTACTTGTATACTCTCCTCCATGACTGGCCCTGGTTGCGGAAAATCACAGTGCCCCCTGGATTAGACACCTTCTACCCAATCTACTCTTTATATCTATAAAAAGCTATGATTCAATTACCTTAACCACTGAATATTCTCCTCTGACTCTGGTTAGACACAAGCCGAACTTCCTCACAGGAGATGGGGGGGGGGGGGGGGGGTGGATTTAATAAAACTGCTGCACCACTTTTCTGACATTCCTCTTGTTAATGTATTGTGCCAAATTTTTGAAGCATTTGCAGCACTTTTGGTTCTGACAGACTTGCACCAAATTCAGGTAGTTCTAAAATGTGCCACTTTTACATGTTTACATGCTGTAAAATCAGGGTCATTGCCCGTGCATAGCCTACAGGATGTGTCATGTTTACCAAATCCCTGCCTGAAGGGGGCTGTAGTTGGGCCGCATAGAAATAATGTCTACTGTTTGGCACTATCGGTCTGCCCTCATCCTTACTTTCTGTACCTACCAATCCTTACAGCAACAGGACCAATCTGTTCCCCCTCTCATTCTGGACTTCTCTTCAAATTAAAGCTCTTTTTGAACAACCCCACATACTGCCCACACCACAGTAGATGCCTCAGGGAATTTAAAAAGCTTTGCTTTTTTGACTCCCTTCAGCGACATCTTGGAGACACCGCTGCGGAGGCATGGGCTAGGGATCTTGACTTGTCACTCTTAAAATGACTGGTCACATATTAACACAAACCTCAAGCGATCTATAAATGTAAACATTCAAGAAACAAACTCCAAAGTTGATGGTAACGCGCTCCGACTCACCTTCATGCAATTTCTCTCACCCTGTCAGATACATGCTGGAGATATCTTTGAGAGAAGGTAGACTGCTAGACATTAGGTGGTCCTGTATTAAATGTGTCCTTTCTGGGCTCAAGTCCACTTTTTAATAGGGAAAAATCTCAGGCTAAGAACTACCCTTTAACCCCAAGAAAAATGTAAGGAAGTAGGCATTTAAGTGGTGATTCCCTGATGATAAAGCATACACAAATTCATGAAAACAAACATTTAATGAAACAGACATAGAAGATATCAATCAAAATACAAAAAAGGTGCTAACAAAGAGTCCCCTATATCTATAAAATTACCACATGTGTAACAAAACATCATATGGTAGAATATAAAAACTTGTCACAGCATAATGTCAAATGGGTGTTGTATGGAGCTTGCCAACATATTTCCTGGCGCTATGGCCGCTTCCTCAGGGCTTCATTTCATAGAGTATAACTCGCGCTAAAGAACTCAAAGCTGATTTATGATGATTTGTGGTGTTTTGGCAAATCTGTATTTCCCAAACATTGGGCATTAGGAATTTACTCAAGCTCTTTTTTGCAAAAGTGTATCACTTTATTGAGCACTAACAGCAGTGCAACATTTAAAGTGCTAACATGTTTTGGCTGGAGCCTTCCTCATAGCATCAGGAATGCTCCAGCTGAAACATGTTAGCACTTTAAATGTTGCACTGCTGTTGGTGCTCAATAAAGATTTAGAAGAAGCAAATCGAGTTGCTGGCATACTAGCAATGTTTGATTTACAATTTGCACTGTGCACTTTATTTAGAGACACTATCAATCAGATGATGAGTTTTTTGTATATTCTAATCACAATTTATTTTGTATATCACAGTATATTGATATGTCAATACTCAACATTTGATTCTTAGAGCTGCACTGGTTTCACTTTATTTTCTGACTATATATTCCTACAGCACTTTACCCCTTAACCCCACTTCCTTTTTACTTCACTACACTTATGTCTCCTACCAAATACAAATGCTGCCATGCATTTATTGAATACAGCTAAAATGCTTATCCCAAGGCCAAGATGCACCCCCCTGGAAATTTTCCAATCCCCCTGCCTCCACCACAAACCCCATCCCCTTTCCCGCTTTTAGGATTTTTACAAGGCTCCGTCACCACTCCTCTTGGGCCCCTTTCACACTGCTGCGACTTGGAAGTGACACGAATTTTGCCTTGATTTTGTTGCGATTTCAGGAAATGCCTGTGTAAACTTGAGGTCTATGGACCTCAACTCACATCAAAGTGGGACTACTTTGAAGTCAGATCTGAATGGTACTCATTGGAAATCATTGGGTACGACTTGTCATGCGATTTTGCAGTCCCAAGTCGCAGGACAAGTCACACAAGTGTGAAAGGGGCTTTACACTAATTTAATTGCTAGCAACTCAAGTAAGCCAAAGATGTGAAGATCCCACTAAACCAGGGATCCTCAAACTATGGCCCTCCAGCTGTTGCGGAACTACACATCCTATGAGGCATTGTAAAACACGGACATTCACAGACATGACTAGGCATGATGGGAATTGTAGTTCCTGAACAATTGGAGGGCCGTAGTTTGAAGACCCCTGCTCTAAACTGACATCCAATCTACCACTTTTCATTCTGTCAAAACAGAACCACTCCTCCCACAATATATCAAGGAACACATAGGCTTTAGTGGCATTTGTTGGGACTTAACATACATGTAGTATTCTCTCTTCACGCATTGTTTGTACCTTGATGTCTTTTGTACTTTGATGCCATCCTTTTGCTTGATTGCTTACTGTATTACCTGTAAAACCTCTTGGAAGTTCATGCATTGTCCAACTATTGCAGAGTATTACGATGCTGATTGTAATTATACTAAGGCCCCTTTCACACGATCGGACCGTTCAGGTCCACCTGTCAGTTTTGACGGCGGACCTGAACGGGCACTCCATGTTAGCCTATGGAGCGACGGATGTCAGCGGAGACATGTCCGCTGACATCCGACCCCGTCCGATCCGCTAAAAGCAGACGGATGGCCCTACGTCCAGGTCCGTCGCTGGCGGATCGGATCGGGTGAGATCTGATGAAAACGGACACGCTGTCCGTTTTCGTCCGATCCCTCCATAGGCAGCAGCGGTGCCTGACAAGCCCCTCCCCGCTCAGTGAGCAGAGAGGGACCTGTCATCCGCCGGCTCAGCGGAGATCAACGGAGAGATCTCCCACTGAGCCTGCGGACCGAGGCGTGCTCCGTGGAAACTGAGTCCACCTCGTGTGAATGAGGGCTAAGGGGTTATTTTACTGAAAGTGGAGAGTGCAAAATCTGGTGCAGCTGTGCATGGTTGCTAATCAGCTTCCAGCTTGTTCAATTAAGCTTTGACAAAAAACCTGGAAGCTGATTGGTTTCTGTGCAGAGCTGCACCAGATTCTGCACTCTCCAATTTTAGTAAATCAACCCCTATGTGGTGTTAACCTCAATAAAAAAAAAAAAAAGAATTCTCCAGCAAAGGTGATGGTGTTGACCAGCCAAAGAAATGCATTTAAAAATAGAATTGGCATCAACAACTAGAAAGACAGACATAAATTGAGCGATTGATTCAGGCATCTATAATTTGGCAGCTGCCCCACTTGAGCTTATTTCTGCTGACTTGTGCAGTTTTAGAAATATAATAGGTTAAACTTGATGGCTTTTTTTCCTTAATCAGCTTTGTTAGTGAGTTAAAGAATATGAAAAAAGCCCTGTGCCAGGTGTACCAATATGCTTCCATACAACTAAATGATATAAATATAAAGAGAATGCTGCACCCACAGAAATGTTTGAATACACAACATGTGCAGGTTATCCAACTTTCACTTTAAATATACACATTAAATGTGCTAATAGTGCAAGAGAATTATAATAATGTCCTGTGTAAAAAAATATTGCACAGTGTAAAGAAATGACACATGACAACAAAAGCAGCAGTGAAATATTGCACAGTATGTGAAATTATGTATCACACAAAGTCCAATATGATGTGCTGAGTGAAAGATGTAATCATACTAGACTACTTTGAGCACTTTCATCACCACAAGAAATACAGTACAATGGAACGAACAATGCTCAAAAGCGCACACAAGACATCCTAAGGATCTAATGTAAGTCACCAGGGGAGTGGTCACTTGCACTTAATCCCAGACCACTGCCCAATAACGGTGATATCTCCTTAGTAATGAAATATGTGAACCATGAAGGAGAAGACTTCTAGTGTAACATGTTTAAATACAATTTAATACATATAAGGACTGGTGCTCACAATAAGGGAATATAAAACAGCATTTAAGACTTGGAGAATGCTGTCCGCCAGCATGTGTAATGACGTCACCCTGCTAAGCGATTTTAATGAGTTGGTTTACAGCACTGCCACTTTTCTACTTTGAGGACTGAAAGTCCCACATATCTTAGAACCGGGTTTGTACGTCTCAGGAGTCACATCATTGTGCAGGGAAAGTTAGAATAGTGCCTTCATTTTTTTGTTTACCTTTTTTGTACCTGTTCACACTGGAACCCATGCGGAAAAGGTCTGTTCTGTGCATGTTTCCCATACCACACACGGATATGCTGCCCTTTTAAGATGCACAAAGATGGCAATAATTTGTCATTGGTACCCAGTACCCCAAATGCACCTCGGGCAAAACATATAGTACCACAGCGCCATGCGGTTTGGTGCGGCGTGATCCGATAAGTACAACGACTTCTTTCCATGTTCTGCTATGTCTAGCCGTCCTTAAAAATGAATGGGCTGTCGAAATGCATGGGAACACACAGAAACTCGCATTTCATTGTGAAACAGCCCTTAAACAGCCTTTCTCTTGTTGGTGAAAGCTGGATGTACATGTGTTTTAAAAATGATTTGTTGGCTTCCAGATTGGAGTGCTTGGTTCCTGAATTCTACCTCTGTATTTATGTAATACAGACATTTATATAGCACCATCAATTTATACAGTACTTTACGTTACTAATTCACATTAGTGCCTGCCCTTGCAATGCAAGGTACCCACCTCACATGCATACACACATACTAGGGCCTATTTAAAAAAAACAAAACAAAAAAACAAAAAAAAAAAAACAATTCACCTACCAGTGTGTTTTTGGAATGTTGGAGGAAACCCGCACAGGGAGAAAATGCAAACTCCAAGTAGCTAGTGTCCTGGTTGGGGATTCAGGGACTTCAGTGCTGTGGGGCAGAAATGCTAACCACTTAGGGTCGGTTCACACTGGGGCAACATGACTTCAGCGCGACTTTGCACAGCGACTTCAACACGGCTTTGACGCGACTTCAGCGCGACTTTAGCAAATTACAAGGCAACTTGAAGTCGCCTCCATGACAGGCGACTTCGGCTGTGGCCAATCACAGGGCAATCAGCTCTCTGGGAGGGGGGGAGGGAGGTGTTTTCCCTGCAAAGTCGCTTGACTTTACAGAGAGATCCGACTTGGAGGCGACTTCCATTGATTTCTATGGTACAGGTCGCCTACCAAGTCGGATCAAAGTAGTACAGGGAGTACGCTCTGAAGTCGGAGCGACTTCAGTAGTGTCTATTAAGACGCTCCCATTCACTTCAATGTGAATCTATTTCTGGGGCGACTTGAGGCGACTTGAGGGCGTACAAGTCGGATCCCAAGTCGCCCCAGTGTGAACCGACCCTTATTTTCTTTGTCTGTTGTATAAAAAGACATACTATTTTCCTATTTAATTGATACATTCCCAATGCATATATTTGATTCTACTAGTAACTTGAGTCTATTGTAACTGTTTTGGTCATAACAGTCTAGGAGTCCTAAGTATTGTTGCTGTGACTTTGTGACACCTATCCACAATGACATTTTACTAAAGTGTGATCCTATTGGATTACTTCAAGAGCTACAAATGTTTAATGTGAGGGAAATATAAACACTGGGAATTAGCTCCTGATGCATTGGTATTAATATTATTGACATGTTTTTTTGTTTGTATTTTCCCTCTTATTTTATTTCAAGCATGCTTGAGGGATACATGCTCGCTCCCCTGAGACAAGTGGGTTAAACAGTCATTTGACCTGTAGCTGGGAACTTTAATTGAAAATATCTTCCGGTTGTGGACCATTAAAGGTCGCCTTGGATTGAGTCCTAGTCTCCTATTAGCTTCCCATGTCTAAAATGTCATGCACAACATTTCTATATATTGTGAAATGCCCGGTTTGAGAAGTTTTTTTAAATATATATTTTAGCAATTTACAATGTACTTTTTCTGTAATACTGAAGAAAAATCAGCTGTTCATCAATTTGCCAAGCAGATGTTTAGCCTTTCAATAACTACAAAGAGCTGAAATGACATCAGTGCCAACTGTAAGACATCATTACAATCTGACAGCATCCTGATATGTTTTCATCTTCTCTATGTATTATATACAGTACAGTGTAACTGTATTATTTATGTTTAATGCTGATTTTTCACAATTTAATATAATAGCAGGCTATGGTTAATGCTGTCATCACATTAATGTATGTAATTGCTGTTATTGGGTACATTTGCAATTATCACCACACATAACACTATGGTCATTCACGTGTCTTTCACAGATCAAAATCCCAAACACCTTAAACTTTCAATCTGATCCATTTTGGACAAGGAGGCAAAATGTTTTAGAGGTCCTGCTATATTATAATGTCCCAGTGTTGACATGCCCCATGAAGCTGGTTGGAGTGTTTTTTTCCCCCTCTGTCTCACCACAAGAAGCATTAATTCAGCTGGTTTATTTTGCCTGGCCTTTGGGTTTTCTGAAAAAAAAAAACTGATTCAAAGCATGATGATTGTCAAATGATAACTGTTATATTTACTTGTGCTCTCAACCGAACTGTCAAACTATCAAATGGCTGGTGTCACGACTTATCACATGTGCAGGACCATCAGAACTGCAGATCAGACCGAGGCTACGATGACAGCTTCCTTGGCTGTAAGGGATATGGTTTAGTTCTCTTTAGGTTCTTGTAAACTCAGGGCTTTTGTTCCAAATGGGTTCAGACCGCAATAGGAAAACGTTTGGCTTGGATCCCATTTAGAGGCAAGGTCTCTTATACATGTCCTATACTTTAATTAAAGTATTACAATGTAAAATCTTGTGGTTATATGCAACTAGAATTTTTCAGCCCCATTGTACTCTTTCTTCCATGAGGCCTAACATAGGTTGTCCAAATACTGGCTGATTTTGGTGGATTTGGCAAGAACTAACTACCCAGTTGCTTATGTGTATATGCCATCTTTGTTAACTGTTTTCTCTTCCCCACTATTGCTAATTGGATAATAGAACTGTCTCATGTTTGTCAACATTTTTTTAGTCCTTTGCAAGGACATTGCAAACACCATTTTCTAGATTACTGTTTTTCATGCTGCTCAAACCTATGATCATAATTGTGAAGCATAGTTTGGACCTACCCCTTTACTGTTAAGTACACCAAAGTAGCTTTTTTTATGAAGAAAAACTTGTTCTATTGCTATTATACCAACTCTTCATAAACTACAAGCAAACTTTAGGGATTAAAGCCTTTCTGTTCCTCGTAGGTTTCTGACCACTTTAATCTCTACTTTCAAAGACGAACATATTAACATAGCCATCCTAATTGGTGTTTCATCCATGCACTGTATCTCTGAAACTAAAAAGGTATAATTATGTAAAAGATGAGTACCCTTATTTATTTATTTTTCACTGCTCGCATTTCACTTGGTTGCATTCACTTCCACCAGAATGGACGCAGATGTTCCTCTGCAGTAAGATTTAAATGCTCCACTTTATATTTTGCTATCCCCCCCCCCCCCCCAATCCCAACCAACACCCCTCGAAAACAAATATCTAGTACAGAGCAGTACATATATTTTACAGTACACAGGATTCTTTTTTTGCTTTGTTTTGATGACAATATTTCAGATCTCAAAGCCATAGTAGCGTTTTGTTTTTTTTTTTCTTTCTTTGACGTTCTGTTTTCCCTTTCAAATGAACAGCTGTGTTGAAACGACGACTGCCTTTGTTTAATGTCCGGAAGGAGATTGAACAAAGCCCAGTCTGTAAACACTTGATTGCTAAGAAAACGACAACATTTCTGAAAGGGAGAAATGTAGGAGGCAACAAAGTCTCAATTTTTCCTATTTTGTTGCACAGAATGGAAGAAAAGGGAACACACAAGAAGCAGACCTGAATCTCTCTGATCATAGTGTGTTCATGTATCCAACTGAATAGTATTTACGCTCTTGTTTGGAATAAAACCTAAATGAAAGCTACACTTTGTGAATTAAAAGAGGGAAAAGCGTGGGTTTTCATGAATGGGATAAAATCCTGCTTGGCCCTTTCATCGAAGTACAGAAACCATAGATTCATTAAGTTAGGCTGTTAAAAGCTTCATGTCTTCTGTCTAGCTTAAGTTTAGACTGATTAAATGGTGTTTACCCAGCAGGAAGCTCATTATTTTAATCTAAGGATAGGAATACACAGAATAAAATTAAAGTTGTTTTAAGTGTGTGTATGTGTGTATATATATATGTGTGTGTGTGTATATATATATATATATATATATATATATATATATATATATATATATATATATATATATATATATATATACACACACTATCTTCCTTAACAGAATTTAACCAATATCTTGAAGCAAGTGCTAAATAAACAGCAGAACTACCACAGCACCTCAGCTGAAAAAATTTCAGTATATTGTTTTTTGTTTTTGATGTACATTTTTTTTTTCTTGGGACACGTAGGCATTTTCCATCATTAGGAGTCCTGATTTTGATAGATTCATTGTCACAGAATTTTTTATGCTGTGATTTACATCTATTTTTTGCTTCATAATCCTCAAAGATGTAATCTTTTTTTGGTTATAAATTAGCAATTTCAGGTCCTCTCACTTTAAAAATCATGTGATATCTGCTCAAACTTGGGAGAAAGATGTGAAGAGAAAGATGTAAATTACTCAAACAATGGGAGGCGATCTGTACACTCACACATAAATGCACAGTTATTTAAAAACCTCCACAATTGGCCTATAAGTTACTAACTTGATGATAAAAAAAAACCCAGACTTTAAAGATTTTGCTCCAGTCATCTTCCAGGACGGCACACCTAAGTAGGCCTGCCGTCCTGGAAGATTTCCTTGAAAACCCGTTACCGGTAAGTGTAACTGGTAATTTTCTCCAGTCATCTTCCAGGACGGCAGGCCTACTTAGGCCTGCCATCCTGGAAGATATCTCAGGAGCCCAACATACACTCAAGGTTTTTAATGATAAAAATGATTCATAGCAGAAAAAAGCCAATGTGTTTTGGGGCTCATTCATCAGTGCGTAAGAATGTTGTCTGTGCCTAAACAGACCCAGGTAAGCAGATACTAAATAGATTTGCAATGTGACTCATCGCTTGGAACAGTTTTCACGTGGGCAAGTCAAGCCAGTGTTAATAAATGCAGCCTTCACATTGCATGTTCACCATACTGCATACACACGGGATCAATGGGGAGTGATTTTGGCCCCTGAAAAGCGTTGACTTTTTTCTGCTATGAATCGTTTTTTTTTCTTAATTCAAAGATTTTATTACAATTTACACATACTACCTAGTACAAGACCATATGAAGAAAGAGAACTGAGAATTTCCAGGCAGGGAGAGGTACAAAGAGTGGTCCTATGATAACACAGGTTTAGATTTTGAACATACCACTTTGTGTAATACATGAAAGTGCAATTGGTTGCAACAAGGCGATGGCAACAACATACTATAAAATTCAGTAGGGAAGAAAATGAGAGAACAGTGGTCACTAGTTGGCTCTCCATAGCCAACCAGAGCCATGAAAACATTTGGCTGATAACGAGGAGGAGGAGAAAAAGATGGTAGGGGGAGTAAAGGGGTTCTGGGGATTTCCCTCGACGACTGCCCAGAAGGCACTGATGAGGAATAAGAGAAGGGACAGGGTCATGGTTCTAGTAAAGAGTCATCGGATTTAGGTACGTTTTTGTCGGTCCAGGGTTGCCAGATTTTAGCATACCATCCCACCTTATTCTGCAGAGTTTCCTCTATCTTGGCACGGATCATTGCTTGTGTGACTCTAACTTTTAGTGGTGCACAGTGCTGGCGTCTTCCAGCATCTGCCAATGGTTTGTTTTGCAGCAGTCGTAACCTAAAAGAAGCGATAAGACTGATTTCTGGTCATTCATTGAGACTATCTAGGGCAGTGATGGCGAACCTTGGCACCACAGATGTTCTGGAACTACGTTTCCCATGATGCTCATGCACTCTGCAGTGTAGTTGAGCATCATGGGAAAAGTAGTTCCAAAACATCTGGGGTGCCAAGGTTCGCCATTACTGATCTAGGGATTGGGTTGCATTGGTTTGTCAAGTAGATTGGAAAGGAATGAGAAGATCTCAATCAGAAGGATTTCACTACTGGGCAAGTCCACCAAATATTTAAACCGGGTATGTGTCAGGCTTTCCGCAACCCCAAATGCAGGTAGGTAGGTAGCCCTGGACATATTTTGCTATCATATGTGGCATTAGGGAACACCTCAACACTACTTTTATAGGATGTTTCCAGTTTGAATCTGTTTTATCATTGAAAATCTTGGACTTTGGCACTCTTATTGGATTGAACGTATGTGGAGTCTCAACTCTGATTCCTTTATCTGTTCCTGAGGGGAGTTATGATTTTGTGGAGTTATGATTTTGTGGAGTTATGATTTTGTGGAGCCAGTGTACCCATTGACCATTTCTATTACCCTTTGGAAATCTATCCAGCATTCTGTTTGTTCTTGAGTAAAAAAAACTCTTGTCCTCCACCAAATCCTGCATCTTCTTACACCAGAGATCTCTGAGCCCCCCTTCTGTCACAGAATGGAAAAGAATGTGAATAGAACAGTTCAAAATGAAAAAGCTAGAGCCATCTCCAGCAGACTGGAAACATTACATGTCTCTATCATTAGGTACGTCTCCAGCGGACACCCAGGCCACAACCCTTCAATCCCCATGACCCCAAATTTTACTACACTAGATCATACACTGTTGTAGGCTCATTAAAATAATCCATGTACTCAATCCCAGTCTCCCCTTCCTCAAAGTTATCTCATATTCTGCTTTTTTCCCAACCACAAATAACACACCTTTTGCCCCTCCTTAACATACAAATTCCCATTTAAAAATGGCAGATGTGTTTATCAATCTGCACCTGTAACAATTGTGTATGATTTATTACTTTGCTACTTGATACCTAGACAGTGCTATTATGGAAACCTTTTACAGTAATTTTGCCCTGTTGATCCTCTGGTCTTTATTTTTAAAGGAAGTCCTAGATTTTCCATTCATCCCATCTCAAGGGTAGTATATATATACAGCCTAATGTCATATAAGTCAAAATCACTTCCATGATACACTAACTAATAACGTTAGTTTTGGAGCTCCCTTTCCATTTCTGTTTGATCTTTTTTGTTGCTGCACCTGGTCATTTGGATTCTTAAAATTTAGCGCAAGCATACACATTATCTTCTAAATCTACATGTAGTATTTTGGTACTTGCCTGTAGTACTTTATTCGCACATTTACTTGTCCAGCAGCTGTCCGTTCCTGACTGTGGTAGGGGGCAGTGTGGTGTGCAATTTAGAGCATCACACGGCTTCCTTTTTTTTTTTCACTCAACTTTATTTGAAGTGTACAAAAGTACACTTCATGCTATTATTATTAATATATAGGATTTATATAGCACCAGCAGTTTTACAATATGAAGGGAGACAATACACCAACAGTATAATTCCATACAAGAGGGTTTTGCCGCGTACACACGGGCGGACTCTTCGACCGGACTGGTCCGACGGACTTTCGACTGACTTTCTAACGAACGGACTTGTCTACACACAATCACACCAAAGTCCGACGGATTCATACGTGATGACGTACACTGGACTAAAATAAGGAAGTTTATAGCCAGTAGCCAATAGCTGCCCTAGCGTCGTTTTTTTGTCCGTCGGACTAGCATACAGACGAGCGGATTTCTGGGTCGGCGGAGTTACGACGTAAAGATTTGAAGCCTGTTCCAAATCTAAAGTCCGTCAGATTTGCGACTGGAAAAGTCCGCTGAAGGCCCGGTTAAGCCCACACACGATCGGATTGTCCGCCGGATTTGGTCCGTCGGCGTCCGTCAGAACCGTCCGGTCGAAAAGTCCGACCGTCTGTACGCCCCGTTGAAAAGGCCTTGCTCCTGCAAGCTTCCAATCCAAGAGGGAGGTGCTTGTGAAACAAAAGTTAGTGACTGTGCGGGATGAACTGATGAGGGAAGTAGAGGATTAGGTTGGTAGCTGAAGGAAGAGGTGAATTTTCAATGATCGCCTAAAAGTGGATAGAGTAGGAGATAACCGGACAGATTTGGGTAGTGCGTTCTAGAGGATGAGAGAGGTTTTGGAGAAGTCCTGGAGATGAGCATGGGAGATAAGGGAGCTTAGAGCAGAAGGTCTTGAGGAGCGTAGAGGACGGTTTGGGTGATATTTGGAGATGAGATTGGTGATGTAGCTTGGTGCAGAATTGTAAATGTCTTTGTTATTGTTAGTGTTTTGGATTTTATTCATTGGGCATTGGGAAGCCAGTGGAGGGATTGGCAGAGAGGACTGGTGCACGCTAAACGGTTGGTAAGGGGGACGAGTCTGGCAGCAGCATTCGTGATGGACTGAAGAAGCGATAGCTTGGGGAGAGGTAGGCCAATGAGGAGGAAGTTACAATGGTCAAGGCGAGAGATAAAAAGGGAGTGAATCAGTTACTTAGTGGTGCCAACGGTTAGAAAGGGGCATATTTTGGAGATGTTTCGGAGGTGAAGTCTTCAAGATTCGGACAGTGATTGGATTTGTGGCTGAAAGGACAGGTCAGAGTCCAGAATTACAACTTAGCTCCCTGGTATGAGGGGAGGGACTGATGGGTTGTATTGTTGATTTTGATGGTGAAGTCAGGGGAGGGGGCATGGGCCAGAAGAAAAATGATGATCTTAGTTTTAGAAAGATTGAGTTTGAGGAAGTGGTGTGACATCTATGATGATGTGTTACTGTACAGCAGCAAGATGTGTTGCGCTGCTGTACAGTGATCTGGGAACCTGTACGATACGCTGCAAAAAAAAAATGCAGCATGTCTGCATTTTATCGCAGCTCCGGGCTAGGTTGTAGTGTGAATGGGACTTTGTGGTGAGTCTTTGTGGTGAGAAGTGTTTTACAATGCAGTAAAACTCCAGTCACTGCACATAGAAAGAATACAGCCTAAATCAGATCCAAGGAACAACCCACTGCCATGCATTTCTGCCACATTAGCAGCCAATTTACGTTGACAGTCTCCTTCATTGCAGTGTGGGATAAGGTAGTCATATATTCCATAATTATATGGTAATCAGTATTTGCATAATAAACACAAATTTTGGAATTCCAGTAGGATTGGGGGGGGGGGGGGGTTTAAGAAGCTGGCTGTGTATGCTGGCAACTGCTATAGTCTTAGATTATTTTGCAGAGATAAGTTTTACTTAACATATAGATGTTTTTATACAGAGAATACAGAAGAGATGCTCAGATTGAGTGAAAACATCTAAAGTTGGCCAAGGTCAATTGTAGGATTCTTTTGAGCATCTTAAAACATTTCGGAGGTTGAATGTAACAGTCAAGCGTGTTTTTTTTTTTTTTTTTTTTTTTTTTTCTTCTTACTTATGGAATAAAGGTGATGCTGGAACAGTTCCCAATCACCCAGCTATTGTCTGGCATTTTTGCAGTAATAGTCTCATAAGTGAGAATTGATTGTTTCCGTCATTGTGGCAGAGCTTTGTGAGCTACCTGAACAGAGGTTGGGGTCATTTTCTCTTTTCTACGAAGCACTTGCTTGTCATCTTGACCATCCATTCATGTCATTGGGAACATTTGACTCGGTGCTCTGTAGATTTGTGTTAAACTGTGTAGACGTCGCCTAGAAGAAATGCCTTTCAGAGCTTGCTGAAATAGATTGTTGCATCTTTACGTGTTCTGATTCTGTCATCATTTTATGCCACTTTTTGGCTTCCTAATTTCTGCTGTCAATAAATCTTATACAAATCCAGATTTTGGAAGCTTGAGATGTCTCCACTGTCTCACCTAATTTAATATTGATGCTGGATGCTCTAGAATGAGTTTTCTTCAAGTGTTCCCTGTCAAAAACAATGAGGGAGATGTGAAATTTGGATAGGCACTCTACCATTAATACACGTTGCCTGAAAATATCACCAGTGGACATCTTATAGTCCAGTGTCTTTCAAGTGTATGTAGACAAAACCTGCTTTATGCAAAATGGCCTCTTGAGAACTAGTGGTTTTTAACGCAATCACAAAAATCTCCTATGAGTTTTAATTTACTGTCATTTTAAAGGATATTTAAAGGTCACCCTGACCTGAAATCTAGAGACGCTAGCAGCACATCCCAGTTTAGGAAGCTTCTGAGCAGGTAGCCCCTGTGAAGGTTTTGTACTTCAGAAGAAAACATCAGAAGAGGTCACTGCTGTCATGGAAAAGTAGGAAAGCATGGGGATCTAAACATAGCAAGTTAATAAACTTCAAGATTGTTCAGTGGTGGGTACAAAAATTTAAATGCATAATATATCATCATAAATTTTGACCATAGATGCGCTTTAAAGTTGTGCGCAAAAAAGATCACACTTATGTGTAGTTGATACAGGTCTCTTGTATGCATACCATAAGGGCTGGTTCACACCACATGCAGTTTAGTTTTTCTAATCTGCATCAAAAACGTATGCACAGTGTTTTCCATGTATTCCATTGGCCCTAGTTAATGCCGGTGCAGTACGTTCCAGTGCAGTCAACAAAAGTAGGACATGCTAAATGTTCTCTGTATTGAACACATTTTTAATCTGGCATCAAAAATGCACAGGCCCATACATGTCCTGAATTCAGATGAAGGAAAAAAAGGGGAAATACTCACCAGAATGCATCAAAAACGCGCATGCAGAATTTGTGAAATGAAGCGGCCCTAAAGGAAGTAAGTAATATACATTTTTCAGCCAGTTACAACTATTAAACCTGCTAGGTCAGACTGAACCAAATTAAAAAGAAAATGTAAAGTATACTCGATAAGCATGCTCATAACTAGAGGTCGACCGATATGGGTTTTTCTCTGGCCGATGCCGATATTTAGAAATCGTGGTGGCCGATGGCCGATATATGATGCAGATTTTTTTTGGGCCGATATATTAGGCCGATTTTTCTATTTTTCCTTTTTTTTTTTTCCCCCTTCATCTCATAAAATCTAACAGTTAGACCCCTTTCACACTGGGGCGTATTTGGGCTAAAAATAGCGCCTATAAAGTGCTTGCAAAACGGCTCCCCTGCAGTCTCAGTGTGAAAGCCCGAGTGCTTTCACACTGAGGCGATGCGCTGGCAGGATGTTAAAGTCCTGCAAGCAGCTTCTTTGGAGCGGTGTATACCGCTGCTCCACCACTCCTGCCCATTGAAATGAATGCGCACCGCTGCCGAAGTGTCTGCAAAGCGTTTCGGCATCGGCGCTTTATGGGCGCATTTAACCCCTTCCTCGGCCGCTAGTTGGGTTATAAGCGCCCCGCTAGCAGCTGAATAGCGCCGCTAAAACGACGGTAAAGCGCAGCTAAAACTAGCAGTGTTTTACCGTTAAAGCCTGCCCGCTCCAGTGTGAAAGTAGCCTTAAGTAATAAGTGATACAGAAATTTTTTTACATTTAAACATTTATTAAACAAAACAAACCTCCAATCAGTTCACTTGCATGTATAATTTAGATGAAAAAAACTATATCTTAAATACACAAAAACAGGTAATCCAAATTTTTTGACGAAAAAAATGGGCTAACTTTACTGCTTATTTTTTTTTTTTTAATTCATTAGTGTATTTTTTTTTTAAAAAATTGCGTTTTGAAAGACCGCTGCGCAAATACCGTGTGACATAAAATATTGCAACAACCACTATTTTATTCCCTAGGGTCTCTGCTAAAAAAATATATATAATGTTTGGGGGTTCTAAGTGAATTTCTAGCAGAAAATACAGGATTTTTACTTGTAAGCAACAAGTGTTAGAAAAGATTTAGTCTTTAAATGGTTAAACTGAGAACCCCTACACACAGAGTTCAGTTCATTGATAAGTAGAAACATTGTATCTCTTCTTGGTTCTTTTATCAGACTTGGCAGGCTGCCCAGAGAGGAGATAAGTCGCTCCTCAGAAAACTTCAGGCAACTTGCATTGACTTCTATTACAGAAGTCATTTGCAAGTCGCGCTGAAGGTATAATCTGCCTTTTTTATCCGCACAATCGGCCGATGCCGATTAATTAAACGCCAAATATCGGCCGATATATCGGTCGACCTCTACTCATAACTAAATATGCATTGATGTTGTTTGAGGGGGAGAGAGAGTGAAAAAGCAAAGATCTGAAAATATTAGAGAAATGCAAAAGCAAAATTAAAATAAATTGTGACTGTAGGTTTGGGAAGAGATATTAGTTTGTGATTGGTCAAGTAGCGAGCTTCTATTTACAAGATTAGTGGAGACTTGTCATGACTTCTATTACAGAAGTCATTTGCAAGTCGCGCTGAAGTTATAATCTGCCTTTTTTATCCGCACAATCGGCCGATGCCGATTAATTAAAAAACGCCAAATATTGGCCGATATATCTGTCGACCTCTACTCATAACTAAATATGGTTATTTATGATAGTAGATGAGTGCTTTTTTGCTTTACAGTTCAGTGGAATAGTTCTTTTTTGACTTCACAGTTAAAAAAAAAAAAATCTGCCAAAAGAGATGTATCACAATAAATAGCACATATTTGTGCAGTTACCTGATGTCTCCTAGCAATAATGTTGAATTCACTATTCAACAAAAAAAACTGGATTCAAGGCATGGGATTGCTCTCTTATGCACGTTGGGCAGCACAGTGGTGTAGTGGGTAGCACTCTTGCCTAGCCGTAAAAAGGGTCGCTGGTTCGAATCGACACTACCTGCCTGGGGTTTGCATGTTCTCCCTGTGTCTGCGTGGGTTTCTTCCGGGTACTCCGGTTTCCTCCCACACTCCAAATACATGCTGGTAGGTTAATTGGCTTAATTGGTTAATTGGCTTATGTCCATAATAAATTGGCCCTAGTGTGTGAGTTGGGGACCTTGGATTGTGGGCTCCTTGGGGGTGGGGACCAATGTGTGTGTGGAGCACTGCGTAAAAAAAAAAAATTGACAGTGCTATATGGGTACCTTAAATAAAAAATAATAGATGGGCATCTTGATTGGTCACAATGTATAGGTATGGGGACAATTGTGGACGTGCACCAACACTCACTCAGGTTGAACTGGATGGACTGGTGTCTTTATTCAACCTTACTAACTATGTAACTGTAACTATATCTAAACGTCTACCTACGATTAATTAAGACTTTAGACGGTTAACAGCCAAGCCTCACTAGTTATGATTTTTCCATGGCTAAAGCACATATACACTATATTACCAAAAGCATTGGGACACATGAACGTTAGTGACACCCTAGTCTTAGTCTGTAGGGTTCAATATTGAATTGGCCCACCCTTTGCAGCTATAACAGCTTCAACTCTTCTGGGAAGGCTGTCTACAAGGTGTAGGAGTGTGTCTATGGTTATGCTTGACCATTCTTCCAGTAGTGCATTATGAGGTCAGGCACTGATGTTGTATGAGAAGGCCTGGCTCGCAGCCTCTGCTCTAATTCATCCCAAAGGTGTTCTATGGGGTTGAGGTCAAGTTTCTCCACCCCAAACTCTCTCATCCATGTCTTAATGGACCTTGCTTTGTGCACTGGTGCGCAGTCATGTTGGAACAGGAAGGGGCCATCCCCAAACTGTTCCCACAAAGTTGGAAGCATGACATTGTCCAAAATGTCTTGGTATGCTGATGCCTTAAGTGTTCCCTTCACTGGAACTAAGGGGCCAAGCCCAACCCCTGAAAAAACAACCCCACACCATAATTCCCCCTCCACCAAATGATTTGGACCAGTGCATAAAGCAAGGTCCATAAAGACATGGATGACCGAGTTTTGTGTGGAGCAACTTGACTGGCCTGTACAGAGTCCTGACCTCAACCCGATAGAACACCTTTGGGGTGTATTAGAGCAGAGACTGCAAGCCAGGCCTTCTCGTCCAACATCAGTGCCTGACCTCACAAATGCACTTCTGGAAGAATGGTCAAACACTCCCATAGACACAATCCTAAACATTGTGGACAGCCTTCCCAGAGTTTAAGCTGTTAGAGCTGCTAGGGTGGGCCAACTCGATTCTAAACCCTATGGGCTAAGACTGGGATGCCATTAAAGTTCATGTGCGTGTAAAGGCAGACGTCAATACTTTCGACAATATAGTGTATGACTATTGAAGAATACGTATGATCTGCATATCCTTTAGGGGTAAGGGTAACATGCTATTAGTTATACTTAGCCTGAAGTAGCTGTAAACCCTTAGGCATACATACCCAGTGAAGGGAAAGGCCTCGGGTAATAAACAGAGATGAATCTAGTCCTTTTACATAAGATGTACCTGATTAACTGCAGACATCCTTTCTATACAGCCTCATAAAATACATATTTTACACAGCGCGTCTGAGCTGTAGCAGAGAGGGGACAAGGGTCTGACGTCACACACTACAGAGCATACATAGCACAGAGGGGACACTAACCTGAGAGCTCAGTGGAGGGAAAGGGCACCCCCCCCCCCTTACACAAACTCGTAGGATTACGTGCACATCTGAGGCTGTCAATCACAGGCTGTGTATTGGAGCTCCCCTCCCCTGTCCTCGTTCATCCCTTGGAGTTGCCATTAGCTGTCAGAAATTACTTATGCAAACAGTAGAGCAGGCAGCAGAAAGAACTCACATTCATTGCTTTGGATTGAGGCAAGTATACGCTATAGAAGGATATGCTGTGTTCATTTTTCAGGTCAGAAGTCTGTTAAATCTGGACTGTTAGCGGTTATTTTTGCTATCGGCGGTCAGTCCTAGTACATTCCTTGCAGTTGTTGTCCCTATTGAGGTCTACTGGAGTCCACTACACCAAAAGCAAGCAATGCGACGAGACTGAAAGCAAGAGTGCTGCTGAAAGCTGGGTTTTCACAACGGAATATCTATCAAAGTATCCAAGTCTAAATTGAAAGTAACATTTTCGGCATGGGGGCTATATAGCACAACGTCCTGGAATTTTTCTATAAATGACATGTTCGATGGCCAATTGACATGCTGGAATAATTATAATAACCTGTAAACTGCAATTGCTTGGAAGTGTAATTAAAGGGGTTGTAAACATAATTTTTTTCTTTGCTAATTAGCTTCCTTTAAGCTAATGCAGTGCTAGTTCACTTACCTGTTCCTTCTGGTTCTCTGCCAAATGTCAGAAATCCTTCCTTGAAATCTTCACTTCCTGTTGTTCTTCATGGAGCTTGTTGTTGTTCCTGGTGGTGACTGATCATGCTCGCCCCCTCCCTTGGACTACAGCCCTGCGTGGAGACGCTCTCTACGTATCAGAGAGACACAGGGGCTGGGGGTTAGTGGGCGTGTCTACGACGCTGCAGCGATACGCCTCCATACACTAATCTTCACTGCCCCGCCTTAACTCCGCCCCCTTGCAGTCCTCAGACTTGGATTCCTAATCGTCATTTTGCCTAGACTTTAAAAACGGCACTGCGCATGTGCGGTGCCGCTAAGCACACTGGGAGATGTAGTTCCGTGGTTGCCGTGACGCTGCTTTAATGCACGCGCACCGCAAACCAGGAAGGAGACGCCAGAATCACTGTGGCATAGACGGAGGCGATTTTTAGATACACATTGCACTTGTAAGTAAAGATTTTGGCAAGAAATCATACAATTCTTTTGATTAAGTATGCAATTAACAGCGGAAATATGTGAAAAAAAAATTGTTTACAACCCCTTTAACATTTTGTAATTAAAAGGTAGATTTTTTTTTTTTTGTCAAAGGGGAATGTACCTGCAGGTTGTGTTTTTAATAAACATTATATGGTAAAAAATAAATTACCAAGAACCACTTAAAATTCTTTGTCTATTTATAATAATTGATGATGAAAAATCCCAATAGATCATTTTACAATTGTTGTGGTCTGCATTTGTGGTTGGAAACCTCTTTAAGAATACATTTTGTCTTGTTCTTTAACCACTTGGCATCCGCGCTATGGCCGAATGACAGCCACAGCGCGGACCTGAATTCCCGGGAGGCCGTCATATGATGGCCTCCCCTGTGCACGCGCTCTGCGCGCGCCCTACAGGGCGTGCGCTGAGCGTGCTGTGATCACAGAGTCACTGAGACTCGGGTAATCACCGATCTAAGGAATGGGCCGGTCCCGACCCCTTACCATGTGATCAGCTGTCAGCCAATGACAGCTGATCACATGATGTAAACAAAAGATCAGAAATCGTTTTTTTTTCTACTCACGCCGACAGCGTGAGTAGAAAAAAAAGCCGATCACCGGCTCAGATGTAAGGGACATCAGCCCCGAAGTGGAAGAGGCACATCTGCCTCATCAGTGCCACCTAACAGTGCCCACAAGTGCCACCTATCAATGCCCACAAGTGCCACCTATCAATGCCCACCAGTAGTGCCAATCAGTGCCACCCAGCAGTGCTGCCTATCAGTGTAACTGATCAGTGCCCATCACTGCCGCCTCATCAGCGTACTTCAATGAAGGAGAAAAATTACCCGTTTTAAATTTTTTATAACAAAATATAAAAAAATTTAAATTTAAAAAAAAAATAAAAAATTAGTTTTCATTTTTTTAACAAAAAGTAAAAACTGCAGAGGTGATCAAATACCAAGTATTTGATCACCTCTGCAGTTTTTACTTTTTGTTAAAAAAATGAAAAAAACTAATTTTTTTCAGAAAGCTCTATTTGTGGTGAAAAAATGATAAAAATTTCATATGTGTACAGTGTTGTATGACTGCGCAATTGTCATTCAAAGTGCGTCAGTGCTGAAAGCTGAAAATTGGTCTGGATAGGAGGGGGGTTTAAGTGCCCAGTAAGCAAGTGGTTAAGTACAGAAAATAACAAATTTATAATGTACTGCAATAAATGCCATCAGGAATGGCATTCACAGTTGTAGCCTGGTATCCTATGTACATCTTGGTGAAAGAATCAACAATGCACAAAGCTAGGACTTTTCTGGAACATCCATATATTTATCTACGTTGGATTGAGGCATTGATGTTGTTTGAGGGGGAGAGAGAGTGAAAAGGCACAGATCTGAAAATATTAGAGAAATGCAAAATAAAATAAATTGTGACTGTAGGTTTGGGAAGAGATATTAATTTGTGATTGGGCAAGTAGCGAGCTTCTATTTACAAGATTAGTGGAGACTTGTCATAACTTCAAAACATCGGCAGTTCTGTTTTTTGTTTCCTGTAAATCCAATGCACCACAGTAAAGACTTCTACAAACAGAAGGTATTCATGTTTCTCATTCTATCATACATTATGGAAAAAAGATAAAACTGCGCTATTTTGGAAAAAATACAAGAACTAGAGCAGCTACATATAAATGTGACTAAAATTTGTAAACTCAGGGTGAATGTGAATGTAGCGCTGATAAAAGCTGTGTGAAGCACATAGTCTAAAAATTATTAAGAAATGGTAATAATGAAAAACATGTGGATAAACATGTGAAAAATCTAAACACGTGAACCTAAAAAAGTAACAAAACACAAGTGAAAATAGAAGAGTAAATCTCAAAATGAAAAGTAATGGTGGTATCAATAAATGGTACATTCACATTCTATCATACGTCCCTAAATTTTGACGATTTTTCTTAGTTTCAGGACAGTGTATGGAGCAATATCAATCGCTGATTAGAGTGAGGATTTTTTGATTGCTTTAGTCTGACTTTAAAGGCACAACAAACAGTAGAAATATACAAAAATATTAGCATTTATTGAAATATATATAGAATACAAACCGGGACATGAAAGAAACATCGATAAAAATCATATATACAAAAAACTATCTATATATGATATGAGCCCTAATGCGTTTACGCGTTTTGTATACTTCTTCAGGACACATTTGGGGTTCAGTAGTTGCAAAGAAGAGAAAGGGGTCTCACTATCTTGCAAAAGGAATCGCATATTAATCAGTGATCGACAAAGTAATTTCCAACAAAGGGAAAAAGCAAGGTGACACAATGAGGTCAGAGCGAATCACCAGGCAAACAACCAGGAATCACCTGTGTCTGATGATCACAAGTGTCTAGGTATGATACTTTCAAACAGGGGATGCGGTATCAAAGTGAATATTCATAGAAGACCGGATATAATCATTGTTCATATCAGAAAATATAGGAATCCCTCAGTCAGAGGTAGCCACAGACTAAGAAATTTGGCTATATATCAAAAGTAATGAATCCAGATCTGGGCTGTTATCATCCAAGATAGATAAAGAAACGGCAATGTAACGAAAATCCCCTGGGTTCCATGGCAGTACCAATATATATTAATAATGCAGTGCAAATTTAAATTTATTAGTTCATTAATTTGGTTATTTCATTGTGTTTTGATAGCATAAAAAGACACAAAAGAACATATGTTCTAAACAGTTTTAGTTTTATTATTCTGCATAACCCGTTTAAAATAAAGGTGTGTTTCACTTTGTTTTTTTATTTGTCAAAGTATGAACTTTGAATTATTTCTTCAAAACGGATGTTGACGGACATTGTCAGTTAATATCCGTTTTGACGGATCTGGACGTAGCCTTGTACGTTAAAAAAAAAAACGGATAAAAACGGATGCAGAGGTTAACGGATGGTCATCCGTTTGCCTATAGGAATGCATTGTCGTCTGTTGACGGATGGAAGAAAAACGGATAGACGGTCCGTTCGTATGAAAGGGGCCTAATACATTCTGTGCATTAAGATGAAAAATCTTCTGAAAAATCTTCTGTGCTGCAAAATCCCCTCTTTATACTTAGCTGGCCCCATCCTTTCCAGTGATGTGCATGAGAGCATCCTGTCTCTCTCCTCCCTGGCCATATTAATAGCTGCTTACAATCCAATGCTGTGTCAAGCAGGGCTGGGCCAGCCACTGTTTCAATAGATGCAGTCAGGGTGGCTCATGAGCCCCCTTGAAAAGTGGATTTCCACTTTGCAAAGAGGAGGAGCCTGGAGCGCCAACTGGGGACTACAGAAGAGGAGGATCGGGGCTGCTCTTTGCAAAACCATTGCGCAGAGCGGGTAAGTATGCCATGTTTGTTGTTTTTAATAAGCAAAATCAAGCTTTATTGTCGCTTTAAGGCCCAGTTCACACTATATCCTGCATGTGGATAGTACAAGAACATCACCGCATTCCTGTGCAATTCACATGCAATTCAGTGTAGTGCATTTTGAATAGAATCAAATTGCATCAAAGAAGTGCAGGCACCTTTTTTGGAGCCACACCGCAACCACAAGGCATGGTTATTTTGTACCATGCAAACCGCACTGCATTTCCAATCCTTTTGGGGTGTCATCAAGTTTGTATTGACACCCGCAGCGCATCACAAATGCAGTATGATTATAATTTGGTGCCAGAAACGTGCAGGGATCACTGCATTTCCGGCACCGCATATGTGTGATCCTAGGCAAAGTCCTGAAGTACACCCAACTCAAATTTGAATCTGCTTATATTTTTTCCTTTCCCAGTTGCTCCTTTCTCCATGCTAATGAAATGTTTAAACATTTTGTTTTTCCCCAGTGCTTCCCTGTGCAATGCGGGCAGATTGTGGCAGGAAGGAGGGACCAGCAGAATGCTGTATATCAGTGGTTCTCAACCTCAGTCCTCAAGTACCCCTAAAAGGCCATGTTTGCAGGTTTTCCTTTATGTTGCACAGGTGTGGCTTGGTATTTTGTACGGCCATTTTATCTAAGAGAAATTCACAAAACATGGCCTGTACTGAGGGGTACTCGAGGACTGATGTTGAGAACCACCACTACTGTATAGAACTTATATCACAGCCCCACACTTCAATACTCCTCTCAAGAACCCTGCTCCCTGGAATGAGCAGTGGGCTGGTTCTTTTGGAGGCATTCTGCAAATATCAAAATGCCTTGATGAATGGGTGATCCTGGGTAAACTGTGTTTGCTTGCAGACTGTCCTAGGTAATGCCCATATGTGATGCTGAGCCTCCATGAACAATGGAATTAAAAACGAATGAAAGGGGCGGGCAAGGGAGAGTCAGGCTGGGGAGGAAAAACATTTGCAACATGTAATTAAATGTTATTAAAAGTTGAATGTTATTAAAAATTACTTTTCCTTTTCAGTCTGCAGCGCTCTAATTTTCTGAAAATGCAGTGCAATTTGGCTACCCTGGAGGTGTTCTGTACACAGAATGTGTCAGGGTATATTTGATTTAAATAGTCATGATTTAAATCACTAGTAAAATAGCTTATATTAAATCCGCTTGATTTAAATCGGCTTGATTTAAATCATAATTTTTTAAAGGGCAACTGTCATCTCTGTGCCGCAGCGGCTCCTCCTCTGACCCGATGCTGACTCACCGACCCACTTTAATGGGACGGCTGGCGATGCGGCAGTGACCCAACAAGGTGGCGGACATGGCGACAGCAGGGGAGTGAATGCCCGTTACCAGGTGCTGCCATGATGGATCTGAAATTACAGGTCTCTTTAAATGTAAGGACTTATCCTTGCTGGTAGTTAGACTCTTTAACCACTTAAGCCCCGGACCATTGTGCTGGCCAAAGACCAGAGCACTTTTGGCAATTCGGCACTGCGTCGCTTTAACTGACAATTGCGTGGTCGTGCGACGTGGCTCCCAAACAAAATATTGACATGCTTTTATCCCCACAAATAGAGCTTTCTTTTGGTGGTATTTGATCACCCCTGCGGTTTTTTTTTTTGCCCTATAAACAAAAAAAGTGACAATTTTGAAAAAAACGTATTTTTTACATTTTGCTATAATAAATATCCCCCAAAAATATATAATATAAAAAAAAAATTTCCTCCGTTTAGGCCGATACGTATTTTACATATTTTTGTTAAAAAAAATCACAATAAGCGTTTATTTAGTTTGCGCAAAAGTTATAGCGTTTACAAAATAGGGGATAGTTTTATGGCATTTTTATTAATAATTTTATTTTTTACTAGTAATAGCAGCGATCAGCGATTTATCGTGACTGCGACATAATGGTGGACACACTGGACATTTTTGATACATTTTTGGGACCATTGTCATTTATACAGCAATCAGTGCTATACAAATGCACTGATCCCTGTGTAAATGACACTGGCAGTGAAGGGGTTAACCACTAGGGGGCAGTGTAAGGGTTAAGTATGCCCTGGGGAGTGTTTCTAACTGTGGGGGGGGCGTGGCTACGTGTGACATGCCACTGATCTCTGCTCCCGATCACACGGCGGCAAATTTAAAGGGACGTACGGGTACGCCCATTTGCCCAGCCGTGCCATTCTGCCGACGTACATCGGTGTGCACCGGTCGGGAACCGGTTAATATTTGCAAACAAAATGAAGGTTTCCTATTTAGAATAATAAGCTGTTAGGTTAGTAAAACAGCGATCTCAGACCCAATGCAATCATACAATTTGTAGTGTACATAGATTTACAAAACAATGGGATAAAGGAATATTCCTGAACTTTGGTTTATCTCATGGTTACTGTGAAATTGTGTGAATGCATCAATGCAGTGCTTGTTATCTCAGCTTGGATTTACTGAATGAGTTTTGCTAAAAATTAAAATTTTGCAGAATATACAGCCGCATGCTACATATCTAAGCTACATTTCATGCTGAATGAACAAAATGATGTATCCTCAATAGAAAACTATCTTTAGATAGATTTTTACTCCAAAAGCATTTTATTAAAATACATTTAATAAAAAATAAATAAATCTGATTTTAATCAAATAAGATTTATTTTATTTTTTTTTATTTTTAAAATCATTGATTTATATCCACCCTGGAATGTGTACAGAATGCTTGTGTGATTGGCCCACCAATTTCCCCAGAATTCTGCACTCTATACAAGTCAGATTAAAAGCATCCTCTGCAACAAAAATTTCATTTTTAGTGAGATACTTTTAATGGAAAATCGCATATAAAGGGATGCAGGCCCAGGAGCTTTCCTCATTAGTGCTCTGGAGGTGCAGCAGCTGATTATGAAACCACTCCCATTAGAGTCACTTTCCCACATGGTTACGCTTTAATATTTTTATATTTTTTACTTGCAGCTAACCTTCGATCCAGAGAATACTTAATCTGCCCACTTTTTACCAAAGTTCTGAATCACAAACAATATTAGTTGTGTGTGGTAACAGTCAAGGTAACTTATACCCGGTCATCTTTTATCTCTCTACGACTCCACTAAGGAAATCATGAACTGGGAGAGCTAGTTCTGGATGACCTCTTTGGTTTTGCATTGTGTTAAAGGGGATACTCTTTTAACTCTTGTAAAAACATCACTACTGAAGTCTCCAAGAAGACGTTAACCTTACATAAACGAAAGCTTTTCTTTTAGTTTATTTATACAAAAATCATGAATCTTTTGAATAGACAGTGAAACTGTAATTTTGTAAGCTGTGGGCCCTTTAACACGTCTTTGCCTTTCCCCTTGTTCATTACTAACTCTGCCACGTCTTTAAAATTGCATGTGCCCCCTCCTCAGCTGAAAAGTGGTTTCAATTGCATATTAGTGCTTATTTGTTTCAGAGCAGGACTGTGGTTTCCAAACATCGGGGACTTTAATAACAGATATTGCCTGCTGAGCAGTGCATTTGTGCCGTGGAGCTATGATCATTACTTATCTAGCAGGAAGAGGATTGCTGGAGGCAGCCAGCAAGATAAATTCCCATTTTTATCTCACGCTTTCAAGATGCTGACTGCATATGCGCTTCCCTGTAATTCTTCTCTTACAGGAGTGTCTCAGACACTTTTGGGGGTGTAGAGCATTAACCCCATATGTGATAAACTTATTTCTATTTAACTTGCTCTAGAGCAGTGGTTCTCAGCCCCCCTAGTTCCGTGACCCCTTGATAAAATTTCCCAAGTTGTGTGGACCCCTAACAGTGGTGCCATATTAGTTACTATGTGGGTTATAGGCCACCTTCAGGTGATGGACGTTGGTACGCCCTAAGACAAGAAGTGCACTCCCTATATAACCCCTCCCACTACTAGGAGTACCTCAGTTTTTTCGCCAGTGTCTAAGGTGTTGGTCACAAGTAAAGATGTGCTGTACTGAGCTCCACTGAAGCAGTCCTTGCTGGGGCTAGCCATGCTGACCGGATCCATTCATAGTGTCTTATTTTTGAAACTAATAATAACACTGCGCTAACCCAATATAAAAAAGGCAAAGCTGCTACACACAGATGTGACCAATATGCAAAATAAACTATAATATAATAGTAGCGCTAGAACAAAACAAAGCCCAAAATGTGAACAAACAATTCGGTGACCAGTGGGTACTACCCACTGGAACATAAAAAGACAAAAAACCAAAGTGATAAAAGTAAAGTTCAATGACTCATGTATATTATAGACTAAGACATGTGTATGAATACAAACAATGAAGTCCCATAGTGCAAAAAGTGAAATGTAAATCCAATGTGAATGAAAAATCTTCTGATCTATGATTCATCAGCATGGAAATCTTGAGATGGAAATAGATACAATACTCTTACCAGATCGGGTGGATTCGAATGTCAACGACACCGAATCAAACAGGCTTAGAGATCCAAAGAAGTGGTTGTCCTGAAGGGAGTCCCGGATCTCAAGGGACATCTCCTCTCCGCTCCACCAGTCGGGATGATGACCATCGATCGAGAGGGACCACAAGGAAAGAATGGAGGTATCCGAATCTCGTATGAAATCCCAGGGATATGGGGGGGGGGGGGGAATTGCCCAAGGCACACTCTTCCCTACACTTGATTTTACCTTACGTGATCACGCTTTTAATTGTTTTGAATATTGGTGTGACCCAATAAATTTATCTTTTGATGCGCACTTTAATTTTTTTCCCCCCCATATCCCTGGGATTTCATGCGAGATTCAGATTTTTGGCCAGATTGAATGGTACCCGGGCCTCGTATCCGAAGAAATTAGGTTTTGCCTGTGAATGGTTCTCTTTTTAGAGAGCTGGAACCTGGGATCCAGTACTTTTTGATAGTGAGGCCATAATGATTTACTGGCAAGGTGCTGTTGCAGGTCCAGGATAGTGGGTTTTCTGAGGATCCCCAGCTCCTGAAGGTTTAACGGAATGCACCATGAAGGGTGAAGATTGGGTCTGTTGGTTTATCACAGAAAACCCTGCGGCAGGAAAAGTGGAGTTTTCTAAGAAATCCTTTGAATTTTCTTATGAATGTCTCCTTTAAGAATAATAATGTTGTCATGCCTATGTGTCACCACTGGGGGCTGTATTGAGCACTCACCGCCTTATGATGGAAACAGTGCTGTGTCAGGAGCTGAACACTTCCTTCTCCGGCCGAGCAGCAGATCCTCCGGTTAGCCTAAGGGGGGGGGGGGGGTTTGTCTCCCCGCCTGTTGCCCCCATATGCTGGAATTTTCCCGCCTCATGGGGTAAAAGCGCTCAGGATTCATTTAAAGAAAAAAAAACGCGATCAGCGGCCGTTTGGCAGCTTTGTAAATCCCCCCGCCATGCTCTCTCTCTGGGTCTGAGAGGACCTGTAGTCTGCCGCTCATGCTGGAAAACCCTTCCTTTTTAAAATGGGGGGTGGAGCTGTAGGCAACGCGGGGAGGTGGGGCTATCGGCATTCGAGGTGAACGTGGAGGCAAGTTTTTAAAAGCACACTGTGTGCTGCTGCAGGCTGTGGAGGGACACAAGAGCAAGGAGGTGGCATGATCAGGTTCGGTGACACAGGCATTTCCTTTGACACTTTGTTACTGCTTCAGGTTGGGCATTAATAGCAGCAATTTTGCTGGACTATAGCCCTAGCAGTGTATGCATTCCTTCTGGTAGTGCCTCTGCTTTGTGCATCAGGCTATGAGCGGAAGGAATACCTCAAATGGTTCTAAAGGATTGATTGTTTTACGACAACCTAAATCCATGTCCAAGAAAATGTCATCCTCCTCTGAGAGTGATGCGACTGGTCAGAGTAAGCCGTCAAGGGGAACTGGTGTTGCGGCAGCACTGGACGCTTCAGCCCCTATATATTAATCAGGAGGTTTTTTCTTCTACCATTTTCAGTTTGGAACAGAAGATTGATGCTATGTTGGCTTCCAATAGTGGGTCCAAGCGTAGCAGATCCCCATCCAGTGCTCAGGACCCTCATACTGAGGAGCAAGGGGCAGGGGATCAGGAAGTTCTTCCAGAAGATCAGGAAGACGCTGATATCTCCTCTTCTGAGGATCCTAATATGGAGGGAGCAGTCTCACAAGAAAGACTGTTGGTACATTCCCTTACTAAGTTGGTTCGCTCAACTTTTTTGCTGCCTGTAGTGCAGTCTATTGATAAACCCACCTCTGGTTTGGGGTCACTAAAGCCTCCCCAATCTGGGTATGCCTTTCCTATCCATTCATGGCTAAAAAAAGCAGATGTATTCTGAGTGGAAACGCCCCAACAGTTTTTTCCTCAAACAGTTTTCTATACTTTATCCTATGGAGGAGGAATTCTATAAGAAATGGGGGGTTCCAGCAATAGATGCTGCAAACTCCTCGTTAAATAAAAACCTCACTTGTCCTATAGACAATGCGCAAATGTTGACGGATCCAACAGATACAAAGTTGGAATTTCTTTTTCAGAACAACATTTCTCTTGCAAGTTCATTGGTGCAGCCGGCTCTTGCGGCTATTGGAGTATCTCAGTCCATAAAGGACCAGTTTGTAGAGATACTTAAGATTATTCCTGATCAGCAGGCCCAGCAATGGGCCGGCATATCAGAAGCACTATGTTTTATGGTGGATGCTATGAAAGATTCTATTATTCAAGCCTCACGGCTTATGCTAGGACTGGTACATACGTGCAGAGTCCAATGTTTGAAAAATTGTTCAGCCGAAGTGCCGTGTAAAAAGCTCTTGGCCAGTCTCCCATTTCATGGTGAACGGTTATTTGGAGACGATTTAGATAAATATATGCAAAAGATTTCTAATGGGAAAAGTTCTCTTTTACCCTTGAAAAATAAGTTTTAAGCATTTTTCCTTTAAACGTGCTTGCAGACAGCCTCGACTGCCTCCACCATCGAGCTCAAGAGGAAGACCTCATGGGCAGTCCCAGGGCCAAAAGAGGACTTGGGGCAGGAAGCCCGCAAAGCAAAATACTAAAGCCTCCTTCTGAAGGGATGCCCCTGCTCGCTCGGGTGGGGGGAAGGCTTCTACAA
This sequence comes from Lithobates septentrionalis, assembly GCA_037952835.1. Classification (NCBI taxonomy): domain Eukaryota; kingdom Metazoa; phylum Chordata; class Amphibia; order Anura; family Ranidae; genus Lithobates; species Lithobates septentrionalis. Next base: position 3,519,207 of record JBBDGP010000542.1, read on the forward strand.
TTTTCAAAGATCTGGCGGGAACAATGTCAAGACAGATGGGTGGCTTCCTCAATTTCTCTAGGTTACAAACTAGACTTCCGAGAATTCCCGCCTCCCAGTTTTTTAAAATCAAACGTTCCCAGAGATCCAGGGAAAAGGAAGTCTCTCTAGCTCTGGATCATCTCTTGTCCCAGAAGGTGATATCAGAGGTTTCCACAGAAAAGCAGGGTTTAGGGTTTTATTCAAACCTCTTCACGGTTCCAAAACCGAACAGGGAGGCAAGACCCATTCTAGATCACAAGGATCTGAACCGGCACTTGAATATCCGTTCCTTAAGCATGGAGTCAATCCGGTCGGTTGTCTCCATTCTGCGAGGAGGGGAATTTTTGGCATCAATCGATATCAAAGATGCCTATCTCCATGTGCCGATATTCCCTGCTCATCAGAAATTTCTACGCTTCGATGTAGAAAATTGTCATTTTCAGTTTGTGGGTCTGCCGTTCGGTCTAGCCACCACACCGCGTGTTTTCACAAAGATCCTGGCGCCTCCTTTAGCCAGGTTAAGGGCTCAGGGTAGAACTATCCTAGCCTATCTAGACGATCTGCTTTTAGTAGATCCATCAGTCACCGGTCTAAACCAAAGTTTAATCTCAGCCGTAAGCTACCTGGAATTCCTAGGCTGGGTTCTCAACCTAGAAAAATCCTCCTTAAAACCGTCAAGGAGATTACAGTACTTGGGGCTGATCGTAGATACCGTTCAAAAGAAGGTATTCTTACCCCAGGCAAGAATCAGCTCCATAAAGGAACTGATTCGACTTGTCAAAACAAAAAGAAATCCTTCCATTCGGTTGTGCATGAAATTGTTAGGAAAGATGGTGGCCTCCTTCGAGGCCGTTATTTATGCGCAGTTTCATTCAAGACTGCTATAAAACACCATTTTGTCAGCCTGGAACAAGAAAGTCTAGGCTTTGGACTTTCCAATTCGCTTATTCCCCGAGGTGCGTCAGAGTCTCAATTGGTGGTTAATATCCAGCAACCTTCAACAGGGGAAATCCTTTCTACCCGTATCCTGGAAAGTGGTAACAACGGAAGCCAGCCTTCTAGGCTGGGGAGCAGTCCTGGAAGAAGCATCTGTCCAGGGGAAGTGGTCCAAGTCAGAAAGGACCTTGCCCATCACTATTCTAGAAATTTGGGCAGTACGTCTGGCCCTAGAGGCCTGGGCGCTCAGACTACAGATTTGTCCTGTCAGGATTCAATCCGACAGTGCGACGGCTGTGGCCTACATCAATGACCAAGGGGGCACGAGAAGTTGTGCAGCCCAAAAAGAGGTGAATCATGTTCTAGCTTGGGCAGAAAGCAACATTCCTTGCCTATCTGCGATTTTCATTCCAGGGATAGAAAATTGGCAGGCGGACTACTTGAGTCGCTAACAATTGTTTCCGGGAGAATGGTTCCTTCACCCTGACATCTTTCTGTCGATATGTCAAAGATGGGGTGTTCCGGACGTGGATTTGTTCGCGTCCAGATTCAACAACAAAGTTGACAACTTAGTGACAAGGACGAAGGATCCGCTAGCGCGCGGAACAGACTCTTTGGTCTTTCCATGGGATCAGTTCTCACTGATCTATGCGTTTCCTCTGGTTCTGCTGCTTCCGCGCCTTCTCCGCAGGATCAAGCAGGAACGGAAAGAGGTGATTCTGGTGGCCCCAGCGTGGCCCAGAAGATCTTGGTTTGCCAAGATCATAAAGATGGCAGTAGGGGACCCTTGGACCCTGCCGTTGTGGCCAGACCTTCTCGCACAAGGTCCGATATTCCATCCTACCTTACAAACGCTAAATTTAACGGTTTGGCTATTGAAATCCACATTCTAAAGGACCATGGGTTATCTCCTTCAGTAGTGTCTACTTAATGCTAATGGTTAATGCTAGGAAGCCGGCCTCCAGAGTCATATACCATAGAGCAGGGTTATGCAATTAGCGGACCTCCAGCTGTTGCAAAACTAAAAGTCCCATCATGCCTCTGCCTCTGGGTGTCATTCTTGTGGCTGTCAGAGTCTTGCTATGCCTCATGGGAATTGTAGTTCTGCAACAGCTGGAGGTCCGCTAATTGCATATCCCTGCCATAGAGTCTGGAAGGCATATGTCTCCTGGTGTGGATCCAGGGGTTGGCACCCCAGGAAGTATGTCATAGGTAGGATCCTTGAATTCCTGCAAATAGGATTGGAATTGAAGCTGGCCTTGAGTACTATCAAGGGCCAGGTCTCGGCCTTATCAGTATTCTTTAAACAGCCTCTTGCTTCTCACTCTCTGGTATGTAGCTTTATTCAGGGGGTAACGCGGGTTAATCCTCCCGTCAGGGCACCCCTGAATCCTTGGGATTTGAATTTAGTCATGTCGGCTTTACAGAAACAGCCTTTTGAGCCTCTACGGGAAATTCCCTTTGTTCTTTTGAAGAGAAAAATTAATCTTTGTGGTTGCCATATCCACTGCCAGAAGAGTATCGGAATTGGCGGCTCTGTCATATTTGATTATGCATAACGATAATGTGGTATTGCGGCTTCATCCTGAATTCCTACCAAAGGTAGTGACAGGTTTTTATTTAAACCAGGATATTATTCTGCCTTCTTTTTTCCCAGAGCCTCGATCTGGGGAAGAGAAGTCACTTCATTCCCTTGATTTAGTCAGAGTGGTCAAGGTCTATCTAAAGGAAACCGCTCATATTCGCAAAACAGATGTTTTATTTGTACTACCAGAAGGTCCTAAAAAAGGACAGGCAGCATCAAAATCTACTATTTTCAAATGGATTTGTCAAGTGATTGTTCAAGCTTATGGTCTAAAGAAGAAAATTCCTCCTGTTAAAGCACACTCCACCAGGGCTGTTAGTGCCTCTTGGGCGGTGCATCATCAGGCCTCCATGGCTCAAATCTGCAAGGTTGCAATTTGAGCTTCAGTCCATACATTTACCAGATTCTATCAAATCGATGTAAAAAGTCATGAGGATATTGCCTTTGGGCATAGTGTACTGCAGGCTGCAGTATAAGTCCTCTAGTCTCTTAATGCCCTACCTAACGCAACCCCCCCCCCCCGAGCTCTTAAAGCTGCTGACATATAGTTACGACGATTCGCCCAGGGGAGCCAACCTGCCGCAGTATAACTGCAGCGAATGGTCCTTAAGTGGTTAAGGTGGTTGTAATCTTCAGACATGGAAAATGAACAAAACACATCCCCCTACTGTGTGTACTTGCCTGAATCCAAATTGCAAAACTTGAATCCTCTCAGATCTATGATCCTCAGCTAGCTACACGAGTCACTGAAAAGACTATGCGGTGACCCCTCCTTCCCCTCCCCCTTCCCCTCTTTCTCCCCCTCCCCCTTTTCCTCCTCCTCCTTTTTCTCCTCCTCCTTGTCCTTCTCCTCCTCCTCGTTCTCCTTCTTGTCCTTCTCTTCCTCCTTGTCCTTCTTTTCCTCCTTGTCCTTCTCTTCCTCCTTGTCCTTCTCTTCCTCCTTGTCCTTCTCTTCCTCCTTGTCCTTCTCTTCCTCCTTGTCCTTCTCTTCCTCCTTGTCCTTCTCTTCCTCCTTGTCCTTCTCTTCCTCCTTGTCCTTCTCTTCCTCCTTGTCCTTCTCTTCCTCCTTGTCCTTCTCTTCCTCCTTGTCCTTCTCTTCCTCCTTGTCCTTCTCTTACTCCTTGTCCTTCTCTTACTCCTTGTCCTTCTCTTACTCCTTGTCCTTCTCTTACTCCTTGTCCTTCTCTTACTCCTTGTCCTTCTCCTTCTCCTCGTCCTTCTCCTTCTCCTCGTCCCTTCTCCTCCTTCTCCTTCTCCTCCTCCTTCTCCTCCTCCTCCTCCTCCTTCTCCTTCTCCTCCTCCTTCTTCTCCTCCTCCTTCTTCTCCTCCTCCTCCTCCTTCTCTTTCCCCGTCTCCTTCTCCTTCTTCTTCTTCTTCTTCTTCTTCTTCTTCTTCTTCTTCTTCTTCTCCTCCTTCTCCTTCTCCTCCTTCTCCTCCTTCTCCTCCTTCTCCTTCTCCTCCTCCTTCTCCTCCTCCTCCTCCTCCTCCTCCTTCTCCTTCTCCTCCTCCTCCTCCTCCTTCTCCTCCTTCTCCTTCTCCTTCTCTTCTTTGTTAGAACAGGGGCATTGCAGCATGATTGGCTCTTTAACCACTTGCTTACCAGGCACTTAAACCCCCCTCCTATCCAGACCAATTTTCAGCTTTCAGCGCTGACGCACTTTGAATGACAATTGCGCGGTCATACAACACTGTACCCAAATGAAATTTTTACCATTTTTTCACCACAAATAGAGCTTTCTTTTGGTGGTATTTAATCACCTCTGCAGTTTTTACTTTTTGTTAAAAAAAAATGTAAAAAACTGATTTTTTTTTTTTTAAATTGTTATTTTTTTATATTTTGTTATAAAAATTTTTAAATGGGTAATTTTTCTCCTTTATTGATGTACGCTGATGAGGCGGCAGTGATGGGCACTGATGGGTGGCAGTGATGGGCACTGATGGGTGGCAGTAATGGGCACTGATGGGTGGCAGTGATGGGCAGCACTGCTGGGTGGCACTGATTGGCACTACAGGTGGGCATTGATAGGTGGCACTTGTGGGCATTGATAGGTGGCACTGTGGGCACTGTTAGGTGGCACTGTGGGCACTGTTAGGTGGCACTGTGGGCACTGTTAGGTGGCACTGTGGGCAGTGTTAGGTGGCACTGACGAGGCAGATAGGCCTCTTCCACTTGGGGACCGATGTCCCTCACATCCTAGCCGGTGATCAGCTTTTTTTTCTACTCACGCTGTCAGCGTGAGTAAAAAAAAAAGATTACCGATCTTTTGTTTACATCATGTGATCAGCTGTCATTGGCTGACAGCTGATCACATGGTAAGGGGCCGGGACCGGCCCCTTACTTAGATCGGTGATCAGCCGAGTCTCAGTGACTCGGTGATCACAGCGCGCCCGGCAGGGCGCACGCAGGGAGCGTGCACAGGGGAGGCCTCCCGGGAATGCAGGTCCGCGCTGTGGCCGTCATTCGGCCATAGCGCGGATGCCAGGAGGTTAAACTACTGCTTCCTCTCTGTCTGCTTCTGTTCATTGAACTGCAAGAGTTTATCAGGCTAAATTCTGTTACTTACAGAAACTTAACACTGCTTGAATTTAAAAATACCTTTAATGATGTATTATTGAATACAGAGAATCATTCATTTGTTTCTTTTTTAACCGCTTGCTGACCAGCCGCCATCACTTTACAGCGGCAGGTCGGCACGATCCTGCGAACTATCGTAGCTATACGTCGGCTCGCGGGATCGGGATGCCGATGCTTGTGGCAGACAGTCTCGATGACCGCCGGCCACGAGCAATCGCGAGCACGAGAGGCAGAACAGGGAAGTGTGTGTGTAAACACACAAATCCCTGTTCTGTTCTGAGAGAAGTGACAGATCGTGTGTTCCTATTAGCTAGGAACCACGATCCATCACTTCCTCTAGTCAGTCCCCTCCCCCTTTAGTTAAAAACACGTAGCAGAGAACACAGTTAACCCCTTGATCGTCCCCTAGTGTTAACTCCTTCCTTTCCAGTGACATTTATACAGTAATCCGTGCATTTTTATAGCACTGATCGCTGTATAAATGCCAATGGTCCCAAAAAAGTGTCCGATGTGTCCGCCATAATGTCGCAGTCTCAAAAAAAAAATAGCAGATCGCCTTAAAAAAAATAAAAGTCCCTAAATCTATCCCCTATTTTGTAGACGCTATAACTATTGCGCAAACCAATCAATATACGCTTATTGCAATTTTTTTTTTTTACCAAAAATATGTAAAAGAATACATTGGCCTAAACTGAGAAAAAAATTTGCTTTTTTTAAAAAAAAAAAAATAAAAAAAAAATGGGATTTTTATTATAACAAAGTACAAAACGTTGTGTTTTTTTCAAAATTGTCACGCTTTTTTTGTGTTTAGCGAAAAAAAATAGAAACCGCAGAGGCGGTGCTGAAGTGGTTAAATAAGTCTAGAAGTTGAGCTTTAATTATAACAGCCCTATTTTCATCTGGTGAACACTGGAGAAAATTGGAATTATAGGTTTTGCTTTCATTGACCTCCTAATGATCTGACTCTTCAGTTTTAATTTTGCAGACACAATGGCCTATGTGAGGTGGGGTCACTTAGTAGTAATGACCAAGCACCGAGAAGTACATCATTAATGGACGTTTTTATAACTGCATAATGTGACAAAATATTGTGTAAACACTTTAATAATTTTTATATGTTGGAATTGGTAACCGTTCCTTGATGCATCATTTTGGATAATTGGGAAATTGTTCTAATATTTATCTAGGAATTAGTAAAGCCTCCAGAGAGAAATTAGTTGAGCTTAAATGGCCTGCAGATTATTATTCCTCTGACCAGTCTGATGTTTCTTTTGTTTTGGTAAATGCTAACTTGATGATCTTTCTCTAACTTTACATATCTAATATAGTTTGTATATGATGTATAAATATATATGAATAAATTGCTTATTTACCAAGGTAAAATGCATCTACTTTTTTTTTTTTTTAAAGGATAAGTTCACCTTTTGAAACAATTAAATAAATACACATGTGTATTTTTTCCCCCCTAATGAGCCTGCAGAGCATTTCACCCGTGATCAGCAGATCACACCTGCAATGTCAGGCTCCTGCAGACTCCCAGGATAGCTGTCGGCTTGTACCTCGGATACAGGAAGTTAGTTACTTGAGAGAAGGAAGATCAATGAACTACGAGAGCTTGTTGGTCATTTGGCCTCCTCTTTTCAGCTATAATAGCCTTCACTCTTCTGAGAAGGACTTACAGAAGATTTTAAAGTGCAAGAAAATAGATATGTAATAGGCGCTCTGGCAAGAAGACCCTTTAATGGTCCAGAAACTCTAACGGACAGTCTGTATGTGGACAGGGAATCTGTGGGCAAAGGATCTGTAATGCCCTTCAGCAGCACTCCTTAAGAGAGAAGCAGGCTCTGACAAAATGTAAAATGAGGAAGGTGCTTCTAAGTGCAGTATGGCAAAGATTTAATATAAGAAAACCGTTAACACTTACAGGAAACATGAAGTAAATAAGCTCATCAGTACCAATAACAAATGTCCGGCCAGTCTCCTGTCACAGTCTTGTTGCACGTCTCACAGACAACCAGCGGCATGGAGCTGTGTTTCTGGAAGACAAAGAGACCGCCGTGACTCCGGAGCTAGCGTGGAGTGCAAGCAACCAGAAATGTCAAGGGGGCATTGACGCGTTTTGGGTGAATGTGTAATAGCTCCTTTTTCAAAACCATAGACCTGGAACAGGAGAGCAGTATTATATAGAGACATGGGTGAGACGGAGGTGACAGGATGATTAGCAGAAAATTACATCAACAATTTAGACTATGATAAATGTCAATAAAGGGATAAATAACACAAAATGAAGAATAAATGACTGACAATTACATAATAAAAAATTAAATGCTTTTTAAGAAACAGATACAATTTAAAATAATATGCCACCTATGGGACTACAGATATACGCATGATTAGCAAAAAATAAAAGTGCTGTGTGCTTATAGTAAGGGAAGGAAGCATATGTTATGGTCAACATAAAAACCGATGTATCATGAGTATGTAGCAAAAAGGCTATGAACAGAATATCTTTAGAATAACCTGACATATTGATGACATAAAAAAAGAAAAAGATGGTAGGATATAATGGACAATTAGATCAATGTCAAAGAAGGGAAAGAGCATGGGAAAGGGAGAGAGGGGGAGCCACAAATCTGGTGAAACATGTATTCGTATCATTAATGGGAGGCTCTAAACAACATGGTAAATTGTTGTGCAGGGCACAACAGGGATGGACTGGCCATCGGGACTACCAGGAGTTTCCCGGTGGGCCGATGGCTCAGTGGGCCGGTTTCAGCGGCCTCCTATTGCCTCGGAGGTCCGGGGAGATTTACCCGTCAATCGCCGACAGCTGGCGCCTGACGGGTAGATCGAGAGCCAGAATGCAGAGTAGCGCAGGAAGCGTCTGTCTGTAGTAAGTTCTCTCTCATGTCATGCAGCACTGCTCGCTCCCCGGCGGCCCCTCCTCTCTTCTCGTCTATCCCATATGATGTCACAAGCCAATGGGGATAGACGAGAAGAGAGGTGGGGCCGCCGGGGAGTGAGCAGCGTTGCATGACATGAGAGAGAGAACTTACTACAGACAGACGCTTCCTGCATGCTGGCCAGGCTAGTAAACGATCCAATAATGTGCCCCATAATGTGCCCCCTGATGTGCTATGTGCCCTGATGTGCTATGTGCACTGATGTGCCATGCGCCCCGTGCCCTGATGTGCTATGTGCTTTGTGCCCTGATGTGCCCCGTGCTCTGATGTGCTCTGATGTGCTATGTGCCCTAATGTGCCCCGTGCGCTGATGTGCTATGTGCCCTGATGTGTCCCGTTCCCTGATGTGCTATGTGTCCCGTTCCCTGATGTGCTATGTGCCCCGTGCCCTGATGTGCCCCAATGTGCCCTGATGTGCTATGTGCCCTGATGTGCCCTGATGTGCTATGTGCCCTGATGTGCCCCAATGTGCCCTGATGTGCTATGTGCCCCGTGCCCTGATGTGCTGTGCCCCGATGTCCCGTGCCCTGATGTGTCCCGTGCCCTGATGTGCCTTGTGCCCAGATATCCTGTGCTCTGATGTGCCCTGTGCCCTGATGTGCCCTGTGCCCTGATGTACTGTGCCCTGTGCCCTGATGTACTGTGCCCTGTGCCCTGATGTACTGTGCCCTGTACCCTGATGTACTGTGCCCTGTACCCTGATGTACTGTGCCCTGTACCCTGATGTGCTGTGCCCTGATATGCCCTGTACTGTGATGTGCTGGGCTCTGTACCCTGATGTGCTATGTCCTGATGTGCTGTGCCCTGTACCCTGATGTGTTGTGCCCTGATGTGCTGGGCTCTGTACCGTGCCCTGATGTGCACTGTACCCTGATGTGCCTTGGGCGGGTCTGGATGAAGTCCAGGGCCACATTTTTGTCCCAGTCCAGCCCTGGGGCACAATGTGCAGAAAAAAGGACTGCATGCAGTACATTTTTTATTATATTTTTTTCAGTGCAGTGGGAGGCCAGTAGTTGAACTTTGAGATTGTTTTTCTTAGCTCACTTGATTCTACTTTTTCAGCTCTTTCGCCTTTTCCCCTGCTTGTTCACTTCAAGACGATTGCAATAGAAAACAGCCAAAAGAGGAGGAAAAAAAAAAAACGCTCAAAAACGCTCAAAGACGCTATTGCAAAAACGCTGAAAAAAGTTAAAAAAAACAAAACAAAAAAAAAAGTCACTGCAAAGACACTGGCGTTTTCACAACGTTCTCCCAACAGCCCATGTGCATGAGGGCCCAGGTGCTCATAAAAATAATTCAAATGTTTTAGCGGTATAATGCAATCTAATTCAAGTATTCAGCAAGATGATTTATATATTCGGCAGTATAGTTCCAGTATGAGCTTATATGTTCCACATTTTGTTACTATGAAATTTCTTCTTATTCTATAGTTTATACTATCGAGCCTATAGTTAATACCATTTGCAAAAAACAAAAAACAAAAAACAAAAAAAAAAAAAAAAAAAAAGGATCACAAGAAAGGGAGCTACTGCAGCAGCAGCAAGCAGGTGGGGGCTGGGAGACAACTCTTCCGTTGGCTTGTCTCTCATTCACCTTCTCCTTCTCCCCTGTCCCCCCCCCCCTGTTTTTATTGTTTTTCTTAGCTCACTTGGTTCTACTTTTTCAGCTCTTTCGCCTTCATTTACTTTCATTTACTTTCGCTTTTTATTCCATTTTATTTCGTTTTATTTCAATATGTTCTTTCCCTTTCCCTTTCTTTTGTTATATTACTTTTCCTTTGCCTTTTCACTTCAAGACAATTGCAATAGAAAAAAAGCCAAAAAAAAATAAAATAAAATACGGTACTTATCTTTTAGTTGTTGTTGAAGTTGGGACAAAAAGGGACGCTCACTACAGCTTGTTGCAGTCAGACGCAGGTACAAACTTCCTCTGGCTTACACCACAAGACAGCTCAGTGAGTGATGAGCAGGGGGGGCGGGGAGGGAAGCTACCTACACCTTCTCATCAGGCCGATCATTCCTCTCAGCTGCAGGGAGAGGGTTCTCAGGATCCTCACGCCGTGCACAGAGCCATTACCAGGCTCCTCCCTCAGAGTTCCCCCAGTCTGAACTTTGAGATATGTGTGAGACTTCACAATAAAGTTAAAAAAAAAAAAAAAAAAAAAAGGAAACCGTGTGATCCGCCAAGCTCATCATCATCATCACTACTCTGATCTCAGCCGCATCGTATTGCACACAAGCTGCTGCTCCACAATGCAGCGGCTGGTGTGAAACAGCCCTAAGGGGCATTTATAAGACTTGAGTTTGGTATGATGTATGCATGGCATCAGGAGTAACCCCTCAATAAAACAAACATTACTATTTTTTGTTAGTTTCCCTAATAAAAAATAAATCTTTACAAAAAAAAAAAAAAACATGTCAGTGATGCAAATATATAGGAATAATGCCAGTGTATTTTAGAATGGGAGTTCGGAGGCTTGACCTCACTGCCATTGAAATGTGGTTTATTATTTGTAGTAAGTAAAAAAAAATTGGTGTGCTAGAAGGTGTTTGGTTTAGGTTATGAGCAATAGCCATGGTTCAACTTATTTTTTTTTTTTAATTACATTAATTGCTTAAATAGTTTGTACAGTAATGTGAAAAAAAATTTGAACATAAGGATTTCATTTAAAAACAATTTCATTTGTTTACAACACACATTGCTTTAGCAAACGAAATGTTCTGTGTGATCTGCTGCATTCTGCGTATCTAGAGTGGAAAGTCTACATCCAAAATCCTATGCTTTTTGATCTATCATCTGATTAGCTATAAGCAACTTCTATGTATTGACCAATTCACACATCAGATATTGTGTTTGTGGGACATAGCAATGAACCTATCATAAGTTTGCTATGGAATTTGTCTCATGCACTACAATGAGGTACAGCAAAGAAGTTACTGACACCAACAGATTAGGATACCCTGGTGTGTACAGCACTTATTGAAGCTTGAATAGGTAGCCTGTGGTGCCTAAGTGCATTTTATGGCTGAAAGTGACACTGCTAAGGTAGATGGGAACTGCCACTATTGATTTCATTGAGCTGTTTGATTCTCAGGTTGGACTTGATTATGATTTTACCCCCATGCGGCCTGTATCAACCTTATTATAAAAGTATTTTCAGGGTTTTGTTTTACCTATGTTTAATATGTGTTGAACCAAACGTTTGGGCAGTCTGCCCTTTCTTGTGACACTGAGAAGCTTTTGTTTGTTTTATTAATGTTTGATTTTGTCTTCAAAATGTCACATTAACTGCTTGCCATTAGACGTAAAATGACAAAGTGGACATTTTTAAAAAATAAGCTTTGCTTATTTTTTTTCCCTGGTCTTCTTTGCATGTTGGGACGAAGGTTATTATTTCCTTTCCTTTCCTTATAGTCCCTGTAGAATGTTCCTGGCTAATGCCTTTTATTTAGCATTGCTGTAGTATAAATGGTTTATATGCATATTGCTGCATTTATAGCCCTCTGCTGGCTAAGACCGGGAGCTTTGCTATAAATATTTAGGACACAAAAGAAAAATTTAGTTGACAGGTTCGGAGGGACAGTCTTTGTTCTGTTGGCTGTTTTACATGAACTGATATTTGCAAATCCCTTTGATTGCTTTAGTATTCAGTAACTATGCAGTATATAACCATACACTCTGATGGGCAAAACTAAGGCCTTCGGCTCAAGGATGTTGCATGCAAGCAAGTTCCACATTATACTGAAATACTTTCCTGGTCGAAGGACCAGTTAGAAAAGCATTGAAAGTGAAAATATTGTTAGGTGCAGCCCAAATCCCTTCAACCACTGTGCATATTATTTTATTTATACTGTGATTCTGTACTTGACAAATATGCTGCAGTAATCTTCCTCCACTGAGTCTGGCTGCAATCATTTTAACTGTGGGCAGCTGAAGCTGCTGCCTGTTCACCTCCTGGATTTACACAGAGACACACCTCCAACTCTGCATCTCTCATTGGCCCTGTTATGACTCATCCCCACTTCCTTTCTGGCAAACTCTCACGAGAGTGAGAGAGGGAGCTGTGCATGATGTCATAAGCCTAGGCTTTTTACCAGACAAGAAATGGGAAGTGGGCTGTATAAGGTATTTTCTGGCAGAAAAAAAATGTTTTACTTTCCAAAGTTAAAACAAGGAGGACAGAGGATTTAATAGATGGAAAGTTGAAAAAATGACTGAAGTTCCACTTTAACCTCCTTAGCGGTATTCCCGCGTGCGGCTCGGGGTGAATTTTCAGTACCAAAAGCGGTAACGATGAGCCACACTCGGAATTGCATCTCAGGATCCAGGCAAAGTTACTTCCCTTGTCCCCAGGATCCTGCGATGTCCTCCCGCTGTGTGTGCGAGCTGTGTCCTCCGCTCGATGTGCCGCGCTCCGTTCCCTGCGAGCGTAGCAACGCACAGGGATGGATCACGTTAAAAACACACAATTACACTACTGTGTAATTACATTACTGTGTCAAATTATTTCACATCCCTTTTGTCCCTAGTGGTTTGTCCAGTGCCCTGCATGCAGTTTTATATTATAAATACTGTTTTTTCTGCCTGGAAACTGAAGATTGTCCATAGCAACCAATAAGTGTCCCTTTACATCAAAAGATGTTTTATACCAGCTAGAAAACAGCGATAATAATTTAGAATCACTTGCAGAAGTGAGCGATAGTGATTTGTGGGGAAATTCATCATCAGCGACAATTCTGCAAATGAGCAAATTTCAGTGTTTTTGATTTGATTACATTATTGAATAATTTTTATTATTATTATATTATTTTATATTATTATTTGTTATAATTATTTATAGTTATTTATTCTATTATCATACCCGGGATGTCTACTAGACTCTTAATATAAAAAGCCAAATTTCCATGCAATGGAACGCAATGGAACGGTACAATGTACCGCTTTGAGCATCAAAAATCTGACATAATTATACTGCCAGGGAGGTTAACCGCTTGCCTACCAGCCACCGTCATTATACTGCGGCAGGTCGGCTCTCCTGCGCGAACCACCGTAGCTGTATGGGCAGTCCATGCATGGGAGATGGCGGGCGCACCGCCGGCGATAGTGGTGTACAGAGGCAGAACAGGACATGTCAGAACTCTTCTGCTCCCAGTGATCAGGAACAGCGATCTGTCATGTTCCTGGCAGTCCATCCCCCCTACAGTTAGAACACACTTAACCCCTTCATCGCCCCCTAGTGTTAATCCCTTGCCTGCCACTGTCATTTATACATTGATCTGTGCGTTTTTATAGCACCAAACAATGTAATAATGTCACTGGTCCCCAAAAAGTGTAATTTGGGGTCAAATTTGTCCGCCACAATGTCACAGTCCCGCTAAAAATCACAGATCGCCCTCATTGCCAGTAAAAATAATTTAAAAACGCAAATCGCCCTCATTGCCACTAAAAACAATAAAAAATAAATAAATAAAAGTCCCTAAATCTATCCCATAGTTTGTAGACTCGATAACTTTTGCGCAAACCAATCAATATACGCCTACTACATATTTTTAGTAAAAATAAATAAAAAATCGAAAAAGAATATATCGACCTGATCTGATAAGGAAATATTTTTATTTTTTTGGATATGTATTATAGCAGAAAGGGAAATTTTTTTCCCCCCAAAATTGTCACTTTTTTGTTTATAGCGCAAAAAATAAAAACCACAGAGGTGATCAAATACCATCAAAAGAAAGTTCTATTTGCGGGAAAAAAAGGAATGTCGATTTTATTTGGGTACAACGTCGCACGACTACGCAGTTATCAGCAATGCAGTGCCATATCGCAAAAATTGGCCTGGTCTGGAAGTGGGTAAATCCTTCCGGGGGTTTTAGCCCCCCTAACACTTAAATGAGGTCCCTCTCTTTCCAGTGATCTCCACGGGTGTCTTAGCCATTGGAGATTCTCTTTCCTGATTGGCTGAGACACAGCGGTGCCATTGGCTGCTGCTGTCAATTAAAGTCAGCTAGCCAATCGGGGGAGAGGGGGCGGGTTGGGGCTCCGTGTCTGAATTACTCAGTGCCCATGTTAAAAACTTTTTTTTTACTTCTTGTTTGTTTCCATTCTTTGCTGTATACAGTGGAACCTCGGATTGCGAGTAACGCGGTTAACAAGCTTTTTTCAATACGAGCACTGTATTTTTAAAAATCGTAACTCGGTTAGCGAGTGTTGTCTCGCAAAACGAGCACGATTTAGGCCAAAGCTGTGTGCAATACCACTTTTGGCCTGAAGTGGGGGGGGCGCCGGAGCAGAGCCCAACGTCACGTTCGGAAATGCACGGAAAGGCCCGAGTACAGCACGGCTGACCTCGGCAAATCTCGGGTAGGAAGTCTTTCCGAGGTTTGCCGAGGTCAGCCGAAGTGTCCTCGGGCCTTTTCGGCCGTTTCCAAGGCTCTCCGGCACCCCCCCCGCCTCTGGCCGCATGTGGTATTGTATCCCATTGAAGTCAATGCGGAACAAATTATTTTCGTTTCCATTGACTTCAATGGGAAAACTCACTTTAATATGCGAGTACTTTGTATTACGAGAATACGCCTGGAATGGATTATGCTCGTGATCCGAGGTTCCACTGTAGCTTTCTGTTGCTTCTCGTACGCAGCCTCCTTGATCTAGTAGAGAAAAGCAGTCCGGTGTAAATTTCATTTTTTGCTTCAATTCTTCAGGTGGAGTAACACATTTTCAGAGTATCCGAATATTCAGGATGCCAAATAAAATGAATACCTGATTGATGCCTCCATCTTTTTTTTTTTTTCCTTTCTTTAATAAGTACAAAGGGTGGCTGAACTGTGAGATACACTTTGAAGCTATGTCTACCAAAAAGTACATTAAATTGTAGTAGTCATTTTTTGTTGCATAGTTTACATATATGAACACAGAGTGGTGGTGTTAATATTTATACTATGCTACATATAGCATGGTGGTGATCCAGTTAACACTGCTGTTTTGCAGCCCTTGAAGCCAGCATTTGTTTCCCCAGGATGCTGCCTGCTTTGCTCACCGAAAAATGACAACTGTGTCTGTGTACTGCAAGAAGGAATTCACTTCATTCTCATCAGTGCAAATTCTGCCTGTAAATTCCAGGTGCTCACCATTAGCAGATCTAACATTTTAGTCATTAATATTATTATACAGGATTTATATAGCACCAACAGTTTGCACAGCGCTTTACAATATGAGGGCAGACAGTAAAGTTACAATACAATTCAATACAGGAGGAATCAGAGGGCCCTGCTCGTTAGAGCTTGCAATCAAATAAAGAAAAAAGCAGGGTGCGTGGTACGTCAGTGTTGTTGGCCATAATTCATTCACACAAATCATAATGCCACTGTATTTTTTTTCTTATTCTTGCAGTGCTGTTGTGTGGTCACCTGATGTTTCCCTGTTTTTTGGCATCTGCAGGGAAAGCTCTTTGGGAGTGGCTTCTATTACTCTGATGTGTCTTCTCTACAGTGTGCGTCTGCAGAGTCCTTACTGGTGCTGTGCCCATCACATGAGAAACAAAAAAGTTTCAGAAGAACAATTAAAATTAAATTATAAACACCAAAAAACTGTTTTACAGCTCCCTATAAATCTTTATTGAACATCAAATATTTTTTTTTTTGTGCATTAATATGGTGTAGCCAGAGTCAATGATGACTGTTCCGACAGCATCTGTAACCAAGGCTTCTCATTTTACTTTACAGGTATTAGCAATTACATGTATTATTTTTTATCTAAATTTTTTATTTATATAAGAAAACCGGTTTACCGGGACATACAGTAGACACATAACTGTAAACAGCAGCAAAACATGCATCGTTATAGGAACAATCTGTGTCATATATAGACAAAAATTGAAAAACATGACTTTACTGTTTCTGTAGTTTTTAGAGGCAATGAGGATTTATGTATTATTTTTTAATAATGACTTATTATAAAATTAAGCATTTTTGTGAGTTTGTTTGTGAGTGCAATCGATCTGCGTACCATAATTCGCCCCCATAGTGTTTAGCAATATGAGGACATGAAGGAGGGGAGTGTCATTTACCACGGTGTATGCACTCTCATGTGTGACTCTATACTCATGTGGGTTGCACAGATAAGAAAAAGAAGGAAATGAAGAGCTTAGAAGGGAGTTGAAACTGGAGCATGCTCAGTAGATGGCAGCAGCTGGTCTACGCAATCTCAGGTTGCAGTGAGGACATAGAAGATGGAAGGGACAGCTGAAGGCAGGATCAACCAGTTATATTTCACTCTACATGAAACAAATGCTTTAGTGGTTTTGTGAGTATGCACAGAAAAAAATAGCTGCGCCACTGCTGGACTGTTTCTACTTACTATGGTAAGAAAAGAGAATGTATTTAACAATTCACACAATACTTTGCATGTATGTGATTTTACAAACACCAGTCAGCCATAACTTTATGACGACTGACAGGTTAAGTGAATATTGGCGGTTATATCTTTAAAATAGCATCTGAAAGTCAGTGGGGTATATTAGGCAGCACGTAAACATGTTGTGCATGAACTTGACGTGTTGAAAGCAGAAAAAATGGGAGTCAGTTTGTTGTGTATGGTATTAAGTAGCCTCATACCGGTCAGGGTGCCCATGCTGACCCGCATCCACAGCCAGAGGTGTGGCAGTCCTTGCCACAAGTGTAAAAAAGCCCTTAGAGTAGCCTTTCTAAACCTTTTAGAATGTGGAGGAACCTTTCAGGCTCAGAGAACCCCTGCTAATAATTACTATTTCACCTCATTGTACATTACTGTCACGTTCACTTGGAAGAATACACAATACTCCTTATTTGTGGTCCTTGGTACTAATCTCACACTTAGAGATGACTATAAAGGTTATTATTATACAGGACTTGTATAGCTCCAACAGCTTGTGCAGCACTTTACAATATAACAGGGGGACAATACAATTACAATACAGTTCAATGCAGAATGAATAGGAGGGCCCTGCTTGTAGAGCTTGCAGTCTTTTCTAAAGAGAGGGGTAGGTGTTACAAAAGATAATAGCTGAAGGGATGATCTGATGGAGGTGACTTGAGTACAATTTTTTTAGGTGAAGGTGTGGAGGGCATCCCTGAATAAATGAGTTTTCAAGGATCTAAAGGCGTACAGGGTTAGGCGCTGACTGGACATATTGAGTTAGGGAGTTCCAGAGGATGGGAGAGGTTCTGGAAAAGTCCTGGAGGTGAGCATGGGAGGATGTAACAAGGAAGCTAAAGAGTAAGATGTTTTGGGACTATTTGGGTGCTATCTGCTGATGAGGTTGGTGATGTAGCTGGGGGCAGTGTTGTGGATGGCTTTGTACGTTGTGGTTAGTATTTCGAATTTTCTATGTTGGGCTAGTGGAAGCCAGTGAAGGGATTGCCAGAGAGGGGCAGCAGTCGCAGATCGGTTAGTAATGTGTACAAGTCTAGCAGCAGCATTCATAATAGACTGAAGATCATTGTTGTCAATGGTTACTTATCTGAATGGCAGAAGTTGCCCCTGGAGGAATCTGGTTGAGAAAGGCTGCCTTAGAGTATACAGGATGTTATTTGATCACTGGATTTTTGGCATGATTAGGTGTCAGAATGGCACGGCTGGGCGAAACTGTTATGTTACGTTGCTTCGCCCTGTGGCCACTAGGCGCGCGCGCGCCACCGTTGTTCCCCCCCCCCCCCGCCAGAGTATGAACAGTGATCTGTCACCTCCCCCTTCAGTTAGAACACACACTAGGGAACACAATTAACCCCTTGATCGCCCCCTAGTGTTATATTCTTCCCTGGCAGTGAAATTTTTACAGTAATCGGTGCATTTTTAAAGCACCGATTGCTGTATTAAATGCCAATGGTCCCAAAAATGTGTCAAAAGTGTCCGATGAGTCCGCCATAATGTCACAGTCCTGATAAAAATCACAGATCGCCGCCTTTACTAGTAACAAAATAAATAAAAATGCCATAACATTATCCCCCCATTTTGTAGACGCTGTAACTTTTGCGCAAACCAATCAATATACGCTTATTGCGTTTTTTTTTTTTTTTACCAAAAATATGTAGAAATATACATATCTGACTAAACTGAGGAAAAAAAATGTTTTTATATTTTTGGGGGATTTTTTTTATAGCAAAAAAGAAAATTTTTTTTTTTTATTTATTTATTTTTTATATTGTCGCTCTTCTTTTTTTTGTTTATAGCGCAATCTTTTTTTTTTTTTTTTTTTACAGAAGGTAGCCATAGTTTGGGTTGAAAAGCCTATCCCCTGCCAGCATGCATGGATCCTTGTTCTGTGTGTGTCAACAGGGGTCTGATGCCCCCTGCAGTATCATAGCTAAAGTTCTCCAATCAGCAGGAAGCCTGAGCTTTGCTGAATAGAAAAATGTAGCTCTAATTCATCAAGAGTTGTGGTGGACCTTTGCAGTGATATCACACTTTCCATAGAGTGCAAGAGTCCCTCTCTACAGCATGCTGGCAGGGGACGGACTAAGGATGTGACTGCTTTCTAAATAAAACTGACTGTAAAGCCCCTTTCACTTCAGCAGACCAAACGGGTCCACCTGTCCATTTTTAAGGTGGACCCCGTTGGACCACCCATTGTTCTTTATGGAGCAGCAGATTTGTCCACTGACACTCGCCAGCATCTGATCCGATCCACTAAAAACAGACGGATGTTGATATGGTCGCCATCTGTTTGGTGGATCGGATGATAGTGGAATGGAAAGGGGCAGGCAGTCTATTTTCTATTCAACCGCCCCATAGAGAACAGCGGATCTGTCAATTGGGAATCAGAGGAGAGATCCCCTCGCTGAGCAGGCAGTCCAAGTTGACGGATTCCGCTCCCTTTAAAAGGGGCCTAAGACTTTGTGCACCTTTTGAGGCACCTGAAATGCATCTTTAGCTAATTCAAGCCATAGTTCAATTGGCATTTAAAGCGTTATTAAAGCCTCCTAGTTTAAAAAAACAAAACACACAGAATGGTGTTAATATTTATACTGTGATATATATATATATATATATATATATATATATATATATATATATATAGAGAGAGAGAGAGCGCATGGTGATAATCTGGTTAACCCTGCTGTTTTGCCAAATTTTGTTTCCCCAGGATGCTGCCTGCTTTGATCACAAAAAAATTACAACTGTGCCTCAGTGTGCTGATAGAAGGAATCCACTTCATTCTTAATAGGTTGTCTTCTCCTTCTTAGTGCATATTCTGCCTGCAAATTCCAGAAAAAAACAAAATGGGTGCATCATCGTACATAAGTGTTAATTGCTATAATTCACATAAATCAAATGTATAATGCCACTACATTTTTATTTATTTTTCTAATTATCCAAGTACCTTATTCCTGCAGTGCTGTTGTGAGGTCACCTGATCATTCCCTTTTTTTGTCATCTGGAGGGGCTTCTATTACTTTACTGATGTGTGGTCTCTAAAGTAGGAGTCTGTGTCTCCACAGCTCTGATTGGTGTTGTGTGGGTCACACGACTAAAAAAAAAAGTTTCAGAACAATCAAATGAAATTATAAATACTGAAAAACTTTTATTAAACCCTCCTAGTTTAAAAAAAAACCAGAGCATACCGTGAGTGCAGTGTTCCTTTTTGTTTTAAGCCACTTCTTTGCATTCTGCCTTTGAAATTTTCCTTCCCTCTATTTCCTCTATGCTCTCTTACAGGGTCCTATGAAGCTAGCCTCTGCAGCCCACCCACATGTAGGCTTATTGCTTACAGATGCTTAAGTGAGAATTATGTGTACAGTAGCATGCTCCAAAACTGGAAATATGTAGAGGTGATGCTGAGAGACAGAAACTGCACCTTTTATTACTTCTAATTGAATGTGGACATATTTTGCAAAAAACAAAAAAGTGTTCTATTACTTGGTGGACTAGAGACAATTACTGTAAAAACAGATGGAGGTTTTTTTACCACCTTATGCCCCGTACACACAGTCGAATTTTCCGACGGAAAATGTGTGATAGGACCACGTTGTCCGAAATTCCGACCGTGTGTGGGCTCCATCACACATTTTCCATTGGATTTTCCGACACACAAAGTTTGAGAGCAGGCTATAACATTTTCCGACAACAAAATCCGTTGTCAGAATTTCCGATCGTGTGTACACAAATCCGATGCACAAAGTGCCACGCATGCTCAGAATAAATAAAGAGATGAAAGCTATTGGCTACTGCCCCGTTTATAGTCCCAACGTACGTGTTTTACGTCACCGCGTTCAGAATGATCAGATTTTCCGACAACTTTGTGTGACCGTGTGTATGCAAGACAAGTTTGAGCCAAAATCCGTCGGAAAAAATCCTAAGCTTTTGTTGTTGGAATGTCCGATCAATGTCCGACCGTGTGTACGGGGCATTAGAGTTGCCCCCACACACATGCATTTATAAGCTAGTGCACATCTAAAGTTGCACAGTCGGCCATGGGCATTGATCTATTACTTATTGGTTAAGTTGGGTTACTGCAAAGTATATTTTGCTGTGAGAGAAAGGCCACATAATAAGTAAGATATGATTCTGGCAGTAAAGACTTTCATGGAAGTCTCAAACGTTGCAGCTGGGTTAATTTGATTGGCACTGCTCATTTAAAAGCCTGTCCTACTGTAAGCCTGAATCTGAGATTGGCTTTTGTGCAGCACAGTGGTAACCCACATCAGCAGCCTCACTAGCGAGTGATTTGTGTGCTTTAAAAAGCGTCACACAAGGTTTAATAACACAGGCCATTTGTGAGTGTTAAGTAGTGCTCCAGAGTCAGCAGCCAAGTCTGCTCTATTATATCTTACATCAACCCAGTGGGTATCCCGCATTTACTCAAGAACAGTCTCTTCATGCTGTCTGCAGTCGGGCCTATTATAATACCGGATGAGAAATTATTCATCGTCTGCTTATTTAGCTCAGGAAGCATCACCAAGTTCTTTTTAAGAGATTCTTGGCGCTTGGCGAGTTAACTTTTTCTTTAGAACCTGAATTAAACAGGCTGGTTGCAAGGTGGCGTTTTCTGAGCTCTGATTTGTAAGGTGCAGAAGCCGACAAGCTAACCTAGCCACCGTCAAATGTTTTGTGACTTAGTAATTTGCTGCATAATAACCACCAGGCCACCTTTTTGCGGTTCCCATTTTAAACATCTAACAGTCTGTGTCAACCATCTGTTCTCACTTCACCCGAGATGCTCAATGTTTTCCGCCTGATGTGTCTTAAATTTTCACGGCACCTCTTCAATTAAAACAAAACCTTCTCTTGCTCAAATTTTTTATATGCAAGGAAAAAAAAAGTGTTTACATAAAACTCCCTGGAAGGCAGTGAGGGTGGGGGGCATTCAAATCCGCAATGAAATTTCACACCGTTTAATGTGTTCTACCTCTGGGTTTCTATTACGGTTTACTTACTGACTAAATAGCAATATGAATTTCATGTTTTCTGTAGCCGCTTTGGGGTAAATGGTTCTTCTTAATATACATATATTTTTAGTGTATCTCATTCTTGAATTGTAGATGTTTCCTTTAGGTCGAATCTCATGTTGAATATCTTTGCGGTATGTTGGGTTGAAATGAAGTTTTCTTGTTATTTCACATAAAAACTGATCCTATTATTTAGTTAATCTACCTTCAAATGGTAATTTTAAAATGGTTGTAAAGCCTTGGGGGAAAAAAAACACACCAATATATCAAACGTATCTTCACATTAATATTGCTTGAAGTTTGGATTCTCTGAGCGCTCCTATTTCCCTGCACCCAGCCTTACACAGTGACAACAAGTTTCAGCAACACCATTCATGGTGTCACCCCCACTTGTTGCCCCCAAGCTCTTAATGACATCATATGTGTATAGTAGAAGGGCAGTATAAACGCTGGGGTTTACATTCCTGTTCTGTGCTGTGCATGTGAACTGTGGGCGTTCACTTTAGGGACACCAATTGTCGTCACGTCTTCACCTACTACTTTCTTACAGTGATACAAAGATGATCACGGACACAAGTTCTGCAAAATGAGACAATCATTAGATTGAATCTGTGGGATTTGTTTATTTTACTGTTATGGCTTGGTGCTAGTAGTTTTGAGTTCCTCTAGTTAGCCGTATACATATACTGAATAATCGCAGTGTTTACCTTGAATTTGTGTTGAGGTGCATTTTTTTTTTTTAGTTAAACTTTTTTATTTTAAACTTTTTTAATTTAAATTTTGGATAGAGACTAGAATAGTTAGGCTCCCCCGTCATTCTTTTACTGCTGTCTGTTGGTGCTTGTGATGAGTACCACTCAGGCAGTGATGTGAAATCCAAAATGTTAGTCCTCACTAGAACAGGAAGTGCAGGAAAATCCTCTTACTGGGGCATCAGCACCTATTCTGTACAGTCAGTCTAAGGCAATTGTGTGCAAAAGCAGCAGCCATACTGTCCTGCTGCAATATTGTATAAAGGGAAGATCTCTATGCATGCACATTCACTTTTTTTTTTTTTCCTTCTTATAAGTAGGTTTTACATCACAGTACTATCAAGAGGGATACCCCATTCATTTTAACAGTTCTTATTTAGCCACTTCAGTCCCATAAGGCTTTACTCCCTTAATGACCAGGCCATTTTTTTCAATATGGCACTGCGTTACTTTAACTGACAGTTGCGTGGTCGTGCAAAATAAAATTGATGTCCTTTTTTTCCCCCACAAATAGAGCTTTCTTTTCGTGGTATTTGATCACCTCTGCGTTTTTCTATTTTTTGCGCCATAAAACAAAAAAAGCGACCATTTTGAAAAGAAAACATTATTACAATGATCGGTGCTAAAAATATGCACTGTTACTGTACTAATGACACTGACAGGGAAGGGGTTAACACCAGGGGTGATCAAAGGGTTAAGTGTGTCCCTAGCAGGTGCTTACTGACTGGGTGAACACAGAGATCCGTGTTCCTGCGTAACAGAAGATCTGTGTCTTCCCCTGTCAGAACAGCAATCTGCCTTGTTTACATAGGCAGATCACCGTTCTGCCTCTCTGGAGAATGATCGTGGGTGGCTGTCAGACATGGGGTCCGGCAGACATCGGTCCGCCAGACCCGCTGATTGACTTCCCCTTTGTCTAATGGGCACTCGCGCACAAACAGTATCTATTGCATGAAATGACATAAAGGTACGCGATTTTGCGCAATAGAGCCGCCCTGCTGCAGTATATATGCAGTAGACGGTCTTTAAGTGGTTAAAGTGGTTCTAAAGCCATAATTGGTTTTCTAACTTAAATGCATTCCTTGCATTGAAGCAATTGTAAACTATATATATTTTTTTTAAATAACAAACCTCTCTATACTTACCCGCTCTGTGCAATTGCACAGAGCGGCACTGAACTTCCTCTACTCTGATCCCCCGCTGGTGCTCCTGGCTCCTCGTATCTGTCCAGTGCCCCCACCGGATGCTGCTTCCCATGGGCGAACTGGGGGAACTCGTGCATGCTCTCTCCTGAGCCCCCCTGCTGCGCCCATTAACACAGACAGCAGGACTTGGCCTTGCCCCCAGTTCCCTCGTCACTGGAGTTGATTGATAGGAGCGGGATCCAGTGGCTCCTGCTGCTATTAATCTGCCCAATGAGGAGGGAGACAGTGGCGTTAGCCGCTGCTTTTGTGCATGTCGCTAAAAAAAACAACTTGAGGCTTTAGAACCACTTTTAGTTAAAAAGCATACTTTTAAGTTTCTGTCCTCCCCCTTCCCTGTGTGAAGGGAAAAGGGAGAGGAGTAGAGATCCAGTGATGTACAAGACAGCTTCTCTTCTCCCCTCTCTCTTCCTCTTCTCACAGCAGCAGGAACCATTGACTCTTGCTGCTGTCAATTAAATGCAGTGAGTATGATGCATGCCTTCATAGACACACAGCAAGGGAGCGAGCACCCACTGTCGGCCCTTATAGAAAGTGGCTTGCTATAGGGGCACACAGGGAAGGGGAGGAGCCAAGATTGCCGACGGGGTACTCAAGAAGAGGGGGCCGCACTGTGCAAAACCATTACACAGAGCAGGTGAGTATAACAAAATGTTATAAATATGTGAAGCACAGGCATGTGGGAAAGGCTAATTTATTAAATGCATAATGCAGTACACAATTCCCCAGCATTCCTAGACAGCAAGGATGACCTTTTCTAATAAGTTTGTTTTTTAAAAGCAGGAGTATATCTGGCTTACATTTCCAGATATATTTGGAAGTGTCTCACTTATCTTATGCGCCTTTGAACTAGGGATGCATCGGTATATCTGCTGCCGAAAATAGGGTTATCGGCATATTGCAGATAAAAAAGGTGGCATGAAAGGCCGTCATTTTACAGCAGTGTTTGCTGTGCATTTTTTATAGGTAATGGGACTCAAAAACCGCATCAAAAATGCAACACGGGTGCATTTTTGCTGCATTTTTAATAAATTTTAATGGGGACCAAAAATGCGGCAAGCAGGGTTTTTTCATCGCAAGGGAAGTGCATTTCATGATGATAATTAAACATTTTAGTATAGAACAAGTATGTAATAAAAATATATATATTTCATCAATTTCGGTTTTGGTTTTCGGCCAAGTGCATCCTGAAGTTTCGGTCCAGATACAGGTTTACCTGCCAACCTAGCCTATTTCTGCAGATACTACATAGGAAAAATCTAGCACAATTGAAAAGCAGTTCTCGTGCACAGATCTCAAATATGTGCCAATTTATGTGAAAACTGTAGGCTGCTTTAGGATGCTTTTGTAAGCAGCATTAATGAGGAAGTAAACTCTCCCACTCTGATGCTGCTTTTCATTTAGTCCATTATAATAAGTAATTATCAAACTATAGCCACTGTATTCCAGCCCAAATCGCATATTACTTACTGTTTAAATAAACTTTAAAAAACGTATTTCCGGGGGTTAGGCAGCGACATCTTAAGTATTGTTTCCTGAGTCCACAATAGAGTGTATTTCCGCCCTTACATTGAGCACTTCCTGTACTGTTAACCAAGCCTTCCTCTCAATCCAACATTTCTATGGCAACCCTGTTTCACTGCTCATAGCTGACTTTTTTTATTTCATAGTATTTACTTGTGCCTGTTATCTAGTGTTTGCCTGTGTCAGTCTTATCAGCTTCAGCTGATAAGGCTGCAGTAATCCTGTCCGATGCCCAAGTTTACACTGCATGTGACGTCACATGGGGTGTAGTATGAAGCTCTGAGTGATTATGCAGTCTCGTGGGATTTCAGAGTTGTGCCCTAGGAAGATCTGATGATAGTCAGATAAGTACAGATAAGTACACAGAGTGTGCTGTAAATCAGGGGAGATCTGGGCATGCTCAGTGAAGTTATTCTAAAGAACAAAAAGGATTACAACAATACTAAGCAAGTAAGGAGATATCCACAAGCAGTGTTCAGGTTTTTTATGCTGATTAACATGGGACAAAGTTGTCAGAGAGTTTACAACCACTTTAACCAGCACAATACACTAAAACCATTATTAGCAGATAAACACAGCAAATTTTACAAAACTCCTGCTAAATCCCTACTAAATACAAAAGGTTAAACTGTATGGAGTTAATAACAAAAAAATTCACATTTTCACATGCGTCTTTTTGTAAAATGTTTAAAACTGAACGTACGCAAAAATGTAAATATACAAATTTCTCAATCTGAAGGTTTTCATTTTTCCCTTACAGTATTCAGAATTTGTGAAAGACCCCCCAAAACATATATTTTCTGAAAGCGGAAGACCAGTAAAATAAAAAAAAGAAGGTGCTACTGATTTTTAAGGCAGTGCGATATTTGTGCAAATGTTTATCAAAACTATTTTTTCGCTAAAAATACACTAAATGCATTAATAGTGCACATAAACACAACATAACTTGCTAAATTGCTACTAAAGCATATTTCACATGTGGCATACTAAAGTGTGCGCCCATTGAGGGCCATGTTTACCTGCACAGGAATGCACAAGTGTTCCGTGCATCCCCGTACAGGCAGCCCCATTTGTGTCAGTTGGGATGCTGTTCCCAATCTGCCATCTGTGTGGCTACATGACCTCCAACGCAGACAATGTGAACTCAGGGACATGCATGCGACCTGATGTTTAGTACTGTTTTCAGGTTTGTCCTATGTGTTCCATATGTCATTACAACTCCTTTTTTTCACCTTTTAGTTCAGGTAGGAGGTTATCAGTATTGTGTTCAAGTCCAAGGGTGCGTTCCCTACGTTTATGTAGTGCTTTCTTCATCCCTTGTCTTATTGTAGAGTTGGGGTAACCACGTGCCCTGAATATATTTTTGAGTTTTTTACTTTCCTGATAGAAGTCCCTGTACCAATCATTAGCAAGACCTCATCTGGAATATGCAGTTAAGTTTTGGGCACTAGTTCTCAAAAAGGATACCGAGGGGAACTGGAGCAAGTGCAAAGAAGTGCA
The DNA here is from genome assembly GCA_037952835.1 of Lithobates septentrionalis. Lineage (NCBI taxonomy): Eukaryota > Metazoa > Chordata > Amphibia > Anura > Ranidae > Lithobates > Lithobates septentrionalis. Next base: position 3,545,686 of record JBBDGP010000542.1, read on the forward strand.
ACCAAATTGATGAGAGGCATGAAAAAACTAGGCTATGAGGAAAGGTTAGAGGAACTGAATTGATTCCCTCTTGAGAAGAGATTAGGGGGGGGGGGGGTTATGATCAACATGTACAAATACATAAGTGGTCTTTAAAGTGAACAACTCAACGCCAAGTTCACTATAAGATCATCAGAGGATAAGGGGGCACGCTTAACGTTTAGAGAAAAAAAGATTTCATCTCCAAATACGGAAAGGTTTCTTCACAGTAAGAGCTATGAAGATGTGGCATAGACTTCCTCCAGAGGTGGTTCTGGCCAGCTCAGTAGGTTGCTTTAAAAAAAAGGCCTGGATTCTTAACGAAATATACATAATATAACTGGGTACTGATGTTTATAGGTAAAGTTGATCCAGGGAAAATCTGATTTGCCTCTCGGGGTATCGGGAAGGAATTTTTTCCTATGCTGTAGCAAATTGGAGCATGCTTTGCTGGGTTTTTTCGCCTTCAACTGTGGGTGAAGTTTATGGGATTGTATGAATTGTTTTTTTTTTTGGTTGAACTAGATGGACTTGTCTTTTTTTTTTTTTTTTTCCTAGGGTTACAACCACTTTAAGAACTGGCATAAGTGTATGACTTAACTGATTGCGCTGTTTCTGCTAACTTGAGGTAGATTGAGATAAACGTCTGCATAACCAAAGAGATAGTCTGTTGCTATTTTGTTGATGTCAATTAAAAATGAATGCTGTAACCTTGAAGGCAGTGGAGCTGTTCTCTTTCATTTTGTAGAGACACAATTTTTTGTGTGCAGACACACCCTTTTGACATGTATCTTTTTACTATGTTTTATAAAAAAAAAAAAAATCCAATCTCCTGTTGGACATCCAGCACTGGATGTTGGCATTTACACAAAATATACTTCAGAGGGATGTTTTAGTGCAAAACATTAATTGAAATAAGCTTTGGATTATTCTAAATGTACAACTGTCTACTGTTCTTTTATGTGTACAGTGGAATGTTGTTTTATTTGTGCATTTGTTACTTTAAGGATGAGAATTGCAAAAGCGCTTGACAGCTGCTGCAAACACTGAACACCTGTCCCTGCCTTATGCTCTGTGCAGAGTGGCCAGCCCATTATTGGGACACTTTAACAGGCTTAAAAATGACAGTGTACATCGATTCTTTCATGTAAACACAATCCGGAAAGCTGCAAATGTCTTGTTTTTGTGCGGCAACTGAAGTATTTATTCAAAGTTCCCACCAGTTCTCATATTATGTGCAATAAAACGTTTGCTGGAAAATTGTTCTGTAAAGATTTTGAACGTACACCTAATAATATGTGTGGACATTAAAAGGGATTTCCATTTTTGTGATATATTGTTGGATGTGATCAGCATAAGGTATATCTAAAGCCAAGCTTTCTTTTATTTTGAATAGATTAGAGTAGTGGTAAAACAGATGTCCATTTTTTTTATTTGTCCTCTGTCACATTAGAGGTATGTCCCTTTTACTTCTGTCCTGTAGATTCAAGAGGAAGTGAGAGGTTGCCTTTCTAATGTAAGGGAAATGCCTTAGAGATTTGTCACAGAAAAAAGTGTCCCCATTGGAAGATTTCCCCTCTAGTCCTGTTCTGGTGACAACTCAAAATCACCCTCACTTTCATTCCTGGTGACATTAGTGAATGGGGCAACTAGAGAAAGAATATCTCCTAACAGGGGGAGTAGACGTCAATAAAAACCTGGGGTCCTAAAGCTTCATTACTCTATACAAAAAAAAAAAAAGTCTTGTATTTAGTTATGCATTAAAATGGACCTACAGGGGAAAAACCGCAAACAGTGAACAGGCATGCTTTTTAGCGCAGAAGAGACGGGTAACTAAAAATAAGTAAATAAATAAACGTACTTGTCTTTTCACCATCTTTTTTAAAATCTACACTGAGCTGGGCATGTACAACTCTGGGTACATTCTCCGCACACTGCTTGCGTCGGCATAAATGAAATCCTTTGCATGCACAGAAGTTGCATCATCCCACACTGGCCGCTCAAGACAGCTCAAGACCTGGCATGTGACAGCCATGGCAGTAAAAATACGTTAGTTGCTGACAGAGGCGTTTCTTCCATCCAGACTATTTAGAGAAAAATCTAGCTGTGTATGAGTAGCCTTAAACTGGATTTGTCAGGTCTTACAGAGTCTATGTGCAAATGCTACCTCTAAGTATTCCTTTACAGTACTGAGATCCAGATCAATTCTTGGATCCCAGGGACAAGTTGTAAACAGTCTTACATTCTCAAAGTTTGTGCTAAGCCCCTCCCCTCCTAATAGACCTCTTTTACACATACAGATCATTTTCCATTTTTCATCCATCCGTTGATGGATGAAAAAGGGACATCATTGCAGCTCAATAGATGAATGGATGTAAATAGATGATCCATGATCCATTTTCAGCATCCGTTTTTTTGGAACCGATCAAAGCCCTATATTTCTTACATTAAAAAACAATGTATCAGACAAAATATGTATGGAAATGGACAAATAGTCTTTGCATGAAAGAATGGCTCCGGGACTTAAGTGGTTAGGGACAATAGCTGGCAGATGTGCAAAAGGATGAAAAAGGAATGCAAAACTGATGTAAACGTCATACGTTTTTTTTTCTTTGAAAAAAGTGACTGAACTGATCAAACTAACAGACCGCATGTGTGAAAGGGGTCTAAGCCTCACTCTGTCATTAAAGCGGTTGTATACCCCGCTTGTGATTTTTACCTACAGGTAAGCCTACAATAAGGCTTACCTGTAGGTAAAATGAATATCTCCTAAACCTACACTGTTTAGGAGATATTCAGCCTGCAGCTGGTGACGTCAGTGGCGCATGTGCTCTGAAGGTCCGGCTTATCGTGCTGGAACTTCAGAGATTCTTGCCGAAACCGAGGGCTCCCGCGCACATGCACGGGAGTGATGTCATCGCAGCTTTGTCCACTCACAGTGCCGGAGCCCGCAAACGCGTAAAACACCGGGGGATTATGTCGGCCCCCTCAGCGGTGACCGGGCGTCGCTGTGGGGGCTTCGTTCTAAGGTAAGTATTTTATAATGTGCTAGTATGCGATGCATACTAGCACATTATGCCATTGTCTTTCAGGTTTTATTTTATTTTTTTTCCAGCGGTTTACTACCGTTTTAAAAATTCCAATATCTTGCCAAAAGAAAATAATTTCGATACCAAAACATGATTAGATGGTAAATGTTGGAGGCCAAGTTTAGCATTTACTTGGACAAAAGTAGAGGTCCATTGTACTGGCGGGCCTTTGCCATGTCTGTAGCAATTGACTTGATGGTAAGGCCTCATTCACACTTTTATGTATGGGGCCATTTGCGATTACCCTTGGGGGACTCAGTGGGATTCATACGAATATATGTGGGTGGAAAGTGCCTTTGAAAGCAGTGGGAGTCTGACAGCGCACACAGCTATTTGTGGGCGTTTATATGTAATCGTTCATGCAGCAATTACCTGAAATTTAACACTGTTAATGGCAAATTTTTCACAGGTAATTGCTTACATGCAATAGCGAAATAGGTGAGGGAATGGTACGGCTCCCTTTGCTTTCATTAGGGCTGAGTCTCCTCTAGCGAATGGCAAACTGTCCCATTGGTGGGTGTGAAAGGGGCCTAAAAGCAGGAAACTGTGGTCTGCAAAATACAATTTAAAATGGGTGTAATCCTTATGTATACCCAGTGAGGTGACTGGCCTCAGGTGATATATGGAGATTAAAGGATAAGTTCGCCTTCCATAACATGTTGCGTGCTACACCCATTTTCTTGGTATAACATATAACCTATTAATAAATTGGCAGCCCCTGTTGTGACAGTGGGCAGGGTGGATCCTCCCCCTGCACCCACTATCACATATTAAAACGGCACGGCTATGCTGGGTTCTGCTGACCTGGCCTCTTCATTCATTCATAGTATTCTGTGAATTAACTACAACTACTGTCAACGATCGCGGCTGATGGCTTGGAGTTCTCAGTGAACTACGAGGGCGCTGGTGAATGCTCTAGTAGTTAATTGATTTTTCCTTCCATTCAGTAACTGCCTGTCTGCACCAGGTACGGGCAGACAGCTACACTGACAGTCTGCAGGAGCCTGACAATGCACTGTTTTACAGGTTCCTATTTTAAAAAAATGCACATGTTTTTACCTACAAAAAGATCCTCCTTAAGCAGCACAGCGACATCACCTGCCTGTGCTCAGTGTGATTGGACAGTGAAGGAGCAGCAGACACAGAAAATCATCTCTCTGCTTTCTTATCCTGTCTGCATATTTTTTGTTAGCACATATGCACTCAAGACACTTGATTTGCCCTAATACCCTCCCTTTACCAGTTTGATTTTTCTTTTTCTGTGTAGGGTATTACAAAAGGCTAAAATCAGGTCAAATTTAGTAATTTATATATTTGTAAATGCATACCTGCATGAAGTTGCTGGTACTATGTAAATCAGGGATATGCAATTAGCGGACCTCCAGCTGTTGCAGAACTACAAGTCCCATGAAGCATAGCAAGACTCTGACGGCCACAAGCATGACACCCAGAGGCACAAGCATGATGGGACTTGTAGTTTTGCAACAGCTGGATGTCCGCTAATTGCATATCCCTGATGTAAATGAACAAAATTCGTGAACAAGCCACTAATCAAGCCACTAATCACTAATCAAGCCACAATCTACTAACATGGAGCATGTACTAGTGAATTTGCAGTGATTCTCTTTCACCTGGTAATCGCACATAATGTATTAACTGTTATAACTACTTTTCGTGGACAGTGGATTGCAGTGTAGTTTATGCTGATGTTTGTTGAGAAAGATATGTGTGTCCGTTTAGTGCTATTCAGGTTTTCCTTAGGCTGTAGCACTTAGAGATTTTTAAGCATCGGATGATGTCTGCTGTAATTAAAAGGTGATTTTTAGTTCAAATGTAGAATAGTTTTGTTCTTAGCTTTTATCTTTTGTGTCCTTGACTCGCCTTGTCACGTGCTCTCTTCTGGTGAGAACAGCTACAATTAAGAACTTCAGATTGATCTCGCATGAAAGATCCACCTGGGAGGCTCATGAAAGGAATTGAAGTTTTGGGCAGGCGGTTCGGTGGATTAGGCTGTCTGTCTACCTCATTGTTTTCTGTAGTTTATCTAACAAAGGATTTATCAAGAGTTTCACACATTAAAGTAGGTTACTTAAACTATCTACTTTTGATGGAAAGCCATGTTTTAAAGGGAAAATGCCACATATATCAATATTTGGTACATAGTATTTATTATAGGAGAAAAGTGTTGCTGTATGAATTTGAGAGGGTTATAATGGGCCGAGATCCAGTGTTAAGATGCCCACATGTATAAAATGATGTTGCACTAGTTTGGTTGCTTGCAGTGAGATTATTTTACACCTGTAGGAGCTTCATTGACTTCTAGAAGGTGGCTGACTAGAATGATGTGAGTTTAGGTGGCATGTTCGTGGGAAAACCTTTCTTTAGATTGTGCCTATATATTTGATTGCAGTTTGATATTTCATGGTAGCTTAAAGTGTATTTACATTTTTACAGTTAATTTTGAGAAAACCTAAGTATACCTTTTGTGTTAACATTTACACAACATACTTGAAATATCTAAAAAAAATAAATTATATATAATAAATACAATCTTAACTTTTTAGATGTTTCTCAGGGAAAAGTTTTGTGGCTGACTGCAAGCACTTCTGAACAATGTCAGTCAGTCTGTCCCAAATACAGAAAGTAGTATATTGTACAGAACATATGGAGTAAGAAGCCCAGTTTTTAAATATTTAATCTTGTATTAGGACAGACCATGTTCAAATCTACTTTACAATTAATGATGATATCTTTCAGTACTACGGGTGGGGTTCCTTTCAACTTTTAGACCTCTTGCACATGGGAGTAAATGAAACGAGATGCATTGTTGTCTATGAAACAATGCAGACAGCTGAGTAAAGATCAGTAATACAGAGCAGTAAAACACAAATAGAAAATTTTACATACGAGTGCAGTAATTTCCGTACACATTTGCGTGTTTACTTGTCTATAAGCATGTTTACACGAGTATAAAGGAGTATATTACAATACTGGCACTGAAGAAGCATTTTACTTGTCTATATGCGTATTCACCTGTCCACCTCAGCCAATCAGAGGAAGCATTGTATTCTTTGATAAAATTACAAGGCTTCTTCTGAATAGAATAGAATGCACCCAACCCAACTTAATTTTGTTCCGACAGCAGACAGAAAGTCATCAGTGATGCTGCTGAAACTCAGGGCTCCATGCTGTATGTACCTTAAGTACCTGATGCTTCTACAGTATGATACAGTGCTGACAGCAGCAGAATAACTTTGTTATGGAGATGTTTTTTTCGGGACAGTTGGCTCTTCTGCTTCTTGCTTGTAGTAGACTTTTATCTGCCACAGATTTGATTATCCATATATACAGTGAAACATGGAGACAACCTGACTTGAAAGCCTTTTATTATGTGGGTGCATAGAACTGCATGCATGTGCTGTTGTTTCTATCCCAGCTGTCCAATATCAGAGCGTTATATGTAGTGAAAATGTTAGACAACAGATGGTTCTATAAGGCTTTTGATTTTGTATGTCCCTTAAAGAGAATATATAATTTATTATAGTCAGGACAAAAAAAAAGTTACATTTATTAAAATCTTTGTTTAAACAGATAAATATGAAATTACTATTTATTATTTTTATGTTCAGCCAGCAGGTGGAAATCTAGGTGCCATTTCACGTTTTCTAAGTCAGTCCTCACTGCCTTGTGGGAAAGAGGACTGCACTGAGAGAGTCGGATCAGAATCGTATCGTATCGTAGCAGTGTGAACCTAGCCTTATAGGGGATATTAATTTTCCCTAAGTAGTAACCTGAATAGTCTTTGCTTGATACGCTCCTAAAAAAAAATAGCAGCTGACTTGTGATTGTGCCTAGGCACTTCTGTTCTATATCCTAACACTGTAGCTATATATCTGCAGTGTGAGATCATCTAAGGTGGGGGTCAGCAACCCTTACACCGTGGTTTACTCATGGATCAGGGGCAGATGACAAGTAGATCTTCCTTGCCAACCCCCAGAACCTTGACAGGAACAGGGGCAGTTTTTACTGGAATTGTATTTTCCTCCTGCAACAGCTGAAAGCTGACTTCTTCAGCTGCTACAGGGGGAAAGTACGGGAGATTGGTTCCTGTAAATGATGCTCTTTCTGTCCAGGTTCCCCTTTCTTCTGCTGCCCAGGCCTCTTGTGTGCTCCCCTGGTCACTCTCCTCCTCATATCATCTCCTGCCGGCTGATATAAGGTGTTTCAGGATGAAGAGTGAGGTTAGGGGCCATTAAATGTCAATTTCTGGCCCCCTATTTTTCTGACTTCATTTATAACTGATGCATGAAAATCAAAACTGTGTTTACTATGCTTCAGTTTGTGGATGAACAGGGAGACTGTGCAGAGCTCTTCCTATTTATTATGTGCAGCTGAGGCTGCAGAGATGGAGAATGAAGGTAAGTGTCTTAAAAGTCAGTAGGTACAATATTTGTAGCTGCTGTCTTTATGGGTGCTTTCACACCAAGGCGTCGGCGGTAAAGAGCCTCTATTTTTAGTGGCGCTTTACCGTCAGTTTAGCGGCGCTAGTCAGTTGCTTTTAACCCCCGCTAGCGGCTGAAAAAGGGTTAAAACTGCCCACAAAGCACCGCTGCAGCGGCGGTTTAGCGGCGCTGCCCCATTGATTTCAATGGGCAGGGGCACTTTAGGAGCGGTGTATGCACCGCTCCTACAGCGCTGCAAAGATGCTGCTTGCAGGACTTTTTTTTACCGTCCTGCTAGAGCACCACTCCAATGTAAATGCACTCAGGCTTTCACACTGGAGAGACAGGAGAGGCTCTTTACAGGCACTAAGCAGGCGCTAAGTTAGCGCTGCAGCGCCTGTAAAGCACCTCGGTGTGAAAGCAGTCTAATTTTTTTCTTTCTAGGGTGAAGATCCTCTTTACATCCAGAAATTATCCCTCAACCATCAGTAAAATGTATTAATTGGAAACATGTTCTCAGCTGTAGGGAACTGATTTGTAACAATCCATTTAGGCAGTGCTGCAGCTGTCATTCATCAAAGGCCAATACTGACATTTACTGGTAAGCTGAAACGTTGAGCCATTTGAGTTAAAATAAAGAAGTCCTTTGGTGGAGTTTCCTTTTAGGCACACACTGTTGTACAAATTTTCTTTTATATTCGCTCCTGAATAAAAGTTTGAGGCTATTGGGTTGCAGTAATAAAAAAAAAATGTAAGACATTTCTCCATAAAACACAGTAGTAATTCTTTTTATGTGCAACATCACAGGAAGCTGAATAAGCACAAATTGCCTGTGTTAGACGGCCACGTATCTAACCCCTACCTTTTTAAAGGTCAGCCCTGTTGCAGCTAGTTTTTTAAAGTTCATCCACTCATAAACTACTCTCAAGTGACATTTTTCAAGTTCTGTCAACTCCTGGAAAAACCTTGGGCAATGAGAAGTAGGAAATTGAATAAGCTTTCTGTTTGTTAAAGGCACTGTTGTTTTTCCCTGATGATGAATCTTACTCGTTTTCAAACTATTTAGCTTGAAGAGCTTGGATTTTTTTAAATTCAGCTCTGTGCCAGCAGAAAAATGAGGATGCTATTGCTTTTTTCTTTTCCTGGGACTGTTCGTTACATTTGCCATGGCAGCTTAGTGCAACCCCACGTTTTTAGTTGTCAGCTATTTTAGAGTTATGGAACCTCAAGTCACCATATAGGCACAGGCTGACCTTAAGTATGGACATTAGCATTTTTTCATCCTGTCGGGAGTTTAATGACATTTGTACAAGAAAGCAGGCTCATAGTGATGTGCTTATTGAAGCTTTTTGTTTTCGAATTGTCGGCTAAAAAAATATGGAATATGTAGGTGCATGTCCACTGATGTATGGCGTCGCTGCACAGCCCCTACACATGCACAGTAGCACACAGAAGGGGTTACTTCAGGGTGAATCAAGCTAGTCCAAATTAACTATTACTTTCGTTTAGAGTAGCAGTGGTTGGAAGTGCTGTTTAGGCTGTGTGTAGCCTCAGCTACATACAGCATACAGTGCTGGGTTCTGGCAGTGGGATGGAAACTTAACTTGGGTTATAGTGGCTTTATGATCTTTGTAGACAACCAGGGCTCCAGGCTAAGCGATTGAAGAAATCAAGCTCTCTTGTTGTGTAGTTTTAGGATCATCCTCATGTAAAGTTCTTCTTTGGTCCTCTTGTGGTTATGGAGTCCCACTTTCAGTTTATGCTGCTGGGCTTTTATTTGGTAAGTTTGAGTACCCATTCTCACATGGACACATCCTTTTCTGCATCAGTTTCTATGAGTAGAACCTTTTCTAACTCGAGCTCTAGGATGGTACTGTTGTATCATACATGCCAGAGGTCAAATATGTCAAAAGATCGAGCTATTGTTGACCCTTAATGACATGGCTTTGAACTGGCGTTTGACATGATCTCCGCTAAATCAATTGAAGCAGCTAAAAAGTTTTCATTTTCTAATTGACTTTTATATAACAGTAGTATCCATTTTCCAGATACTTCCAGTGAGTTTTTAAAATGCATCTGGAGCGCATGTACAAGCACATGTGAATGTGCAAATGCACCTCAAGCATGCATGAACACGTTTATTTACAACTTAGTAAATAGATTGCTTTGAAATAAGTGAAAATATAATTCCAAAAAATGCACTGCAAACATTCTTGCAGCAATGCACAATAAATGCAGAGATTTGGGTGTAAATGAGGCCTTAGCAGATGGAATGTGTAAATGTTTCCAATAGCATCTGTTTGAGACATGTTCACTCAATGAAGCTGGTGTGTGTATGTATGTGTACACACACACACACACACACACACACACACACACACACACACACACACACACACACACACACACACTCTAAAATAAGTATTGAACATTGAACACGTCCCCATTTCTCTAGGTAAATATATTTCTAAAGGTGCTATTGACATGAAAGTTGCACTACACGTTGGTAACAACCCATGCAATCTATACATGCAAAGAAAGCAAAACAAATACGTTCAGAAATGATGTGTAATGAAATGGAATGACATAGGAGAAAAAGTATTTAACACATGAAGAAAGAGGTGCAAAAGGCATGGAAGGCCAAGGACACCAGCTGAAATTTATCAGTAATTAGAAGGCAATCCTACACCTTGTAAGTGCAAATTAATATCAGCTGGTTCAGTCTCAACTGATGGCCTATAAAAAGGAGTCTCATTATCCAGGTGTCACACAAGAAACATCTCATGATGGGTAAAAGCAAAGAGCTCTATCTAGACCTTTGCAACCTTATTGTTGCAAAACATACTGAATGCTCCAGTGAGCAATGCTGGGGCCATCATCCAGAAGTGGACCATAAATTGGCCACGGCCAGGTGCTCCTTGCCAGATTTCTAACAGATGAGTGAAAATAATTATCCAGAAGAGTTGTACAAGAGCCAAGGACCACTTGTAGAGAGCTTCAGAAAGACATGAAATTAGCAGGTAAAATTGTTTCAAAGAAAACAATAAGTAATGCACTCAACCGCCATAGCCTGTATGCACGCTCATCACGCAAGACTCTATTGCTGAAGAAGTAGAAAGTTGAAGCTTGTTGCACAACATTTAGACAAGCCTGTGAATTACTGGGAGAATAAAGTCTGGTCAGATGAGACCAAAATTGAACTCTTTGGATGTCATATTACACACCATGTTTGGAGGTCAAATGGCACTGCACATCACCCCAGAAACACCCCCATACCAACAGTGAAGTTTTGGGGTGGGAACATCATGATGTGGGGCTGTTTTTAAACATCTGGTACTGGCAAACTTCATTTCATTGAAGGATGAATGGAAAAATGAATGGAAAAATGTACCAAGACATTCTTGATAAAAATCTGCTACCATCTACCAGGATGATGAAGATGAAACAAGGGGGGACATTTCAGCAAGACAATACCAAACACAAAGCCAAGAAAACGCTCAACTGGTTTCAAATAAAAAATAAAACTGCTTGAATGACCCAGTCAGTCGCCTGATTAATTCCAATTGAGAATCTATGGAAAGAACTAAAGATCAGTGTTCATAGGAGAGGCCCACGGAACCTTCAGGATTTGAAGACTGTTTTGTCACACCTGAGCAATGCATGCGACTAGTTTCTCCATACAGGAGGCGTCTTGAAGCTGTCATTACCAACAAAGGATTTTGCACGACGTGGTAAAAAATTTTATTACACATAACTTAGTGATTGTAAACCTTCATTTTTTATTTTTTTAAAATAACAAACCTATGCTTACCTCCAATGTGCAATTCGTTTTAAACAGTGTGGCCCCGAACCTCGTATTCTTGGGTCCCCCGGTGATGCTCGCAGCTCCTCGCATTGGTAAACCCCCTGGGAGATGCGCTCTCCCTGGGGGTTACCTTGCAGGCACGCTCCCGAGTCCAACATTTGCATGCATAAACCCAGAATGCAGGACTCGGCCCCGACGCCCGCGTCATTGGTTTTGATTGACATCAGTGAGAGCCAATGGCTGCGCTGCTCTCTATCCAATCAAGAGCCGAGAACCCTGAGCAGAGAGGAAGAACCTGTCTCCACCGAGGGAACGAAGGGGCTCAGGTGAGTAAAACAGGGGGGGGCTGGGGGGCCGGTCAGTGTCATTCGTTTTTTCACCTTAATGCATAGGATGCATTAAGGTAAAAAAACACGAGCGTTTACAACCCCTTTTAATTTCTGAACTTAATTGTTTTAGTTTCTTTGTGTGTATAGACTGCATGGGTTGTTATTGTCATGTGGTGAAAATGTCAGGTCAATAGCACCTTTAGAAATATATTTACCTAAAAAAATGGTGATGTGTTAAATAGTTTTTACCCGCTGTATATTTATATTTCATTGAATACAGTTGAGTTGCACTGAGTTCTGCTCAGCCCAGCTTGATTTTGTTCCAGATGTGGGACAGAAACTAAACTTTACTAAAAGCTGGAGATCAGCTTTAACTAATAGGATTCCTGCACAATTTACAAAGTTGCTGAGCTTTAAGCTGCACAGTAGATCAGGTTCCCGGCTGTGCTGGATGTCAAGGTTTCCTGGATCACAAAACTGGCTCAACAGAATTGCAGTATTTGGACAGTTTGTATATATGTAATTCAACTTCATATTGCTGTTTTCCTGTAGTTAAAGTGGATGTAAACGCTCACATCTACCCAGTGAAGTGAACAGCCCCAATTACACACAGGGATGAAACAAATCTCTCTACATAACTTTTACATGTTTATCTGCTGTCTTCAGCTTTATATACCATTTGAAAAGTTCAGGAAATTTTCTCTTCCTTGTTAGCACTACAGTTAAGCCTGGGCAGGCAGCTTATTGGAGGAAAGGCACACACCTCCTCTCCTCATAGGTAGAGACTTTCAGAGCTGATCGTTGAATAGTTCAGCTCAGTGCAAATCTTTTTATAGCATCCTCCCCAACACAAAACTTCGGCTGCTTTTATCATATGTGGCAGAGAACGTGTGAGAAGTTATCAGGCTGATAACAGAAGAACAGAGCAGGAGACCGCCACAGGACATAGTGCTTTGAAGAGAGATAACAAAACACTGCAGATATGTGCCCAGCTCAAATTTCATGAATCGGGTCTTACATCCACTTTAATCAGTAATCAGCTTTTAAGGGTTTCCATGGAATCCAGTTTTCGTCCTGTGTAACTGGTAAACATATTTCCGCCTTTTTTGAAATGTCTTCTATCCTTCCTCAGCAGTATTTCACAGTAGAAGAGCAGCATTCCCCATATGAAAAAACATTTCAGTGGCAAAAAGCAAACATTCTGCTGGAAGAATAGAGAAGCACGCAGAACTGTAAAATCCTCATTTCTTACCCATGACTGTAATGCAGCTTTAGAAATGAAGTCTGATTGTGAAAGGTCATTCTGGAGCAAATGCTGGATTTGTCATGAAACCGTAATAGATCACAAAATCATATGTTGCCCCCCCCCCCCTCCTCTCCCCCTGTCTCTTCATTAAATCGGAATGTTGGTTCCCCCTCCTCTGTTTTCTGTGGCACACTTTTTTTGTTTTCATCATACAAACATGATTTCTGACCCTTACAATTACTTTATGAAAATGACATTATTCTGGACCTGCAATGTTTATGCCATTGGTAGAGACTCTGTCGCTGTTATTTTATGGTTTCCTGTTGCAGTTTTTTTCTTTTTTTTATTCATAGCTAAATTTCTATAGCCTTTGCTGTTCATGTTGCTGAACAAATTTTAATGCCTAAGGATAGAAAAAGATGGGAGAAATCAAATAGCTGAGAAAATAATAGCTGTCATGTTTGGAATACAAATCTTATGAATATATATTATGAAGAGACCTATTTGCAGAAGGTTTATATATATATATATATATATATATATATATATATATATATATATATATATATATATAATATTTTTTTTTTCTAGACCTATCTTGTGTCCTTTAAAGGCAGGCAAGTGTGGCTGTATCACTGGCGTTCTGGGAATCTAGCCGTTCTGGCATACCTGAGAGTGTTTGCTAGCTGGTGAGCATTCCACTTTAAAGACTTTTTACTAGGCGAAAGGCAAGCAAGCTAATACAGGTATGAAGTTATAGGCACCCCTGCAACAACCTCCCAAAATTTCTTAACATAACCAAATCTCGAGCCATTTGGATTTGGGGTGTAATGTGTTCTCGTACCTCCCGATAACCCTTCCGCCATTGTCACAATTTAAAAACAGCATGCCTATGCAGGGCTCTGCCCACACAGCTGCATTATTCATTCAAGGGAATCTGAATTTATGAACTTCAAGTCCTGCCTGCCATCGTTCAAATGGCTTGTTGTCATTCTCAATGAACTGCGAGGGTGCTGCTGAGCGCTCTCGTAGTTCATTGACTTTTTTTTACAACTTTCAAACAGCCCGTACAGAGCTATGTGCTGAAAGTTGTAGGAAGTGTCTTCAGGAGCTGCTGATCTTGGGTTCAGTGCTCTACAGGGTCATGAGGAAAAAAAATGCAAACTTTTACCGCCAAAAACATGTTTGTTTATATATATATTTTTTTAAAGGTGATCTTTGCCATTAATGTTGCCACAGCTTATCTTTCCCTCGCTGCCTCCCAGTTCACACCCCCATTTGGGTTTTGAGGAATTCTCTCTAATGCCAAAAACGTAACCCTAGGTACATGGTATTTCTATTCACCTGCTACTTGCCTACCCAGTGTAACGTATATATATTGCCTGTTTACGTAGCATGAACATGATCATTTAATCAGTTTCTACCATGCCCTCTTTGTTTTTCCCAACTAGTATACGCCAAATGGGCGCATAAAAAGGTCAAATATCCCCATAGTGTTAGTGCAACACATTTTTTTGCATTGGGTAAAACAGTTACCGATGTCTGTACATACCGTTTTGACAATATGTGCAACTTACAAATGAGAAGGTTCCCATTGTAGTGCAAGGGTCACCTCTCAAGTTCCCTTTATATCCACTCTGCACAAACGTATCACACAAAGATGGAGCACTTTTAAATGTAATTTCAGGTGTTTGTTACATATTTCCCTAATTTATGATCTGGTGTTAAGAGGGGCCATAAATTAGAAATAAGTAGTATATTTCATGAAGTACGGGTGGGTTCGAAATTGTCTAGCTGTTTGGTATAATACAATAAAACAGAATCAAATTGTTGCAATTCCCTATTATTATAGGCTTTTCTTTTTAAACATGCCCTTTTATAGCCCCATTTCAGAAGCCAAGGCTTAAGGCAGTGATTCTCAACCATTCTAGTGCCGTGACCCCTTGATAAAATTTCCCAAGTTGTGGGGACCCTTAACAGTAAAATTATTTTCTTAGCATGGGTTGTCAGCACCCAAGGCAAGACATGTAATTTGCGGACTTAACCCACGGACATTTAGCGCTCCCTGAGTCCCTTCCACTCTCTCTCTTTGTTCTCCTTTCTTTCCCCCTTATCTCTCTCTATCCTAATTTCCTGCTTTTTCCCCCATCCCTCTCTCTAGCCATCTTTAATGTTCTCTCATTCTTTCTCTCCCTTTTTCTTTGTTCCTCCCCCTCTTTTCCACTCCGTTCCATGTATTCTCTATTTTTATTCCTTCTCTTACTCCTTGGTGGGGGTGGGGGGAATGGGATGAGTGGCAATGCTGGGGGAGTTCTGATCAGCCAACTTAGGTGCTCTTGATTAAGGTCATCTGCTGATCTGAGAACTGTAGTGGGGACTTTTAATGGCAACTATAATCACAGGTAGTGTTACTCACTGTCTCCGGCTTCACTGTTTTTCAGACTTTGTGGTGTCTAACAGCAGTGACACCTATGCCAAAATCAGGAGGTAGGGTCTCCTCCAGGCCCCCCCACTTCACATTCCTCACCAGTCAGCTGACCTCTAGTCTCTGCCCCCCAGCCATGCCGTGAACTGAATGGATGGCTGCTAAGAGGCTGAGCGGGCGGCTGCGGGCGCCAGGAACAGCTCAGCTGGGCGGCCACAGGCTGCAGGGACAGCCCTGCTGGTCAGCCGCAAAAAGCCTGGGAGAGCAGGGCAGGCTTCAGAAACAGGTCAGGATTCGGTGACCCCTGGCAAATCATCATTTGACCCCTGAGGGGGTCCCGACCCCCAGGTTGAGAACCACTGACTTAAGGGCTAGTATTTCCTTTTGAAGCTGCTTTCATCTAAGCAATTGTGCTTTAGATGTAAATATTGACTATAGGGGATTGAATTTATCAAACGCTTAGGATGATACTTTCTAGACGTCTGGTTGGTCCAAGAAAGTGGTGTACTTAGAATGACGAGACCTGGTGCAATTGAGGTTATACATGTTTGAATTCTTGTGAGGTAGACATTGTGTAACTCATACATCTGGCCAGTAACATACCTCCTGTAGTATCTGGACCATCCCAGACGATGAAAATGTCATCTATGTACCTGTGCCACGTAAGAATGTGGTACATGTACATAGACGATGCATCATTTAGGAGGAACTCATGCTCTCACTCCCCCGGTACAGATTGGGGTAGAATGGGGCACAACATGTCCCCATTGCTACGCCCTGCAACTGGAGGAAGTGGGAGCCACAAAATTAAAAAAAAAAATATGGGTAAGCACAAATTTAAATGTTAAAACATTTATTGAGCTCATTTTCCTGTTGCACTCTATGTTGTAAGAACTGTCCAATGACACAGAAGCCCTTTTCATGTGGGAAAGAACTATAGAGAGCCTCCACGTCAAAAGTTACAAGAGTTGCTCTCTCTGGAATAATTGGGTCCTCAATTTGTAAAAAACAAATAGTATACTTAACAAAAGATGGAAGGCTGAATACAAAATTATTATTATTATACAGGATTTATATAGCTCCAACAGTTTGCGCATCGCTTTACAACATGAGGGCAGACAGTACACTTGCAATACAAATTAATACAGGAGGGATCAGAGGGCCCTGCTCGTTAGAGCTTGCAGGTCTTCAATGGGAGTCAATAAATTAATTTGCACGTGCTTTATGACTGCTCCTACCAGAAATAATAGGTTGACCAGGAGGTCTATTTTTTTTTAGGTAGTGCATAAAATGCCAGTACAGCAATATCACAGTTCTTCAATGTAGCTAGGATGATTTGAGGCACTTTTATGGAATGTTTGTGATACCATCAACTTAAAATCTTAAAATCACAAAAATGCTTCTTTAACAAAACCAAGTAGTACATCATGGCTAATTAAACATTGTTTTCGTAATCCTTAGATCAGGGGTGTCCAACCGCTGGCCCGTGGCGCCCTCCGTTGTGGCCCGCGGCGCCCTCCGTAGTGGCCCGCGGCGCCCCCTTTGTTGTGGCCCGCCATGTCTTGTTCTGAGATGGCGGGTCGGCAAGCCCGGTTCCTGACCCGCCATCTCTGAGCATTAGTACGAAGAACGGAGCCACCGCTAGAGGAAGCAGAGCTGATGCTTCCTGTATAGCGCTGGCTCCTTCACAGGCGGAGTGATACCAAATGTACTCTGCCTGTGACAGGATGCATAGGCCCTGCTCTCTACTGCAGCCACATGCTTCTGTCACACTAATGCACGGGAAACCGCGATCTCGGACAGCAGCCAGCAATGCCAGAGCCAGCCACCAGTACCAGTCATCAGTACCAGTACCCACCAGCAGTATCAGCCAGCCGTACCAGTATCTGCCAGTGGTATCTGCCAGCAGGCAGTACCCAACAGCAGTACCCACACCCACCAGCAGTACCAGCCAGCAGTGCCGGAACCAACCAGTAGTACCAGTACCCACCAGCAGTACCAGTACCAGCCAGCAGTACCCCCCCAGCAGTACCAGCCAGCGGTATCTGCCAGCAGGCAGGCATTAGCCAACAGCAGTACCAACCAGCAGTACCAGCACCTGTCCGCAGTACCCTACAGCAGTATCAGCCCTGGAGGACAGCCAGCAGCAGACACCAGTTATAACCACCTGGGGAACAGCAGCAACCAGCTGCAGGAATTCTGAGGAAGAAGTGAAGATCAAGGTCAGTTGAGGTGCAGGTAAACCGCTGTGCATCAGTGTAAAAGCAGCCTTAGGCCCCATTTCACATATTATATGATTATAAATAATTTGTGGTGAAGCAACAAAATGTATATGGATCGACAACACATTTCAAACACTCGTCATCTTCAGGGTTATGTTTGGTACATTATTGGGAACATTACATAAAGTTTTTGAGAAATGTATTCTTTCACTGTCATGAATAAAATATCTGCTCATTCCAGAGTTCAGCTTTACCATAACCATCCCACAACACTGGGCTGATAATGAGCTGATAATAAATTATCATGCTGAGCTGATAATGAAAATGCCCTAGCAGAGCTTACCTTAAAGCGGTTCTTTACGCTAGAAAAAATAAAATAAAACTCAGCAGCTGCAAATCCTGTTTCCTGTTGGCTGCTGACTTTTAATAAAAGGAGACTTACCTGTCCAGGGACCTGTTCTCACCTGAACTAGTTTTTCAGAAGCCTTCGGGTTCCTGGTACCGGTATCTTAACTGTGGACAGTGCGCATACGTGAGCTTCACTTTTTGAATGGTCTGTAGTGTCATGTCCCAGAAGACTGCGGAAAGGGAGGAAGAGAAGAGATCTCCTGTTCTGATCACAGCTGAAATGGATATCTGAATGGTGGAAGTTAAACTTGGCCATTCCGTTTACTGTTTCCTGAGCTTTCTCTTTGAACATTGGGTCCACCCATCACATTTTAGGTTTAATTTGAAGAGGAGAGACAGATTCAAGGTCATCTTTCACAGGAAAGGTCACAATTTGTATCTCTGGATTAGCTGGTTGTTTTAGCATGTAGAAAAACACTAATGCTTTATCATTTTTCTGTCATCCAAGCAAGAAATGTGACAGGTTAATTTTAAGGGTGATTATTTGACATTTAATCTTTCTGAGTACCATTTCATGTCTAGGGGCCCCTTCCTGTCCAGAGAGTGAAGGCAGTAGCTGCTGTCAGCTTGTGCCCATTTTTCTCTGCCGTTTCCTGGCTCTAAGTCAAAATGATCCGATCACTTTCACAGTGCAGGTTATTAGATTCCCCCCCCCCCCCCATGTGGTTCTCAGGGATATCCATTGGTTTTAGGAGGCTAAGTGGGAGAAGACCGAGGAACATCCTTTCCCCGATCACCTCTGCATTGAATGAAACCAGATATAGTGACCTGAATGTATGAAAGAGATTAGAAAATGCAAGTGAGATAAAACATCCAATAATAAACATATTACACTGTGTGCTCCTGTCCAATTACCACCTCCACCAAGAGTCCAGATGTACACTCACTAGAACCTCACCAAGACCTCAACAGCATTCTTAGAAAGCTATTTGTGCCTGGTTAACTAAAGCAGATTAGCGACATAGGGAGGTTGATTTACTAAAGGCAAATCCACTGTGCATGGCAAGTGCACTTTAAGTGCATTTGCTCTAGGTCAGAGTGGAAGCTCTGCTGGTTTTTATCATCCAATCATGTACAAACAAAAATGCTGTTATTTATTTTCCTTCTATGTGATTGAGTATTCTTTGCAAAGTAAACTTGTACCTCATTTACTAAGCTCTGAAGCAAGTGCACTTGCAGTGCACAGTATTGTTTGCCTTTAGTAAATTAACCCCAATGAGTCCCAAATCAGACCGTCTCCCCATCAGCAAAGTCTCTGACAGGTTTACAGTCTTGTGTGTCTGTATTCCCTGGCAGCCAAATGCGACAATTTGCAAAGTTCAAAGACACATTTTTTACTGAATGTAGGACAGATTTTCATGTAAAACTGACTGATAATTAAGTGGTCAGGGTCAGACTTCATTCAGTCACAAGTGTTGCTTTAGAGCAGACTTTAGACTCTGGCTGTAACCTTGTAACAAATCTGTCTCGGGATGTGCCCTCTGCTCCAGTTTAGCATTGCTTTGCCTTGCAAAAGGATTATGCATGTCCCCGCCAAATTGTAATGTTATATTTAGATAAAAATAGAGCCCTGACTTGTCCAAGTTATAAAGATTCTGTCACCAACATGCACGTAAGAATAAAATAACTACTACAAATGTAAGCTAAGCTTTGTGTGGACACCTGTTATTTCAGGAGACAGATAATCTTTAGTTTGCTCTTTTCCTCCTTCCTACTTTTTTATGTTTTTGTTTTCTTCCCTGAAGCACAAGGTGCTGGTGCTCTCAAGCTGAGTTCTCGTGACAAGCCCGGAAACCATGAGGACAAATGTGACTCTTCATTACTCCTAGGATTGAATTAAACTTGAGTGTAATTTTCTTCAAGGTCACAATGAAGTGTTTTACTGTTTGCCTTCTGTTTATTTGAGGATGCAAATTGAATTTGGTGATTCAAATTGAAGGCAAGCTGGAAATATAAAACCCATCAAAAGACGATGTGGAAAGAGATCAGTGACTGTGTGTCTGTCGTGCTTCAGCTGCCACAGCCGGCCTTTCTTTCTGAGTACTAATTATTTATGTCTATTGTTTTTCTCATTTGCAGCTTTAAATCAATATTATTTGTTTTGACAAACGCTGCGCTATAAGAGAGCAATTAGACTGTGTAAGATGGATTTCTTCCTCCAAGATGTTTTTTTTTTTTTTTTTTTGGCTGTGTTCTGTTCCATTGTGTTAAAAAGATGTTTGACTGATTTAAACTTTTCCACTTGACCTGTAGGATTATTCGGTCTCATCTTGAACCTTTTGATAATCAAATGAGGATCCCATGTCCTAGAGGGCAAAGATTTCATGCTATCACCCACTCTTCTTTGCATGTTGGATTGCTTGCAGTCCAGATGGAGCAGTTGTGTCTCATGGGGTAGTTTTTGAGTGTTTAACCACTTCCCGCCCAGCCTATAGCAAAATGCCGGCCGGACGGTGGTTCGGTTATTCTTACTTACGGTTATTCATATGACGTCTTCCAGGATAACTGCCAGCGAGCGCCGATCAGTAGTGCGGCGTGTCAGTCTGACACACCGCTACACCAATCTGGGGCTCTTTACTATGTGATCAGCCGTGTCCAATAACGGCTGATAACAGTGTAAACAGGAAAAGCCGCAAGTAGAGGAGAGCTGATCTGCGGCTCTCCTGATTGGGGGGGGGGGGGGGATGACCAGAGATGCCACACAGTGCCCAAAATATGCCAATCAGTGCCCACAAATGGTGCCAGTCAGTGCCCATTACTAATGCCTGCCAGATGTATCCTTATCAGTGATGCCCATCAGTGCCATCTATCAGTGCCCACCTATCAGTGCCCATCCTTGCCACCTGTCAGTGCCACCCATAAGTACCCATCAGTGCCACCTATCAGTGCCCATCATTGCCACCTCAGTGGTGCCACCTCATCAGTGCTGCCTTATCATTGTCCATCAGTGAAGGAGACCACTTACTCATTTACTTTGTTGCGCAAATAATAAAAACCCCAGCAGTGATCAAATACCACCAAAAGAAAGCTCTATTTGTGGGAGCAAAATAAGAAATTTGTTTGGGTACAGTGTAGCATGACTGCGCAATTGTTATTCAAAGTGTGACAGCGCTGTAAGCTGAAAATTGGCCTGGGCAGGAAGGGGGGTGCAAGTGCCTGGTATTGAAGTGGTTAACCACTTCCTGTAGGATGTCATATGACGTTCTGGACTTGCATCAGCCCGGTATCTGCCGGCTATGCTCTGTAAAGTAGAAGTGATTCGAGTGACTATGCAGCCACTCAAGCAAATTCTACAGGCAGTGGAAGGGGGTACCCTTGCCTCCACCTTTCCTAGGCTATCTGATCGGGGAGCTGCGTGGTAATGCGAATGCATACGTAACTCCCACACACATGTAAACGGTGATCGACCCACACATGTAAAGTATTGAATGTCTGAGCAAGATCAATAATTCTAGCACCTGACCACCTTGTGTAACTCTAAACTGGTAACCTGTGAAGGGTTTTAAAGCATCGCCTATGGAGATTTATAGGTACTGTAGTTGGTGCCATTCCGTGCATGCATGCAATTTTAAAGCGTGACATGTTGGGTATCTATTTACTTGACGTAACATCTTTTATATTTTACCAACATTTTGGTATTTCATTGTTTGTATTCACTATAATTCATTAAAGTGTATTTACTCCCAGAAAATTGCATTTGGAAAAAAAAAAAAAAACACTGCACAAACACTGTGTGACATAAAAAATTTCAATACCCACCATTTTATTCTCTATGGCTGCTGCTTAAATATATATATAATAATTGGGTGTTCTAAGTAATTTTCTTGCAAAAAAATTGATTTTTACAAGTATGAAAGAAATGTCAGAATTGGCTTGGGTGGCAAGCGGTTAATAGCAAACACACTATGCTGATCATAATGTTGTATTATCACACACCAAAAACTGGGTAATGTAGATTATGAATTAATTTTAATAACCTTAAAGTAACAAATATTGCCAGGCCAAAGTACACAACATCAAGGTTCCTAATTGAAAACCCAACACCTGCCTTATTTTAGTTTAGTTTTGTATAGAGCAGGGGTCTCCAAACTTTCTGAACAAGGGCCAGTTTATTGTCCTTGAGTATTTAGGGGGGCCAGGCTGTGTCGACTGGGATTAGAAAGTGCCCCATCACTGGTTTTAGTGTAAGTGAAGGTGACCTATTTTTGGCATCAGTGGGAGTTGTGGTGCCCCATTCTTGGTATTCAAGATAGGAATGGTGCCCCATCACTGGTGCCTTTTGGAGGAATGGTGCTTCATCCTGTAGGAAAAATGTTGCCACATCATTGGTGTCTGTGGGAGGAAGTGTGCTCCATCATTGTATGTAGGAAGAACATTTTCAGGTCATTGGTATCTGTGCGAGGAATTCTGCCCCATCACTGGTTCCTGTAGGAGGAATAGTGCCCCATCACTGATTCCTGTGGGAGGAATAGTGCCCCATCACTGGTTCCTGTGGGAGGAATAGTGCCCCATCACTGTTTCCTGTGGGAGGAATAGTGCCCCATCACTGGTTCCTGTGGGAGGAATAGTGCCCCATCACTGGTTCCTGTGGGAGGAATAGTGCCCCATCACTGGTTCCTGTGGGAGGAATAGTGCTCCATCACTGGTTCCTGTAGGAGGAATAGTGCTCCATCACTGGTTCCTGTGGGAGGAATGGTGCCGCATCACTGGTGCCTGTGGGAGGAATGGTGCCCCATCACTGGTGCCTGTGGTAGGAATGGTGCCCCATCACTGGTGCCTGTGGGAGTCCACATGGGAGAGATTTCCCTTCACTTTCTGTGCCAAGTACAGGGTGTCACAAAGACGGGAAGTAATAAGATATCTCTGTAATGAGACAGACAACAGCAAAAGCACTTTTATTTAGTTGAGTAGGGAAAATTGGAGCATCTGGTAGATTTGTATTGCTCTTTATTTGCCACATTCTGACCTTTTGTGTCCTGGTGTCACCAAGATAGAAAGTTGTGAAAGTGCAGGTAATAAAAAAAAAATTAAAAACTCCTTATTTGAAAGAATAAATAAAAAAAAGAAAAACCTCATCTGGAGTTGAGCTTTGAATCCATTTTACATCTTTTTCTTGTGTTCACCAATATGTGTATAATAAAGTAGTGGAGGGGAGTTGATCAGAGTTCAGACAGTGTCACCTATTGACTTTTTCTGTCCAAACATCTGTCCTGCAGTGTTAATTTTATTTTATTTTTTTTAACACTTTTTGTTAAAATGATGATGGATTTTTGTATAGGTTTGCTGTAAACTTTTGTACAAATTTTGAATTTTTTAGGCCTTTTACAAATTTTGAATTCATAGGCATCAAGATGCTGTGTAGGAAGGATTACTTGGAAAAACTTATGTAGACTCTCCTTTATGAAATATTTGCATAAACACAGCACGTTAAACCACAGTTTTTAGCAGAATCAGCTTTTTTTTTTAGAACCTGACATTGGGTAACCACTGATTGTCGGTGGCCCATAGTCACTTTTTTGAAGTATCGGGCACAAATGTACCCAATATTACCGGTATTGCTTCAAGGGGTTTTACCAGTGGGATGCATTCAGCTGCATGCATCACACCGGTACTGTTCTTTAGAGTGGACGGTGAGCTTTATTGTAGTAACCGATGCGGCTCAGCAGCCACTCGGCTGCTATTACAAGCAGTGGCAGGGGACATTCCCCCTCCTCCTGCCGCCTTCCACTGCTCGCCCGGGCTCTCCTGTCCCATCGGGAGGCCTGAGCAACCAGCCGCCGGCACATTCGCCTGCTTGTTGAAGCCTGGAACAAAGCCGATGCTTGGTTCGGGTCTCGGATCTAGTAACTCGGAAGCGATGTCTTGACATCACTTCCCGGATTACTGGCATCTTAAAGCGCCAGTTTTACAAAATATAAAGTATTCAAAAATGCTGATCTTGATGTTTTGAATACTTTCAAGTCCAGTGGAAGGGTTTGAGGTCTTACAGACCCCCGATCCCGCCATAGAGAATGCCTGTGCTACCTATTGTCACAAGGAATGTTTACATTCCTTTTGACAGCAATAACAGTGATAAAAAAAGTGTGTAAAAATATATATATATTTTTTAAATGTACAGAATATTGACAGACAATATCGGCCTGAGAGGTGGCTGAAATATCGATATCATATCAGCACCGATAAAACGATATCGATCGATCCATACCTGACATTGGGCTGACATCTTTGCTCTAGTAGAGATAAAATACAACCAAATAACTGAACACACATCATCCCTGAAAGGTAAGGCAGTACTATTACACCAAGTGCATAGATTGACCATTTTTACAAA